>CM041776.1:188477019-188974803 GCA_023374045.1 Limonium bicolor | reverse complement strand
GGATATGGGTCTGTTGGAGGCTGAGTCCAGTAGATCAAAACAGGCCCTGCACGCCTGTTTTGAGGGGGCCTGTTAAGGATATGATATATTTACTCAGGTTATAGATTATTGTTACATGTATTAAATATATGGGGCCTGTTGACCAACGGTCGACTTGGTCTTATCAGTCGCTAAGCAAGGATTATAAGTCCTTTAGTTTAAGGTAGTAAGTTGATTGGATTAAAGTGTGGTGTTTTTCTTTTCCCCTTCTCCCGCTCTGCGAAGCAACCCTTTCTTCTTCCTTTCCTCTTCTCAAGCATTCCACGTCGATTCCTCTGTCCAGAGTTCATGGTGTTTACATTCTTAATCAAAGTTTGAGGTTTTCTTTCATGGTCCGGGACATAGGTCCAGTGCAAGGACCCGGACCACCCTAATAAAATAAGCCGAGAGTATTTCAACTTCAAGGTCCGGGACTTAAGAGGAGTATAAAGACCCGGACCATTAATAGAATTCAGCCGAGAGTTTTTCAAGCTTTGGGTCCGGGACTTACCTTAGGTATAAGGTCCCGGACCATAACTGAAATCAGGCGAGGATTGCGACCACATGTTGGTCCGGGACTTAAGACCCGGACAAGGTCCCGGACCAACCAAAAATTGAAAAATTAAGCTTATTAAATGGGTATTAAGGTAAGGAAGTGAATGGTAGTGTTAGTATAAGATAATTAGTACTTAATTAATGATGTTTAAGGGTCATTAAAAGTGTAAACAAGTATGAGAAGTGATTAGTAAAGTTGTAAGTATAAGAACGTTAAGTTAAACCGAAACAACGGGATAACGGGGTAAGTATGGGAGTAGTAATTAAGTATGCAATGTAATACTTAGCATTAATTGAACCATTTGGCATGTAGCCGGAGGTTCAAGAATAGGACTGAGGAACAAGTAAGGACTGAGGAACAAGGAGACAACCGGTAATGTAAATTACAGAAAAAGGTATGATTTCTTCATGCTCTGTATCCTAACCTGGTTACCCCGATTTGTATGCTTATTTGATCACCTAAATAAGATAAATGCATGAATCGGACTATATTGCACTTACTTGTGCTTGTTTATATTGTTCTTGGTATATTTCTCTTGAACAATAGTTTGTATAATTCATGAAATGAATGAATGATGATGAAGTGAATTTGTGTCTTGTATTGTACTTGCTGTGAGCCTCGATTTTAAACCCTATCCTATGTTGATTAAAGTTGATTAGGATCTAATCAGGTTTTAGGTCCACTTATAACCTAAGATTAACAACTATGTCATATAACAGTAATTATTAAAACCTAAGCTAGCTCACTGGAACCTATTATGAGTCGCCACCTAATTTTAACCTAGATCAAATTAGGAAAGGAGAGTTCGGGTTCGGGGGCTTGATATTCGACTTAATTAGGGTTCAAATTACTTTCATTACCCTTCCTAGGTCGGTTTTCCTCTTCTTGGTTTATTTACGGCTTTCTACAAAGTTGTTTTTAACCTAGGTCCGCGCTTCTGTTTTTTTTATTTTTTTAACGTTTTTTTTTGACAGAAAATTAAAGTGAAATTGAAAGTTACCTAAACTAGGGTTTTGGAGGCAGAATTAGGTCAAATTTGGTTTACGTCCGTAGCCACGGACCCCATGTCTGAGACCACGGACCCCAGCTAACCTAATTATACATAAAAGTCGAATTTGAAACAAGAAATTTGAAAAGTCTGGGGCCACGGACAAGGTGTCCGTGGGCCCGGACATTATTTAGAAAAACCTAAATTTGAAATTTTAAAATCCCGCCGCCGTCCGTGGGTGTCCGTGGCCACAAACAACCCGTCCGTGGTCCCGGACCATAGGTCCGAGGTCACGGACCACCCACAGACACGGGTTTTCTGATGGTTCCCGAAGGTGTTTTCGGCTCAAAATTTATGCACGTGTAGCCTGAAAGGTATACAATTCGTTAGTAATAGAAAGATTGCACTTTGAAGTCGGATTATGTACGAAACTTGACGAACAAGTAACAAGGCAGAAACAAAAGTAATTAGCAATACAGAAGCGTAAAAAGGTTAGTTTGAACCCAAAATTTGACAGAGAGTTAATAAGGTCATGGAGATTTAGAAAAGTAGAGTTACAACCTGTTTTACCTTCGAATTTGTGGTGTTTCTTCATGTCGGGATTCTTCGGAGGCCTCGTTGATGGCGGATCCAGAAGAACTTCGAACCCAGCTTCTGACTCCTCGTTGTTCTTGATGTTCTTCACATTTTGGTGCTGTTTTGGTGAGGGTTTGATGATGAATGATGTTATGGGAGTTGAAAAATATGTTTTGGTGTTGATTTTGGTGAGATTTCGGTGTTTGATTGTGGCTCTGGAGTTCAAAACGTGATGGGAAACAGACGGCTGCCTTTTTTGAGAGTCTAGGGTTCTTGAGGTTCTGATTTGATCATGGGATAAGGTTCCTTATATAGGCTTCCTTAAAGATAGAAAAATCCGGTAAAAACCGAGATTTACCGACGTTTTAGCTCAAGGGCTTCCAAAAGGAATTTGATTATGAAATTTCACACATGGGTAAAGGATGATATTTCTGATTTTTATAAAGTGGAATCGAATTTTTTGGATATTGGAATATTTTTAAATTCAATTTCTCGTCAGATTCAATCAGAAATTGCTAGAAAATTATTGGAAATTCAAAAAATCAAAATTCCAATGCCATTATGCTTCAGATGTCATCCTCTATCATGGGTTAAAATTTCAAAGCATTTTGAATTGATTTGACCCTTATTTGGAGGAGAGAGAAAGCCTATAGGGGGCTTAAGAGCCTTGAAAAATTATGAAAATGCCCCTGGAGATGACTAAGCTGTCCCTAGTACTCTGAAATGTGCCGATCGAACTGGGAACCCTCGCTACTAGCCTATTAGTAGAGACTCTCTTCCGGGGGGTTGAAATTTTGGGTATAACAGATTGCCCCCCGTCAACTAGACTTTGTAATGGAAATGAAAAGGCTAGTTGATGCTTGAGTGATACCCCAAAATTTTGGATCTTAAAAGACCGCACGTGCAATCCGACAAGTTGCGTCGAGCTATTCTAAGGCGCTGACTACCTATGAGTAAAGTGGAAGGGTGTCGAGCGGTTCTAAGGCGTAGACCACCTAAAGGTAATAATGAAGTAATGTCAGACTATTCTAAGGCGCCGACTACCTATAAGCATGATATGATGTCAAGCTATTCTAAGGCATTGACTACCTATAATGAATGAGATGATGTCAAGCTATTCTAAGGCGTTGACTACCTATAATGAATGAGATGATGTCAAGCTATTCTAAGGCGCTGGCTACCTATAATGAATGAAGTGATGTCAAGCTATTCTGAGGCGTTGACTACCTATCAGTGATTGAAAATTGGTGTTGGGTCGAGTTCTTCTATTCGGGTGAGTTCTGCTACTCTGGTGAGTTCTGTTGCTCTAGTGAATCTGAATCTTTGGCTGAGAATCTGTATCTCTGAAGAGTCTGTACCTTCGGTTGAGAATCCGTATCCCTGAAGAATCTGTACCCTCGGCTGAGAATCTGTATCCCTGAAGAATCTGTACCTTCGGCTGAGAATCTGTATCCCTGAAGAATCTGTACCTTCGGCTGAGAATCTGTATCCCTGAAGAATCTGTACCTTCGGCTGAGAATCTGTATCCCTGAAGAATCTGTACCTTCGGCTGAGAATCTGTATCCCTGAAGAATCTGTACCTTCGGCTGAGAATCTGTATCCCTGAAGAATCTGTACCTTCGGCTGAGAATCTGTATCCCTGAAGAATCTGTACCTTCGGCTGAGAATCTGTATCCCTGAATTGTGACGAGGAGTCTCATACGAATAGATGCAATGGTCATGATGAAAGTTGATTATGAAAGTGCCAAACGTGGCAATGAGGATGTGCATGTCAAAATACGATCAAAGTGTATGTAGGAAATTTGTCCAAAACAAGAAATTGTTGAAAGAGGTGCCAAACGTGGCAGTGTTTGAAGAATAATCTGTTTAATGAAAAGGAAAGCGAAATTATCATTTCCTGACCATAGACTTCGGACTTGTAATTTATCTCCTAGGAGATGAACATGCCATCGGTGGGGTATGGTGTATGATGTAAAGGTAAGGGCTTATGTGGGCCTGTGGTGTTTGATGTGGAGGTAAGGGCTTATGCGGGCCGGTGGTGTGTGATGGTGGTGGTGATGTTTGAGCTCTGGGTTCCAATTGGTGTTGTCATAGCAATTGTTGGAACCAACAATTGCCCCCAGTATTTTTCCCTTAAGACAATCTGAGCTAGAGTTCATGGCAATCGATCGTTCCGATCGATTGCCCCCAGTATTTTCTTTTATAAACGTGCGAACGAGTCTCGTCCTCACAGGGTCAGGGCTTATGTTTTTATGTGGTGCTTCCTAACCTACACTCGGCGTGTTTGGTGCTTGCACTCGTTCCTCACCAACAGTCACAACTTCTAGACCATTGAATTCGATATTTGATGGATTTACGCATTTGATCTGTTACTTTCACGTGATTGGACACAACTATCAAGTCGGAAGTCTTTAAAGCTTATAACGTGGCCACGGGGTGTGATGAAGGACAACGGGACCATGGAGGGATATTTGAGGTATGTGGAGCTTAAGTGGGTGACCAAAGCTGCAACTTGCGTCTCTCTCTCAGATTCATTCCTTGTCTTGAAGTCGTCTAACTGCTTCATGTTGACGTTTTTGAGCTTCTGGACTTGGACTTTTGAAGTTGTCCTTTACACCATTTCTCTTTTCGTCTTTTGGATTTCTTCGAGGCACTTCGGTTTTGCCTCTTTGTTTGATCCTTTCTTGACTTTGCCTTCGGGGTTCTTGTGTTTCCCGGTTTTGAGTTTTGAGAGCTATTTTGATGTGAGCTCTTTTGATCCTGTGTCACTTTGGGACCATTTGCGGATCACTTCGTCATGCTGATAGCGGCTTTGCTTCTCTGGACTGATGAAAACGTTATCTGAGAGTCAGGCTCCTCGCTTCCTTTGGTCACCGGGTTGGTTATTCATCACGGGCTGGCTTGTTCTGTGGAGCTTTGCAACATCGAAAAGGGATATATGAAAGGCTCAGCGGGGGTGCCTAGGGTTTAATGTCAGGGTTTACAAGCTTTTAGCTATGTGGTGTTGTACCTAGGTGCTTCGTCATTCCTGATAGTTGTGTATCCGTTCGTTCTTACTTTTCGCAGGTCTAAGAGTAAATTTACAAATTATCTCCTTCGGTCGGAGTTATGCCGTTTACCTCACCTTTGAATGTGGTCTCACCGGAGTCGTGTAAAAATGACACGCTCGTTCACTCATGGTTTTTCCACTCAAGACACTCTCGCGAGATTTTCACTCGGAAACTCGTTCGCACATTTAAACAAAAGATAAAAGATGACGAACTTAAACTTAGATTGCCCCCAGTATTGATTTTGGGGTTTGTGACAACAATTCGATAGATGTGGACCTTGAACCTCTTTGTGGGTTGTGAGTTGTGGTGTTTGGTTAGGCATGTTCAAATTTTCAGAAACAAAATGCAAGTCTTTGTATTCCATTGCATAGTCAGAAAATGATTACTTCGTGATCCTTGAAAGACGTGAGTGCTCTTTTTTTTAGTTTTTCGAATTAATGAATAATGCTTTGTACAAAGATTATGAAAATGGAACTATGTTTTATTCAACAAAAAGAATAATGTTGGAAATTACAAACTCAAGAAAACTACCGAAAATGATCAAGGGAACTAACTACTACAAAAGTTGAAAGACAACTAAACAAGAAAAGAAATGCATTTAATGAGAAAAACACTAAAAAACAACATTTCTGATGATGCTTGGGCACGCGTGCTCTGCGCTCTCCACCATGTTCTTAGAATTGGAGCCCTTGGTCAATTAGATCCTGGATTCTGTGTTGTAGGGCCCTGCAGTGGTCAGTGTCGTGACCGGGCAGCTGATGGAAGTGACAAAATTGATTAAGATCCTTCCCCAAATGAGTAGTTCCTGGCCTCAGGGCGAGCGGTTGCATCGGATATCTTCCTCGAAGCTCTTCAAGTGCTTGTCTTGGTGTTCGACCGATGTCTGTAAACTCTCTCTGTCGAGAATTCCGTCGGGGTGGTTCTACTGTCCCAACGCTCCATCCAGGTCCTCTTGACTGTCGATCACTGTCTTCCTCATGTTGCCTGGTTCTCTTGCGGGTGCAGCTTTGGATGCAAGTTGCTGCTCCTGGTTGCATAATCACTTTCCTGAGTTCTGTAGCAATTTCTTTGGCATTCCCTTTCGATCCTTGGACCCTAATGGAGCCAACTTCAATGCAGTCAAAAAGGGTGTTGAGAAGCCTGTCCACTAACTCATCCCGAGCTTGACGTTCGGACTCGAGGGAAAGAGCCTTTGCTTTCAACTCTTCGATAACAGCAACATAGTTAGATTCCACGGCGTCCATGGCAGCACTATGCCTCTGCTCCATAGCTTCAATGGTGGCCATGTGCTTTTGTTCCAAAATTGCGAGCTGGGCTTCCATGTCGATTGGACCGCACTTAGGACTTGAGTCTACCTGTGTCCAAGGTGTCCATTATTAGCTAACAAAAGGAAGTGGGCTGAAACATGACGCTTCACAAGATAGATCGAAACAGACTTAGGCTGAAAGCAAGTGGGCCAGGATACCCAGAGAATTACGTGTCTGGGCTGGAGTATCTTTCAGACTATGAACTGGAACTTGGACTGAAATCTAAACAGATGGCTTTGATTGGGCCTGAGAGGTGACACCTAGATCTAGGGTTTGGGGCTAGGGCCCGAATAGAAGTCTACCTAGTCTAGAATGAGCCCTTGGGCCGGAATGTGTTTGGGCCTGGAGTAAAGCACATGGGCTGGAATGGTCCCTAAATCATAAATGGGCCTAACTTTCTTTGGGCCAGAGAAGATGGTTGCTAAGCAGAAAAAGATTTTATTTTCATAACTTGTGGGTTATTTCAAGTTCAGGTGGATTTCTTTTTTATGGGCCTAGAACTGATTGGATAATTCAAATTGGGCCAGAAGAGAAATCGCCTAAGTCTAAGCTTTTGGGCCGAAGCCTGAATGACTCACATATTAAACCAAATAGGACCTCTAGGCCGCAAATAAGCGGAGCCGCCAATTCGGGTTGGGCTAGGTTAATGTAGGAGAAGTTCCTATCAATCTCTAGGCTGGGTAATGGGCCGATCATACAAGCAAACAAGGCCCACACAAATTCAACATGTCCTCACTAGACGTTTAAATCAAACCGGGTATGGATCGATCCGGAGAGGTGCTTAGGGCATGGGCCCAGGTCACCTCAAAGGAATAGGGCTTGCACGCTATTCTCTTTGGGCTTCCCCACTTTTTTCACATCACCTGAAGGTGTGCGTCTACGGTCGGGTCTTTGACTGACCAAACAATGGGCTAGGTAAGGATACTGTCAGGAAAATGCTTGGGGCTAAAGCCCAGGTATTAAGGGGGTGTGGTTAGACGACACCCTCCTCTTTTCCCCCACTTATTCACATCACCTAAAAGGTGTGAGTCCCTGACAGGGGACCCTCAAACGGGTCCCGGGGTAAAATCGGTTTGCATGGACCCTCGCTCTCACATGATGCAAAGGTGCAGAAATTAAAGTGCGCACAAAAGTAAACAAACAAAGTAATAAAGCCATAAATAAACATTTTCGAGTTAAGCCCTCTTTCTTAAAATTAAACAAGTTAAAATTAAGAGTTTGTCCCCAGCAGAGTCGCCAGTCTGTGAGCCTCGATTTTAAACCCTATCCTATGTTGATTAAAGTTGATTAGGATCTAATCGGGTTTTAGGTCCACTTATAACCTAAGATTAACAACTATGTCATATAATAATTATTAAAACCTAAGCTAGCTCACTGGAACCTATTATGAGTCGCCACCTAATTTTAAACTAGATCAAATTAGGAAAGGAGAGTTCGGGTTCGGGGGCTTGATATTCGACTTAATTAGGGTTCAAATTACTTTCATTACTGTAACACCCCAACTCAATCCAATTGTGGTCTCGTAACTTAACAGCATATATATATACATGTCACAGCGGAATTCTTTACAATCCAGGACCTTGCCACGGTCTGACTACAGAATATACCGAACATTAGTACAACAACCTTAACCAATTACATATCCTTCTTACAATCCTATACATCTTACTAACTCAATTGCCATACGAGTGTACAAACACAACTCGTAGGCCACACTTAACCCGTAACACTTGTACCCCTTCTTACTCTCGCGACGGCCGCCACCTGATGTTCACCTGTGTAGTAAAAACAGCCCCCAAAGGGGGTCAGCACGAATGCTGGTACGATCCTCTCATGGCCCCCAAGCTAACGTGGCTACGACGACTAATTGTCGATAGCATGGAGGTTGATTAGATGCACAACATAATAGTAAATGCTGTAAACAACAACCCAAATATGAACAATCAAAGTTCACACACAATGAACGACTTAAATGTGTTCCCTTAATTAGAGAGTTAATTATTTAACTCCTTAAGTAATGTTCCCTCTTAATCTTAGTCCAACCTTATCTCACCTCAATCTTAGTCTTATCTTAATCTTAGAAACAACCATCCTTTAATAAGGAGTGGATGTCACTTATCTTAATCTTAATTATACAAACCATCCTTTAAAGAGGAATGGTTGCAACTCATCTTAACCTTACCTTAATCTTAAACTTAACAATACAAACCATCCTTTAAAAAGGAATGGTTGCAACTTATCTTAACCTTACCTTAATCTTAAACTTAACAATACAAACCATCCTTTAAAAAGGAATGGTTGCAACTTATCTTAATCTTACCTTAATCTTAATCTTATCTTAATCTCAGTATAAAACCGTTCCTGGAGGGGAATGGTTGTAGCTTAATTCGAACCTGGGATTTAGGTGATCCCACCGCACCATCTTAATGCCACCTACTCTGGACGGGAGTCCAGCGCAGCTGAGCCGGCAACCGGCCCTAGGCTACAAGTCCTTAAGCGGAGGGCGGATCTGATTCAGATACCGTCCCCCTTTTTCCTTAGCATGCATGACCGGAGATCGGTCCCGGGTTTCCTCACTCAAGTTCCAGTTAGTAGTAATCTCAAGACCATATTTGTTGGTTAACCTCTTTCGGTTCATATCGTCCCTTATTAGGGAGCGTTCCTTAGTCTCACTCAATTCCTTACTAAACATTGGTTAGTAAGTTCTCACGGTATGTTGTGTTAGTTTTCAAACATCACACAACAAAACAATAAATATAATATATTCCGGTTGCATGCTTTATCTTGTTTAGTGAGCACACAAAACAAATAGCACACAAGCCGAGGGACACCTCGTTAGCAAGCAGGTCACAAGAGAACTGTACCGTTCACCGTTGGTCGTTCGGTTGCTTACTCTCCTCCGGAGTCCAAATTCTCAAACCCTAAAGCATTCATTCAGTTTTAGGTTATTAGTTACTCATCTCATCCAAACCTACTTAACTTACTTAACCGATGATGTTTACCCACCATTAATTGCTAAAGTCCTTATCGTTTAACCTTAACCTCAAAAGCCACTTACTTCTCATTATTTCTTAAGCTTGTTTATGCCCCTAATGACCATTATATGTCATTAATTATGTCCTAAAAATCTTATAATATCATTACCAAACAAGTCCCAACCTTAAAACCCCATTTTTCAACATTCTGTAGCTTTTTCTGATGGGTCCGGGTTTGTGTCCGAGGTTGTAAACCCGGACCAATACATCGCAAAACTTTCTGGACAATTTTAGGACTGGTCCGGGTTTGAGTCCTGGGTTGCAAACCCGGACCATCCCACGGCTAAACTCTCTGGATAGTTTTTGGTGTGGTCCGGGTTTGTGTGCTAGTTTGCAAACCCGGACCTACACTAAATGTGTCCAGAACGATGATTTTTGACCTCTGTTCAACCTCATTTCTTATCCCATCTTTTCCTAACCTCTCCACAAGTATTCTAGCATGTTTAAACATCATTTTGGAACCTTAAAACCCTCCTAATTCATCCACCAAACTCATTAAAATAACCTCCAAAGATCATCCTAACCTTTTGCTCAATTCTTGCAAGAAATTCCTAACACTTGTTAACTAATTCCTTATTTCTTTAACATGTGCATTTTATCTAAAACTTCAACTAACCAAAGTGTTCTTTCCTACCCATATAACTCCTCCTTAACATCATTGCACTCCATCTTTGCTTGTTAAACCTTCCAAGGTCATCTTGCATGTCCATGCACAATTTTCCCTTCTTTCCTTTGGTTACTCATCACTCTTAAACTCTTAAGCATACCTATACATTTCTTTCCATTACCTTAATACCTTGACATTGTTCTTCATTTACCTTAACCATGCAACGCCCTCCTTAGACATTTCCACTTCTTTTATGCAACTTACTCACCATTCTCATGATCATAACCTCTTATACGTTTCTAGTCATTTCCTTGACGACTTACAACATTCTCCTACCATTTTCACTTCCATCACCCAAGTCCGCATATTACCATCCAACCAAACCTTACTAGTCCACCACCAACATCACCACCTCTGACACAAACTTCCCGAACTCTCATTGTTCTTCTCTTAGTTCATACCTAAATCATCTCAAAGCATTATACATCATTTCCTCCAGATTTGCACAAGTCTTACCATTCCTCATACCATGACTTTGGGTGTGTTCAATGCACCCACCTAAACTCTAATTTCCTCATAGACCGTTCTAGGTCATTCTAACCTCAAGAACTCCTTAGTTAACTCATTTCCACTCAAATTCCTTTTTATGACTCCTGATAAATCCTAGGTCATATTAGTTCACCACCATCACCTAAACACTTATTTTCTACTCCAATTTCGCCATAGCTTCACTAGTATCTTATCATGCCCACACACATTTTTTTCCTCATTCAACCATCTCACACACATCAAGTTCTTTCTCATCACATCTCATCACCAAACCAACTCATTCACAGCAACACATTATATTGCAATAATCTTAAATTGCATAGCACCAAGGCTCTTAAATGACATGGCTCTTAGGCCCTTAAATGACTTAAACTTAAACACTGAATTTCCCACATATAAAAGCTTTCAACCTGAAAATACACCCATCAATCTTATAGTAATTATAATGCTCTTAAAATCCATCTTAAACTTATATTACTAACTCATTCCCATTGGCTCCTTAGTCACAAGTTCATAAGCTTGTTTAAGTTCTTTTCTTAGGTTATATAACCAATTACATAATGTAAGCTTTAAGCCACATTAGTACTTATCTAAATCTCATCCCTTAAAACTTAAACCACCATTAGGTAAGCATTTTACCTTGTTTTCTCAAGCTTATCTTAACTTCCTCCTTAGACTTCTTCTTGCATGAATCTCGGCCACCACTTAAATTCCCCTTGCCAATGTTCTAATCAATATTCAATGACTCATATGAGTACTAAACAATACATCAACCTCAAGGAATAAAAAACCTAGGTTAAAAATGTGCTTTAAGGTCTTATAATGAATATTTTACCTTGAAGTCTTAAGGTAGGCTTGGATATGAATCAAGAAGGACCTCCTCTAGCCCTTGGAGAATAGAAAACAAGCTAGAACAAGGCATAAAAATGAAGCCCCATGAGTATAAATTTTCGGTAATAATGGAGAAGAATGGTGGAAACCTAGTTTTTCTTACATATTCTTTACTTTAAGAGAATGGAGAAGCTAATGAGCTCTTCAAACTTATTTTTCCCCCTTCAATGGTGATTTCCCATGGCTCCAAAATGAGGCTTTTCAAATTTTGAAAAGATAGGAAGCAAGGCCTTGGTCTAACTAAGAGAAATCTATGCTTAGTTTTTGATTTGGAGCTAAAATGAGCAAGTTATGGACAAGGCAAGGTGAGGCAACAATGGGGCTGCTTGGGAACGGTTTAGAACAGAGAGAATAAGAAGAAAACCGTGGAAGAAGAAGGGAAATGAAGAAGAGAGGAGAGAGGTAAGAAGCTAAAAGATATTTATCTTTAAAAGGGTGAATAGTGAACTTACTACTTTTCCTCTCATTTCCTTTAATGTGCTGGCTACTAATGGTGAGTCACCATTAAAAACCGTCCCCCCTTTGGTATACAAGATACATAAGGCCTTGTTTGGCCATTTGGCTAATTAAAGTTGACTTAAGTCAAAACTAGCACTATTTGAGTACTATTCACTAATTAGTGCACATATTCGGGAAATTTTTGGTTTCCCATTGATTTAGACTTCCTAATGTGATACTAATTAGTACACATGTTGATTAAAGAGTAATGATGGACATCAAGCCACTCAAAACTCAATTCTAAGACAATTTCTCAAAAATGTGCTTTAAGACTTCTTAAAGCACATTTTGTGTTTTAGCTTGTTTTCAAGCTTGGTTTTCTTTGGTAATTGGTTTAAAATGACCATTAGAATATTACTAAGGTCTTATCATGATATTTGGGTGCTAATCAAAGTCACTCCAAGCTTAGAGCACGTTTTTGCCCTGATTGCCCTTAAGGCACTTTTTGTGTTTTCCTTGGTTTAAATTGTCTACCAATCTTTCTAAAGCATATTTTAGCCTTTCTACATCATGATTTGATGTTTAATTAGCATACTTAGGTTTGGGGTATTTCAATTACCCTTCCTAGGTGATTTTTCCTCTACTTGGTTTATTTACGGCTTTCTACAAAGTTGTTTTTAACCTAGGTGTGCGCTTCTGTTTTTTTTTATTTTTTTAACGTTTTTTTTTTGACAGAAAATTAAAGTGAAATTGAAAGTTACCTAAACTAGGGTTTCGGAGGCAGAATTAGGTCAAATTTGGTTTACGTCCGTTGCCATGGACCCCATGTCCGAGACCACGGACCCCAGCTAACCTAATTATACAGAAAAGTCGAATTTGAAACAAGAAATTTGAAAATTCCGGGGCCACGGACAAGGTATCCATGGGCCCGGACATTATTTAGAAAAACCTAAATTTTGAAATTTTAAAATCCCGCCGCCGTCCGTGGGTGTCCGTGGCCACGGACAACCCGTCCGTGGTCCCGGACCATAGGTCCGAGGTCACGGACCACCCACGGACAGGGGTTTTCTGATGGTTCCCGAAGGTGTTTTCGGCTCAAACTTTATGCACGTGTAGCCTGAAAGGTATACAATTCGTTAGTAATAGAAAGATTGCAGTTTGAAGTCGGATTATGTACGAAACTTGACGAACAAGTAACAAGGCAGAAACAAAAGTAATTAGCAATACAGAAGCGTAAAAAGGTTAGTTTGAACCCAAAATTTGACAGAGAGTTAATAAGGTCGTGGAGAGTTAGAAAAGTAGAGTTACATCTGTTTTACCTTCGAATTTGTGGTGTTTCTTCACATCGGGATTCTTCGGAGGCCTCGTTGAGGGCGGATCCGGAAGAACTTCGAACCCAGCTTCTGAATCCTCGTTGTTCTTGATGTTCTTCACGTTTTGGTGCTGTTTTGGTGAGGGTTTGATGATGAATGATGTTATGGGAGTTGAAAAATATGTTTTGGTGTTGATTTTGGTGAGATTTCGGTGTTTGATTGTGGCTCTGGAGTTCAAAACGTGAAGGGAAAGAGACGGCTGCCTTTTTTGAGAGTCTAGGGTTCTTGAGGTTCTGATTTGATCATGGGATAAGGTTCCTTATATAGGCTTCCTTAAAGATAGAAAAATCCGGTAAAAACCGAGATTTACCGACGTTTTAGCTCAAGGGCTTCCAAAAGGAATTTGATTATGAAATTTCACACATGGGTAAAGGATGATATTTCTGATTTTTCTAAAGTGGAATCGAATTTTTTGGATATTGGAATATTTTTAAATTCAATTTCTCGTCAGATTCAATCAGAAATTGCTAGAAAATTATTGGAAATTCGAAAAATCAAAATTCCAACGCCATTATGCTTCAGATGTCATCCTCTATCATGGGTTAAAATTTCAAAGCATTTTGAATTGATTTGACCCTTATTTGGAGGAGAGAGAAAGCCTATAGGGGGCTTAAGAGCCTTGAAAATTTACGAAAATGCCCCGAGATGACTAAGCTGTCCCTAGTACTCTGAAATGTGCCGATCGAACTGGGAACCCTCGCTACTAGCCTATTAGTAGAGACTCTCTTCCGGGGGGGTTGAAATTTTGGGTATAACACTTGTGTATTGTATTGTATTTTGTATGGATGTGTATATGAGCAATGTATTCATGTATGTGGCTTGGATGTGTGACTTCTACTAATTCCTAACTACCTAACTCCTAAAGTAAGTATTGAGTAAATTGGAATGAGTAGAAGTCCGATATAGTTTCGGCCACGCGTGAGGATGAGGAGACACAAGAGGTTGGATCCAATTCCTGGTTCTTTAACTGGTCCACGGCCCAAACCCCTTAAATGGGTAGCATCCTGATTGGTGAACCAAGTAAGCCCGGTGGTGGGACGGTGTAGTCCCTGCCCGGAGGTCCCGACGACTTGACTTGAGTAAGTAGTAAAGTAAAGTAATAGTATTGTATGTGTAATGGTCTTGGCTGGTATAAGTCATTGACCCCGAGTAAAAGATAATCTCCACCCGATTAACCCGGGTGGACCAATGAAGCTAACAAGTACGGTGTATTGAGTATGTATGGGGTATGTAATGCGTATGTGTATTTCGGAATAAGGTAAGTATGTATTGGATGGCTTATATTGTATTCCTTGTATGTAATTAAGTGTATGAATGTATCCCTTGTGTAGTATTGTAGTATTGTGTATAAGAGCATGTATGCATGTATGTTTGAATAAAATGAATTGCATGTATTCGACCAAGTGGTCGGCGTACCCTCGCTAGTACGCGGGGTATGCGAAAGTCATATTCAGCGTAAGCTGAGCCCCTAGGGGCAACGTTTTTAGTGTGCAGGTACCCGAAGCGGATACGGTCGAGGTAAGAGACCGGTGGCTACACTTAGATAGTTAGAAACAGAATGTAGACGCGTAGTAAGTGGCACACCCCTTGTACTTAGAAAGTAAATAGTTTGGGAGGAATAGGTAGTGGTTAGACTCTTAATGAGTATCTATGAAATTGAAAGAGGTGTTGTATTTGTATAAGGATCTTAGTAAACTCGGTGTATTATGTTGTATTGAACTTATGGAGTATTGTAATGAATGGGAAGTTCTAGTATTCGATTTGGTAATTGGAGTATGTATTGTAAGTGTGTAGTACTTGGATATTCCATTCCATCAGACCGATGTTGTATGTAGTAGTAGTAGCCTTGTTAGTCACGTGGGTGGCTAACGGCATTGTATCACCCACCGTTGAGTATGTAAGTATCCGTTGCGTGAGTCTGGATTGTATAAGGAGATTGGACGGTAATGACAGTATTAGCGGTAGGGGTGTTACACTAATGCCTCTAGGTGATCAACTAATGTAAGAGAAAACTTTCTAAGTCCTAGAAGTTCAGCCTTTTGAATTCTCCTTCTAAGTTTAGTGTAGTTTACCTTATGTTGTTCTTCTTCTTCTTCTGATTCTGAGACATCATTGCCTTATGCCATCAAGCACACTTCTTCAAGGCATAGGTGAGCCTTCTCATCTTCTGAGATGTCACTGTCTGAGGTTTGATTGTCATCACTCCGTTCAGAATCTCCCCATGCGGCAACAAAGGCTTCCTTCTTTGGTCCTTTGTTGAATGATCGTCGGACAGGCTTCTTGATCCTGCCGTTGTCCTCCCATGATCATTGAGGGCAGTCTTTGATATGATGTTCGCGTTTTGAACACCTAAAACACTTGTCATTGCTCTTCCTCTGATCATCCAACTCCTAGGACTCCTTACCTTTCCTCATTTTATTTCTTATGAACTTTCGAACGTACCTCTTAGCATAGAGGAGCATTTCATCATTGTCGTCTCCTGACTCGGACCTTTCATTTTCAGCTACGTGAAGGGCTATTCCTTTCCCTATATCTCTTGATGAGCTTTCTGAGTTCCTGTGTTGTAGTTTTAACTTGAAAGCCATTAGAGATCCTAGCATGTCTGCCAGAGACATCTTGGAGAGATCATGCACTTCTTGCATGGCATTGACTTTGCTGTCAAAGGAGGCAGGAAGAGATCTTAGGAACTTCCGAATTTGATCCTCGTTAGAGATAGTTCTTCCAAGCACCAACATTTCATTGATCAGCTTAGTGAACCTTGTATGCATTTCAGAAATACTCTCCTTTTCTTCCTTCTTGAATAGCTCCCAGTGAGTGAGTAGCAACTCAATGCGAGTATTTTTGATCTCATCATTCCCTTCATAGGTGACCTCAAGAGTTTTCCAAATCTCTTGGGCTGTTTTAGCTAAAGCATTCTTGGAGTATTACTTAGGTAGTAGTGCATAGTGAAGTATACTTACAGCTCGAGCGTTGAATACCAGCTTCTTGATTTGATCATCCGACATGTTGTCGATAGAAATGTCTTGTCCTTGAGGATTCTAGAAGGTGTAATCTCCATGTGTTAGCACCCTCCACATTCTTTGAAATACCCCGTAATTAAAAATAGTGATTAATTAGGCTAATAAGTAATTTAGAAGCTTAATTATGTCTAAATAATCGTGAGGGAACAAATCTCGAAGAAAACGGACCCTTAAAACAGATTAAAAACACAAACGAACCTTAAACCGCGTTTTTCGAGGAAACCGGGAAAACGCGACTTTAAGCGGGTCAAATAGACTCGTAACAATTTTGGTCAGCCAAATAGTCATTAATAAACATTAATGAAGGTTTAGAACCAATAAAATCAATTAAACGAGAAAATATTAAAAACTATAAAAAACCAGGAAGTTGTGGGGTGAAAGTGTAAATAAACCAAACTAGTGTGTCCACTATTGCAAATAAAATTTTAAAACCCATGTGAGGGCTTTGTGTGAGCCGATTTTGTTCCCCCTCTCACTCTCTTAATTATCTCTAATTTGCAAAAGACAAAAGCAAAAGAAAAGCAAAAAGTAGAATTTGCTTTTCTACCCTCTCTCTCCTACTTCTCCTCATTTCTTTCACACTCACACGTACTACACCTCTCTCTCATTTTTCTTCTTCCTCCTTGAAGCCTACAATGGTGATTTGCATAAGCCAAACCAGCCACTCCCTTCTCTCCTCTTGTTAACTACTCAAACCTCCACCAAAAATTACAAAAATTGTACCATTGTGTTCCTCTCATCAAGGAGAGCATTTCCCTCTTTTCCAAATTCAAAAACAACCAACTTCATCTCCATGGGTGTTCTTAGTTTTGAAGATGAAGACCACCATTAGAAGCCTCTTCTTTACCTTGTTGGTCTAAGGTAAAAAGAAATCCGGAAATACTAGCATTCCTTGCTCTTATTTGCAAAATAGAAATTCTAAGCCTTGAACTTCTATTCCTTGTTTGCCCAACCGATTTTGGCTTCTTTTGGAAGGTGGAAATCTTACTCTTGTTCCTATTTTACACTCCATCTACACCTTTGCAAGGTAATGCATTTCCTAAACCCTAAAACTTACCTTAAAGCTTTAAAGATAGTTTAAGGGTTAGTTTGTATTGAAATGGTGGTGTATATCAATGGGCTGTAGCTTTAGAGAATTGAATTTCCATAACCGGTGGGAAGAGAGGAAAGGAAAGGAAGAAGGAAAGAAGAAAGAAGAAGGAGAGAAAAGCTAAAAGGAAAACAAGGTAAATTATGCTCACCTTGTGTAGTTTTGTAATGCTTCATGTAACAGATTTTGGTAGCTTTAAAATGAGTATTGTAAATGGTATTGAGTAGTAGTATAATGTGTAAGAGAACCCAACTGTTTTTAAGCTTCAAAAGATGATGAAAACTTGTTAAAACCTAGATGGAAATAGATGTTGTGTGCAGGAATTGAATGAGTGTTTAATGTTTAGTATTTGTGTTGGAGAATTGTGTATTAGTGTTGATTAATAAACAGGTGATATGAATGACAAATGTGAGTGAAAATAATGTGGTGAGAATGTAAAAATTTAGGGGAGACTATGTCAAATTTTACCTAGAAACTAGAACACTTAAGAGCTTAAGCTAGGTGGAGAAATACTTTGAAAGCAGATTTTAAAAGGGAGTTAAGTAGTGAGTAGGTTAAGAGAGATGGCTAATGCATTTTAAGCTTTAGAAATGACATTAGGAAAGGAAACCATGAATGTTAGATGAGGGAACCAAAATCTGTAGCAAAACACCATTAGGAAAAATAATGCAAGTGGTGGAATGAAAATTTGGAAAAAAATAGGTGAGTGAATTAGTATGGAAAGGAGTAATAAGTTAGTAATGGATTTAGACATGTTTAGGAGGCTAATTAGGTGCCTAAATATGAGGGATTAAGTGTAGGAACAATGGAGAATTAATTAGGCAAAGATAGCATTGTAAACGATTTGGAGAAACTTAAAATCTGTAGAAATTTAGCAGGGTCCGGGACTTTAGTCCAGGACTAAGTCCCGGACCAGTATACAAAAACATATCGAGAGTAGATAATAGAGGGTGGTCCGGGACTTAGGTCCCATACTAGGACCCGGACCACCCCATTAAAAGAAGCCGAGAGTTTCAGTAAGTATAGGTCCGGGACTTGGTCCCAGGTACATAACCCGGACCACCCCCACAAAACAATCCGAGAGTTTTCTAAATGCCAGGTCCGGGACTTAGCTAAGGGATAAGGGCTCGGACCATATTAAATTTTCATTCGAGACTGAACACACCTACTGGTCCGGGACTTGACCCCTGTACAAGGACCCAGACCATGTATTAAAATAACCCGAGAGTTCAGACCACAGGGTGGTCCGGGACTTAAGACCCGGACAAGGTCCCGAACCAACCCAAATTATTAAAAATAAGTTTAAAAATGTGGTTTTAAGATAAGGTAAAGGATGGTAATGATGGTATAAGATAATTAGCACTTAATTAATGATGTTTAAAGGTCATTAAGAGTATAAACAAGTTTTAAAAGTAATGAAGATTGAGTGAACCATGTGTAAGTGTAGGAATTGTAAAGACATAGTAAGTATGAGTTAGGAAACGTAAGAGATAAACGAGTTAAGTTAATTATAGCTAATTAATCACTCGATCACATGTATGTTATAGGACTTGAATTGTGAACACCGAAGGAAAATCGTTTGCAAGTACAATGGTGAACGGTATGAACTTCTCATGCCTTGTATGCTACCTTGGCTACTCTGATTTGTGTGTTTGTGTGCTAATTGATCACCTAATAAGATAAACGCACGAATCGGAATTATTATGCTTACTTGTGAATATGTGATATTGTTCCTTGTTGAATCTTATCTTAAATCATAGTTTGTATAATTCATGAAATGTATGAATGATAATGAACTATGTGTATGCTTGATGTACTGTGTGGTGACCGAATGACATTGTGATGGACTTCTAACTAATTCCTAACAAGCTAACCAATCTAACATAATAAATTGGTAAATTGGAATGAGTAGAAGTCCGATAAAGTTTTGGCCACGCGTGAGGAGGCGGAGACACAAGAGGTTGGATCCAATTCCTGGCTTTAATCTTTTCCACGGCCCAAACCCCTTAAATAGGTAGCATCCTGGATTAGTGAGCCACCTAAAGCCCAGTGGTGGGACGGTGTAGTTCCTGCCCGGAGGTCACACCGACTTAACATAAGTAATAGTAAGTAAGTATGGGAAAGTAAGTAAAGTATGAATATGATTGTGTAAGCATTTTGTAATAAGTAAAAGAGTAATGAACATCCGATTAACCCGGATGTGTAATTGACTAACCCTTGAGAAGATAAGTACTGTGTATGCTATTGTATTATTGTTTGGCTTGTTTACTGCCCTCAGTTGTGTGTATTGTATTGTGTATGGATGTGTTGTATATGTGTAGCATGTATGCTTGTAAATAATGAACCGCATGTATAGTCGACCCAAAATAGTCGGGGTACCCTAGTTAGCACGCGGTATATGCGAAGTTTATATGCAGCTTTTTGCTGAGCCCCTTGGGGCACTGTTTTTAAATGTTACAGGTGCTCGTGAAGGGTGAAGACTTTGATGAGATCAAGATGGTTTCTTTTTGATGTAATTAGTGGATTTTGAAAGGTGTACCAAGTTGTACCTGGCTATAGGCCTTTTTGTTTAGCCGGTGTACCATGGGGTACACCGTTTTGGATAATGAAGGATTATGAATTGGTATAGATGAGTAGCTTTTGGAAACTCATTAATTTTGCAAACTAGAGAAAGGATGTAATTGAATATACTTGGATACTCGGTAATCATTATTGTAAGTATATGATATTTTGTATTTAGTATGCAATGTAGCAGCTCGGTATTTTCTAGACATCAGACCGTTACTGTAAGTAGTGTAAGCCTTGCTAGCCGTATGGGCGGTTAGCGGTGTTGTATCACCCGCCGTAGTAGTAGTAGTATTTCCGCTGCGAGTAGTAGGATAATTGGGATGATTAGACGGTAAGTAGAGGATTAGCGGTAGGGGTGTTACATTCTTGGATCGTTAGACTTGATATGAAACTCCATCTTGTTCTTCTAGTGAGTGTAGTTGTCACCATTGAAGAGTGGTGGTCGATTTGGTGCAGAACCTTCTTCTGCTGCTAGAATTCTTGCATGAGACATCTTGATCGTCTTCCAAAGCAGTTAGCTTTCTAGAAGAAGCCCGCTTTGATACTAATTGAAACCAGCAAGCACTCCTGATGCGTCCCCGACGTGTCGTGGACGTATAGTGGACTCTAATAAACCTTGATAGTTTGGGAAGGGACGAGAGATAAACTTAAACTGGAAAACACGTTCCGATTGAGGATTTACACACACGAAATTCACTCAACCTCCCTTGCCCCACACATGGACTCCCGGTACAATTTCAACTTTACCCCTAAAGTCGTCAACCCTCTCCTGACTATCGGCCTACGGTTCACTGACCGTTCCCCGACCTGTCATCCTATCAAATACCCAATGTATTGATACTCTTACCCAGTCCTCTCTAGCTCACCAACTCTCTAGCACTTACACACACTCCTAAGTCTGATCCTGATAAGTGTCCAAATTAGCATGTTTTATAGGTGTATTTCATATATAATATTAGCACTTTTCTTGCTCATTTCTCCACTTCGGTTAGTTTTCCTCTAGTTTATGTTTTATTATTTATCTCACAAAATTATTGGTTAAACATGAGGAAAACCAAGCTGGGAGCAAAGTAGACAAGGAGACAAACGCATAGGCGCAAACGGCTCGAGAAACGGAGTCCAAACGAAGAATCTAGAGCTCGTAGAAGAAATAAGCTTGTACATCATGATAACAGGCGGACAAGAAACACCATGCTACCGCCCATTAAGGGGCGGACTCCACCATATGCAACCGCCCATTAAGGGGCGGACACCACCACCACCAACCGCTACTTATCAGGCGGTCTTCCAGGCGGACAAACCAAGCACAACCGCTACTTATCAGGCGGTTCTTCAGGCGGACGTGAGTGAAACCACCTACCTCGGGGCGGTTCTACAGGCGGTCAAGTCTAGAGACCCGCCCAAACCAGTTCTTCTTCGCGCGGTCGTCGTCTGCAACTTACCTTCACCGACTGTCTGCAACTCGCCCACTCGTCCACTGTCTGCGCCTACCTTAATTCACGTCTGTGTTCAGCTGTCTGTCCCCTGCAATAAATGAGCAATCAGTGAAATCAATCTGCCGCCTCAATCAATTGCTCACGCGTTCCTTATCTTCTTCTCTTCTTTTTCTTCTATAAAAGCCACGAGCTTCTGCTCAAAAATAAGAAGTCCCTTCCAAAAAACACCGTATTCCAATCGATCCATTATCCCATTCTCCCGTCTTCTCCATTTTATTTTCTCTTCATTCCACAAAATCCACCTCTAGCCCTACGTTTACAAAATAGCAGAGTGAGCCGGAGTGATTACGGATGATTTCTATTACTCTTGTCTCTGTCTATTATTTAATATGTTAGGCTAGTTTACGTATACTCTGGGAATGGTTTTATGTGTTTGTATTAATTATGCATTATTTTTAGTGGTTTTAATTATATATAGTTTGTTACGTTTTAAAGGTTATCTCGCACCTTTTAATAAATGTCATGAGTTTATTAAATTGCTTTACTAAATCTATTTTGATCAGACCGGTGATAAATAGATAGGTTAATTAAGACGTAAAACTGGAGGAAACTTGTTATGATTTAATAAGTTAGTATTCAGTTGCAAATGTAATTCCTCAATACTCCTCTGCCGTTCGCAGGCTTTGCTTGAACCTTGATTAGAACCTTGCATTACAGGTGAACGAGTTCTTATGAGGCTATGACTTAGTCCTTAAGATAATTACAGGAACCTTGCCAAATTATTAAAACCAGTAGAGATAGCTTAATTATGCAGATTATATTAACCTGACCCAGAGTTCCATTTTATTTATCTATTAACTTAGTTTATTTTATCTTTTCTTTTTATTTATTTTACAAGTCAATTAATCCCCCCTCTTGTGACACGCTTAGGTACTATTATATGTACATTAGTCCCACGGTTCGACATCCGGTTGCTTACATTTTCACTATACTACTGCGACCGGGATTTGTTTGCAGCCCGACGTTTATTTTGAGTTTTTAATTTCTTTTCTTTTAATTTTACACCAGTTTAACCACTCACAATACAACGTCTGCAGATCCACACTTGCCCAGATTATCTCTATCTTTTCTCTCGTACAGACTTACTTACATATAGAATAAATGCAAGTATATATACACGGTTGTTAGGATGTAACTACCGTCCTATTAATCCCTAGACTTCTAGGAGTCGACTACTACTTCGATTATTCACATAACAACCACACTAGACTTGCAGAGAGTCTTCAACTTAATCTGGAGGCTTGAACTATGTGTCACCTCATGGTTGGTCAAGTTGGCGGCAGCCCACTTGATAGGTCGATCACCACTTGTGTGCCCCACTTGCCTGATTCTGTTTGGCTCATTAAATGCTCATAAATGCCCTCTTTTGAATTCATTACGGCTATGTAATGATGTTCTTTTATAGCTTTGTTATCTTGTGCATTAATGAGCTTCTTCTTTTGTTGCGAGCTTGTCTTGAACAAGTTGCTCATGTGGATGTATGTGTCTTAACTGAATGTGTCGATCCTTTGCAGTTTTATGTCTTTGATTTTCATCTTTAAGCATAAGAGATATCTTCGTGTGGTTTCTGACTTGTTGTCTGTGCTAGAAGTTCTACGGAGCTCTCGCAGACAGGTGCCCGACTGGTAGGGCACATGTCATGGATTGAGCGCGCTTGCAACCTTGTGTGCTAAGCCACTCATGACTTAAGTGCGCTTGCAACCTTGTGTTCTAAGCCACTTATTCACCTGTCTATCTGAATCATGAATCTTGACAAACGCATTAGATAGACAATACAAGGTTTGCTATCAAAAGGATCTTGTCTTAATAATAATGAAACAAGCAAAAAAGCAGAATAAGAAGACAACTAAAGAATACCTCACACCACTCGCTCAGTCACTCAATCACACTCTCCATTCATGGCATACACCCTCGCCTGAGCCTAAGGCTTCTACTAATATGAGTTCGCCTTAGACCCGGAACTGGCATCTCTGCCTCCTGGATTGCCTCTGTCCCTATCACCCTACGGGCAATCAGCTATGCGGTGCTCCAAGGATCCACACTTGAAGTACACTCCCGTCTTCTTGTAGAACTCCCGAGCAGGTTGGGATTTTCCACAAGAGTCACACTTCACTTCAGAAGAAGAGAAAGTCTTACGATCACCGTGTTACTGCTACTTCTAAGAAAAAGCATGATCCTTCTTCCCAGAATCATCACCTCTGTGCTTCCTCTTCTGGTCCTTACCCAATGATTGCTTCACCCTCAGCTCACTCTCTACCACGAGAGCTACATCAGCAATGTCTTGGAAAGTCTTGTGCCGGAAAGGAGCCACTGCCTACCTGATGTCCAGCTCAGACCACTCCAAAACTTCCTCACCTTCTGGTTCTCATCCAGCTCTGGCACATACTTCGATAGGGATATGAACTTACGAACATACTCATCCACTGTCACTTCTCGAGTCTGACGGAGTCTACCATACTTCAATATCTTCTGGTCTCTGAATACGTCAGGGTAGAACTACTGATTGAAGCACCCTGAGAATTGCTCCCATGTCCAAGGGTGAGGGAACTTGCTCTCTACCGAATTCCACCACTCTTTAGCCTCATCCTGTCGTATGAAGTTGGCGAAGTCCACCTTCTGCCCCTCCTTCGCAACCCATCACTCAGAGGAGATCCTCAATCACAGTGATCCAGTGACTATCCTCTTAGGGATCACCGTTGCCATCAAAGGAGGGTAGCTTTAGCTTCATGAACTCTTACAACACCTTGACACTGCTACCACCACTAGCAGCTCCAATCATTGTTGTACTAACGGCCCCACACCCTGCAGCACTTGGGTCACTACCTGCTGCACAATAGTGGCGATGACTCCTTGTGGAGCCTCTCCCTGAGGGGTATTCCAGACCTCTTTAAGTGGTGGTATTCTGAGAGTTCAAACATCCAAAACATTAGCCACAACAACAACACCAAATAGCAAACAACACTAAAGCGCAAACAAGCAGACACACACAACTCATTAGCAAAAGTAAACCTTGCTCTTGTATCACTAAATGTAAGAACCCCAAAACCGTACTAGTTCTAAGATCAATACACGTCGCACACTTTACTATCTAGAAATGCGCAAGGCTACTAATCGAAACAAACTATAGTCTCAAAGAGAACTCATATTGATAGTAAATAACAAAGGTTTACAAATGCCCCAAAACATATGTCATAACCAAGTATGAAAAGGCCTGAAGGCTATAACAATATCGAAGTATCACAATTGCAAAACTAGACAAGTCTTTAAAACATAAATAAACAAATTGTCTTCGAGACATAAGCAAGTGATATTGAGTTGATCAATCTGCAAAGTATTAGTGAAAAGGGGTGAGCAACCACAACTCAGTAAGTAGCAAACTTCATCAACGAAGCATGCTCAAAATGTTAATAGAAACATAGTATAATACATGAATTTGCATATTGAAACCAAAGTTGTAGCGGAATAGAAGTCTAATACCAGAGCGGTCAAAAGCACAAAAAATAAAGCAGAAGCAGAAGCCAAAATCTTCCTTAACAGAACAAACCAAAGTTCACAAAACAGAATGAGACACTAGCTCAAAGCACACAGAGAAAGGTTCAAAGACCCATGGATCAGAAGATCCTCGACAACGCGTAAATGGTTCGAAGACCAATGGACCCGTCGGTCACAGAACAAAAACGAGGAGAGTGCCCATGTACAGAACAGAAAAATGTCTAAGCAGCATGCTACGGGATAACTCGACCCAACCATCCACGGCTTATAAGGAAAAGAAACAAGGTCCCAAAACAGAAGCTTAAGTTTCAGAACAAAAATGCGTAAACATGTGTAATAACGTGACTAAATCACTTAATCAGACTTACGGGATCATAACCCCGTAAACAAAAGTCAAAATAGAAATCATAAGCACATTATAACCAAAATTAGAAGGGTTTTCAGACATGTGTCCGGGCCTGAAGTCAGGACACATACCAAGACTTCAAAACAAAGACGTCCGAACTTGTGTCCGGGTGTTGAAGTCCGTATGGAAGTCCAAAGAAAATATACGCGGTGGTGTCCGGACTTGTGTACAGACCTTGAAGTCCAGACGCAAGTTGAGACTTCAAAACAAAGAGATGTCCGGACATGTGTCCGGGCTTGGAAGTCCGGACACATGCCGAGACTTGAAACCGAAGATGTTCGTACTTGTTGGGCTTGGAAGTCCGGATAAAAGTCCAAAGAAAGTCTCATACTTGGTCCGGACTTGTGTCCAGGCTTGGATGTCTGGACATAAGCCGAGACTTATAACCCAGACTCGTCCTCGCACTCCATTTGGACATGTAAGTCCGGACGAAAGTCCAAACACAGTTCAAAACATGAAATATAGAAGACGTTCGTATGCTAGTCCGGACATGCAAGTCTTGACGAACGTCTGGAAGTTTCAAAAACTGTCACAAAAATGTAGATAACTTTACATTCAAATCCCCAAATTTGTACATCAACAAAGTACAAAAAAATAACTAATTCCATGGGGTTTTTGTAGATGAAATCCATGATAAAAACAAGGTAAATCAACTCCCAATCTCATCAAAATCAATAATAGGCAAGGAAACCCAAATCTAGGGTTGTCAAATATCTGGTTTTGGGTCGGGTTGACTTCAACCCGAACCCGACCTGCTCATGTTTCACCTCAACATGAAACTGACCCGAACCCGAAACTTGTTATGTTATGTCAACCTGAAACCGACCTGGTGACCCCAAATCAACCTGAAACTGACCCGACACCCGAAATCAACCCAAAATCGACCCGAAATCAACCTAAAATTAGAAATTTGTACTATTAATACAAATTCTACACAAAATCACCAAGACAATATAACATAACATATAAAACCATCAAACATAAATGGTTACATGATTGATATATTAAGAGTTATGTCACATAACTATAAGAATATATATTTTCTTTTCTTTTTTAAAAATGTTTTAGGGTTACAGGTTGAAATCAGGTCGGTAGCTCAAACCCAAAACTGACCCTAGTTTTTAGCAACCCAACCTAAACCCTACCCAAAAATGTTTTCGGGTTGAAAATTGTAATCCAAACCCGCGTTTTAGCGTGTCGGTTTCGGGTTCGTGTCAAGATTGATATCCCTACCCAAATCCCTAAATTTCCTCATGGCCGAACATACTCTATCGAATCCATTCACCACCTACCTCAAATTAAAGACCCAAAAATCATCTACTGAATCCACACAACACACCCTTCAAATCCACACTCGAATTCCAGCACATAATTGATCGAAGCAACCAGAGATTCAAAACCAAATCCAGAAACAATGAAGGAGACAAAATGAAAACAAACTCAAAACCCAAACCCGAATCACAGCAGATGGGAATCCCGGAATCCAAAGTCGAACACATCAATGGAACTCAGACCAATCGAATAAACTATCAGAAAACTTTAAGGAGAGAGGGAGGAGAATAACAACGTAGAACACATGTCAGAAAAATGAATGGTAACTACCATTCATCTCTTAGTCCTTACGATTAAATACTAACTCGACAAATTACATCTTTCCCCTTCTTCTCTTCCCTTATTTAATCAGCCACTAAATAATAATACTACTTCACTCAACTTATATAATAAAATAACATAAGTTCTGAACAAAACTGAAACGAAAACCCGGTTATCACATAAATAGTCTGTTAGCAAGATTTTGGTGGAGTAGGGGTACTGCAAAGAAAGGAATACATTGGCGAAAGTGGAAGTTGATGTGTCAAAGTCCAAATCAGGGAGGATTAGGCTTTAGAAATTTAAAATGTTTTAATGACACTTTACTTATTAAGCAATGGTGGCGCATAATTACATCACCTTCCTTGCTGGTTTCAAAGATTACTAAGGCTCGCTACTTCCCGGATGGCAACTAATTTGGATCATCATTGGGTAGTCGACCTAGCCTTATTTGGTGGGCTTTATGGGGTGTTCGAAATTATGTTTCCAGGGGGCATACAATGTTGTAGGAGATGACACCTCTATTAACATCTCCGATAAGTGGATCCACGGGAGACCTGGGGGGGGGAGAGAGCTTTCATAATGGTGTTTACCTCTCCCTGCCCAAGTTGTTGGGAAAGTATCTTGGCTTATTGACCATATTCAGGCTCATGGTGGGAGAATTTAAATTCGCCAGGGTTTTTGAAGGAGTATGCTTCAATGAATTTGATGATCACTTTACATAACTTTGGATAACAACGTGATGGATGGTCTTGGGTTTTAACAAACAATGGCAAGTTTAGTGTTCGTTCTACTTACTATGATATCATAAGTTGTAAGGCATCACCAGCATCTTCATCAGACCCGGACCCTCTTAATCGATCGTGCTTTACGTAAACTATGGAAGTGTGAGTTTTCTCCTCATTTTAAGGTTTTTGCTTAGCATCTTTTGCATGGTGTCATTCCATGTCGAGCGGTGTTGAATCAACATTGTGGAGCAGGTGTAGATCCTTTATGTTCTTGTGGGGAAATTGATTCTATGTTGCATGTTTTTACTCAATGTCGAGATATTCAACAATTTTGGTGTCTTGTGCAGCTTCCTTATCTTGCTTATCTTAGATCTAATTTGGCATTTGTTGATTGGCTAACAACCGCATACATGCGCCGTACTTTACCAAATCTATCGTCCCTTATTTTGCTACTTTGGAAAATATGGTTTGCAAAATGTCAAGTTATGCATGGAAGGGTGCGGGATCTGAGATTAGGATGGTACCAAGCTGAGGCTTTCTTGCATACAGGACGGAGCGATGCGCACCAAGCAGTGTACAAATGATAGTTATGTTCACGTTTTAGTTGACGGTAGCTTTTGCTAAGTGGAAAGTAGGGTTAAGGATCCTATATAAGCAGGGGATGTGATGGTTTTGGCGGTAGATTTTAAGGGTGGATCTCATGGTGGGACGCCTACAAAAGTTGAAGCACGAACTTTAGATTTTGGGGTGCAACGCGCAGTTGCAATGGGATGTACTAAAGTTTGTTTCTTTTCGGATTCTAAATCTATCATAGACTATATCTTAGATTTTAGTGTAGTCGATGAAAGTTGTTCGAATGATGTTAGATAGCATAGCAGTTAGGGTTTTGATGATACAAGATGCATGTTTTGAATACTTGTCAAGGTATGATAATATAGGTGCTCAGTTATTCGCTAAACAATGGCTTTTTTGTCAATTATTCGCTATACAATGGTTGTATTCGATTGATGAACGTTTTTGGATTGTAATATATACCTATGGATGTATTTTTTTTTTTGAAGGAAATTGTTACGTACTTTATATATATGAAAGCTGGGCTACACCTTCTAGCCTATTACAACGATTAGTAGCATAAGAGTTTAGCATCTCTACTTCCAGCATACAAGCATGGATAATACTATGAGGAGCATTAGAACCATTCCAAGTTTTCCAACCAAAATACATATTAGAGCACCTACTAACTTGATCCGCCAGAAAATTAGTAAAGTACAAATTACATACACACAGTGTGATTAGCAAGTTACAAAATTTATCAGTAATCTTGTAGAAGTGTGGACTCTCTTCTTCAGATCTGTAATGATTTTGTTGTAGCCTTTCCTTCACTTTGAAGTTGTTAACCAGCACCAAAATGTTGATCTTTCTACCCAAATTGTTCAGGTGTTGAAGTCCAAAAGTGATTGCCTCCAACTCAGCCACTTCATCAGCAACATAGCTCCTTAAATTCCTGTTAAAAGCTAGTTCCAAGTTACCAGATTGATGTAATATAATTCCATTCAAAGACATATTAGAGCCTAGTCTTCTTTTGCAACAAGTAGAGATCAAAAACTCCTCATTGAAGGATGAGTTTGTCTCCTGGAAAGTCTGTATAGGATTGTTCATAACCCACTTGTTCTGAAAGGCTTCAGTAAAGGCCAAGTTTGAATAAGTGCATTCCAAGATAGCCAATTCTGGGTTATGCCTCACTTTATTCCTAGCGTCATAGATAGCCCACATCTGATTGATAACTCTCGCCACTTTCTGTTTGTTCCATTTGCCAGAGATATAAATAAACCAGTCTTGAATAGCATTATTTGAGTACTCAGGAATGTCATTCAGATCCACCAAGTCTTTCCAAAAGTCTCTCGAGGACCAGCACATAAAAATGCTATGTGCATCCGTGTCTCTTTTACCACATAAGAAGCAATTATCAGTACCTCCTATCCTCTTAGCAATGTTTGCTAAGCAAGGAATGATTTTGTTTAAGAATTTCCACACAAACAAAAGGGCTCTGGGAGGGGACAGGGACTTGTGAGTTTTTTTCTCAAATTCTGAGAAGTGAGATGTTGGAGAAGAGGAACCTTCATGCCTGAGGCTTTCAGACAGTCTTGAGTATCCTGATTTGACCGTGTAAGTACCTGAAGTATTCCCTATCCAAGACCACGAATCTTTCTTAGACAGGTCAAACTTTGTATCAAGGATATCTTTAGAATCAGTGGAGTTGAATAAGGAATTGATGAGGTTTCTGTTCCAGGACTGATTATCTTCATTAATCAGCTGATTCACCCACTTAATATTTGGATTCTGAGAGAGAATAGGCATTAGGGTTTTTGGGTTGTTTTTTGGGATCCAGGGTTGACCCCAAATCATAGTATTTCTTCCATCCCCAATCTCAATATGGGCACCTAGCTTGATAACCTCAATCGCTGCTAGAAGGGAAGACCAGATAGGGCTATCCCTAGGACCTTTTGTTGCTTGAAGGATGTTTGTGTTTGGGAAATAAAGAGCTTTTAAAGAATGACTAACTAAGGAGTTATCATTAGTCAGAATTCTCCACACTTGCTTGGCTAGGAGAGCAAGATTGAAATCTGCCACTGCTTTGAAACCTATTCCACCATATTCAGGGGCAGAACACACCTGATCCCACTTTTTCCAGTGCATTGATTTCTTGTTTTCTGATCCCGACCACCAAAACTGAGAGCAGATAGAGTTAATCTTATCAATGATATTCTTAGGGAGTTTGAAGAGGGACATGGTAAAGTTTGGAATCGATTGTAGAACACTCCTTGTAAGCACAGATCTGGCAGCTTGTGATGTGGGTCTATTCCAACCATGTACTTTCCTCTGTAAGGCTTCTAACAAATAGCTAAATGTCTGTTTTTTGTTTCTGCCCACTTTTAAAGGGAGGCCCAGGTATCTAGAGAAGTGGGGAACATGCTTAATGTTGAGGATATCAGCAAGATCACTTTTTGTAGCTTGAGGTAATTTGTTGCTGAAGACTATTTCTAATTTGTGGAAGTTTATTTCATGACCAGAAGCTTGTAGGAAACACGAAAGAGTGGAGGCTAGAGCTTGAACATTCTGCCTATTAGCTTTGCCATAAAATATGATGTCATCAGCAAAAGCTAGATGAGAGATGGCAGGAGCATTCTTAGCCAGACTGATACCTTCAAAATATTTATTTGCCATGGCTTTGTTAAGCAATCTGGAAAGGGTCTCTTGAGCTAAAATGAACAGAAAAGGGGAGATAGGGTCTCCCTGTCTCACCCCTCTTTCTTGACAGAATTGTTTTGTAGGAGAGCCATTAATGATAACAGCACCTTTTACCGAGGTAACACAATTCATAACTGGTTTTCTCCAGCAATCAGGGAAACCCATAGTGCTGATGACCTTGTCTAAAAACTTCCAGCTGAGTCTATCATAAGCCTTGCTCAGGTCTATTTTACAGGAAAACAGACCATGGATTTTAGCTTTGGAGTTTGCAATTTTATGATGAAGCTCCCCAGCCAAAATAGCATTGTCAGTTATAAGGCAGCCTTTAACAAAGCCTGATTGATTTGGGGAAATGATATGGGGAAGGACATCTTGGACACGATTAGCAAGAACTTTTGTAGCTATTTTGTAGACAAAATTACAGAGGGCAATAAGTATGAATTTTGTAAGGCAAGTAACACCTTTCTCTTTGGGAATTAGAGCTATAAAGTATTTGTTGAGGTCAGGAGGAATCTCATTGCCCTGGAGGATATTCAGAACAGTAGAAATAACTTGGTTGCCCACATAGGGCCAATAGGCTTTGAAGAAGTTACCATTGAAGCCATCAGGGCCCGGAGATTTATTTGAGCCTAATTGCTTAGAGGCCACTAGGATTTCTGTATGAGTGTAGGGTTTGGATAGCTCAATAAGACACTCAGGGGGGATGATGTTTTGTATAGTTTCAAGAGGCCTAGACATATCCACATCAGGAGGGGCTTTAAACAGATTTTCAAAGAACTTGATACTGATACTTTCCAACTCAGGCCAGTCAAACTTACTAACTCCTTCCTCATTCTCAAGGCTAAATATCTCATTTCTTCTTCTGTTCTGAGAAGCTCTATTATGAAAGTATGAAGTGTTCTTGTCCCCTTCTTTAATCCAAGTGTCCCGCGATCTTTGTTTCCATCTAGTCTCTTCTTTAAGATGCAACAGTTCAATCTCAAGCAGTAGTCTGTTTCTATTTGCTCTCATCCAAGGGCTTTGTGTCGAGGTAGAGACTTTCTCCAGCTCCTCTCTCTTTTTTTGAAGCTTAAATTTAATCTTAGGGAAAGACCAGTCATTCCAGGCCAACAGTTTGTTTTTGCACAAGATAATGTTCTTCATCAAATCAGACTTATAATTCCCCCAAATGTCTTGCACAATGACTCTACATCTATCTTCAAGAAGCCATACATTCTCAAATCTAAAGATTTTCATTTTTTTGAAGTTTTTGTGGCTACCCAGCAGGTTGACAAGGATGGGACAATGATCAGAACATTCTCTAGGGAGGTGGTGGACAGAGATAGAAGGAAAAGAGAGGATGAGATCATTACAAGCAAAGGCTCTATCCAACCTACTCCAAGAGGTGAAAGGCTCATCTTGGCAGTTGGTAAATGTAAAAGGAAACCCAACAAAACCCAAATCATTTAATTTAGAGGCTAAAATGACCTCCCTGAAGGGATCCAGCAGCTTTTCATCTCTAAACTTTCCTCCTTTTTTCTCACTATTGTACAAAATCTGATTAAAATCCCCACCCACTAACCAGGGAATATTAACCTGAGCTCTCAAAGTTTCCAGTAAATTCCACGATAACTGTTTTTGATGCCACTTAGGCCAACCATAGAAGCCAGTGAATAGAAAAGGGATCATACCTGGGAGCTTGACTGTGGCTGAAATGTGGTGGTTAGAAGCATCTGAAATTGAGATAGTGCACTCCTTAGACCATAGTAGAAGAAGGCCTCCACTTCTACCCACACTACTGATGGCTAATCCTTCAAAATCTTTCCACTTCTTAATCATACTATCCATATCACTACTGGATTTATGGGTCTCCATCAAAAAGACCAGTTTAGGTTTATGTTTCTTCAGCAGCGTAGTAACCCAAACTACTGCACAGGGGCGACCCAACCCCCGGCAGTTGAGCATAAGACAACTCATTTGTCTAGGCAGCCCTGATCCTGGTCAGGGTCTGCCCTATCAAGAAAAGCCTCATAGTAATCAGTTTCCTCTAACTCCTCTATGGGAACAGAGGGGTTAGTCATAAGAGAACCGATATTGAGGACTTTTCTTTTTTTGGATTTAAACACTTCAGTGTGTCTTGGGAGAAGAGAGTTTTCAGAGAACAGTTTCCCTTTTCCTTTAGCAGAAGATTGAGCTTGGACTGGAGAGAAGGGAACCTTCAGGCCATCGTGGATAAAGGCTGAGGATGGGTTTGGGGAAGTGATTGGGTAGGGTAGAGGGTTCTCTGTAGAAGGGATTATCAGAGGAGAGGTGTGAGGGCCAGATGAAATGTATTTGGGGATAGAGAGCTGATTTTTGCTAAACTCAGGAGAGAAAGAGGTAATAACAGCTTGCCAAGCTAAAAGGTGAGCATCTGATGTATTGGATTGAGACTTTTGAAGAGGGGTAATTTCAAGGTTTTCCTGCTGCTGAATTGTAGAGCTAGTTATCAGGGGGGATTCTTGGGTCTTGTGAGAAGGGGTATCATCCAGGGCAGGATTCAAGAGAGGATATGGGAGATCCTGATTGTGAGAAGGAAGGATCTGGTTCTGAGGAGCCATAATAGTCAGATTTCGAGGGATGGCATTTGTGGGGGCTGTGACAGATGGGACAGTAGCAAGGGATAAGTTTACATCAATAGAGGGAGGGGGGGTATTAGGGAGCAGGTCCTCTTGGGAAGTCATAACTGTGAGACTATCCAGCACTCCTTCATCTTTCCATTGATTGAGGAGTTTACAGTCGTTAGCAATGTCCATTGCTCTTGCAAATTCAGTTCTAATCCAGGGACCATACCGGTCAGTTGACCCTGACGCTTCACCACTAAATATACATTCCGCCATAATATGACTAATCCTCCCACACTTATAGCAGAAACTGGGCAGGTTCTCATATGACACACGACAGACCTTGTTTCCTTGAGCAGTTTTTAAGACTATCATTCGACACAACGGGTCCAAGATTTTCATCTCAATCTTCACTCTAAGCACTTTAGCCGATAAAGGATTCAGTCTATCAGAGCATTCCAAAAATTTCCCTAATCTGTTCGCTATGAAGATAGCAGAATCCTTGTTGAAAAAAGAAATAGGCACTTTATGGATACCTACCCAAATATTAACCGTCATAGTATCATGTTCCTCGATGTTGATATTGGGGTTGATATCAGCCACCGCCAGCAGACGGTTCTGAAAGTGCCAGGGTCCGTTCATCAGAAAGTTTCTCTTCTCCGCTTCAGTGGCAAATTGGAAGGAGAATCGGTTAGCCGCAACTTCAGCCACTCTGAATCCTGTCCTAGGTTTCCACATTTGGAACAAAACACTTTGAAGCAACTTAGGCGGGACGCGATTAGGACTCCAAACTCTACCAAATAGAGCTTTTTGGATATCAAGATGCGCATGAGAGTTGGATAGACTATTTTCATCAAACAGACTCATTTCAGCAGGGTGAATATTCATCTTCTTGCAGTTCGAGATGATGGAGTCCATAGGAGGGGCAGAGAAGAAAGCTGGGGGGGGGGGGGGGACGGTCGATGAAGAGGCTAAACGAGTTAGGATTAGGGTTCCTAGTTCTATTTCCTAATTTGGGGCTTTTTAGAATGACTCGTAATAATTTGAGAGCTTCAAGCAAATCATCAGGAGGGATAAGAAATATTTTCGCAATCTCAGTAATTGAGATAGGATTTACCTTTTCTTCTGCAGGCATGTAGCCTGTAAAGGAGCTGACGGTGGATTTACTCCTCAGCGAACCGAGGGAGGAGCAAGATTCATCAGGCATATTTTCTTCGGGACTCGGAAGCAATAAATTTGGATTAGACACTCTGACAAGGAATGTAGACGTTTGTGAGGGAAGATCGCTATTACAACGCTCCATTTGTTGGTGATTAGGGGTAATCATACTAGTCGAGCTCACAGAGGAGCTATTATTCAACTACGCAGGCAAAAAGTTCACTCCATCGACATGGATAGGGGACGGAAGAGGTGAGGGGAGGGGGAAGCGCGTGAGGCGCGTTCTCCTCTCTCTTTTTTTAACCATCTTGTATTACCTAGGGATGTATTGAACTTATGTAATTCGTAATAAAAAGTTATTTTCTCAAAAAGAAAAAATTGTGTCAACGATACGAGAAGAGAAGACGTGTACCTTCTGTTTCCAAGAGATCGAAGGCTAGTACAACTCCACAAAGTAAGCTAGAAGATCAACGGTCAATATCTCGCTAGGGTTCGCGTCATTTTTTTTTTCTGAACTTCTGCGGACAGTTCAGCTTCGCTGACTAATCGAGCCCCTCCGAGACGCCTTCCATTTCCCATCCCTTTTCCTCTACGCAACGCTACCGGACCTAACCCTCCATCTCCTCTTTCTCAACTAAGAATCGTAGAACAATGGTGAAGGGTCCAGGGCTTTACTCCGACATCGGCAAAAGAGCCAGAGGTAATTGTTCATTTCTTGGGGTGTTATCGCTTTGAATTTTTCAATTCCTGATAATCAATTTCCCCGTTTCGTTTATCTCCTCCTTATGTCGTTGAATTTTTTTTGGATCTGGTTTTCCATTTACATTCTATTACCCCCAGATCTTCTATACAGAGATTACCAGAGCGACCACAAATTCACGCTTAGCACATACACTACCTCGGGGATTGTAAGCTCAAAAACTCTGTCTCGTGCTAGTACACATTATTGTATCCGTTGCGCCAAAAAGTGGCTTAACTGATCGCGATATTCGGATTGGTTTATCTCGAAGAGATTGGATTATTTGTTTGTTTGATGCTTATTATGATTATTCTTCTGTTCGATGCTTTTGATGATTATTCGTCTGTTCGATTCGTTTTTTATTAACTGCATATCTCGGGAGCTTCTGCTGTCATGCCGGCTATAAACTTGTTTGATCCCATACTTCTTTGACTTGAACACATTTTTACTGTGACGGAATACAGGTTTTTTGTTTTATATGTGGCATTGAATGCGCTTAAATCTTGAATTGTTTTCTTTCACCTATTCTTTATACTGTGGTTTTGAATTTTGGATGAAGTGATGTGAACTATTGCCACGGTCAAACCCACATATTCTCGGAAACGATGGATCATGTAGGGATTGTCATTCTATATATATTAGAGTGGGCATTTTCATAACTTTCGTAAGTGATCGCTAGAGCTGGAAACTGTCAAACAAGTGTTAGTATGGTCTACTACGGATAGGTCATGTATCTCCTGCATTAGCTGTCTGAACCTTGGATGGATAATTCTTAAAGATCACGTCTTGTTATCTTCCAAACGATCAATGTTTTGGTGTAAGTGTGACCTTTATGAGTGTAACCTTGTATTGAGGTAGCTATTAGAGTGCAAGGCCGTACATTTTGTGGGTATCCATTTTTGAGATTCTACTAGTTTGATGTGTATTAGTATTGCTATATTTTTTTTCACTTGACAATAACCTGTTGTGATTGTGTATTTTATTTAATTACAGGCCATAACCACTAATGGGTACAAAAAGGGGGAGCTGTTGCTGGCCGACGTTGGTACTAAATTGATCAACAAGAACATTACAACTGATATCAAAGTTGATACAAACTCCAACGTAAGTAATCTGAAGCCTAGTGCAATGCATGATCAGTGTATGTCATCCCTAGAAGTTGTTTTTATCATTCTTTGCTGTTTCCTTCTGACCATATCCTCAAATTGTATGTTGTAGATGAAATTAATATGACATAGTTGTGTCAAGTGGTTGTCTATTGTCTGGAGATATTGCTTGATTGTGGTGAAGGCATGATGTCAATTTTTCTCGTGCAGTGAGAAGGGGTTTATTGGGAAAGCTCAATTGTTTCCATATGTACTAAATGTTGGAGGATCTGGAAGGAAGTGTTTTGTGACTGTTACTCTGACTCCTGTCTTGAAACATTGCCAAGTGATATTATGTTTTTGAGAGACTGGTTGATAATTCTTCATGTAAAAAAGTAAACAGAATACTATAGATGGGCAGTGTAAAAGTACTTTTTAAATTTTTTTTTCAGATTTTGTTGGTATATATTGGATCATGAATATCCCGGAGGAAAAATAATCCTAATACAGTGATAGAAAATAATGGTACTCCTTGGGCATTTGACGGTGGTATTTTTCATCTGTGGGTTCTATTATAATGGTTATTAGTTAGAAAGAATATGGGACTGGTTCTTGAGGAGAACTTATACTGGTGCAGAGGTTTATCCCCAAATGACTAGCTCTTTGACATGTATTTATTTTCAAAGTCTGCTTATTATTTTCTGTTCAGGATGAGTATATTGTGCCAAAATACTAGCACCTGTCTTTCTCTATCAGGTTTTTAGGCCTATGGTTGAACATTGTGATTTGTATTGGCGCCTTAGAGCCACTCTTGCTGCTAAAATAGTAAAGTTAATTTAGTGTGTTTAATACGATTTCTGGCAGTACTGAGCTAGTCATCGGAAGCACTATATAAGTGGGTGTGATCCTTGTGGTCTCTGTAGGTTTTCAATGTTGCAGATAAGCCATTGGCAAGGATTTTATTTGAGCAGCTTATACCAATCAATTGGTTAAGTTCATTGCCTTTTGTTTTGGGTCCAGTTTAATCATTTACATTATCTTTAGTGAGGTGTATTAAAATGTAGGGTCCCTATAAAGTCTCCAGAGCTTGTGGCTGGCACATAGAAATAGGAACTGGGTGAATGGATTTGCACTTCATATTAAATATGTTGTGATAGATGTATGTCTGTTAATGTTGAAATGTTTGTTGAATGATTCAGTTTAATTTTTCTCACTTCTGCTGATCCTTGAAATATTATTCTCACTTGCGCTTTCTCCCCTTTGTCTTATTTTGCCCTCCTTAGATCATATCCACTATCACGATTGATGAACCAGCTCCAGGGTTGAAAGCTGTTTTCAGCTTCATTGCTCCTGACCAAAGATCAGGCAAGGTAGACAGCAGAACTCCCATCTCATTATCTGATCTAGGTTTGTTCAGCTGTGCATTCTTTTTGTCCTGTGCTTGAGCCATCTGATCAGTCTATTTAACAGGTTGAACTCCAATACTTGCATGAGTATGCTGGGATTAGCACCAGCCTGGGTTTGACAGCTAACCCGATTGTGAATTTTTCTGGGGTTGTTGGAAATAATTCAATTGCGTTGGGGACTGATTTATCTTTTGATACGGCTTCTGGGAATTTCACCAAGTGCAATGCTGGGCTGAACTTCACAGGATCTGATCTCATTGCATCTTTGAACTTGTAAGTACGTTGAAATACTATGGGATGTGAAAAATATTGAAAATTACGAAGCTGAGAGGAAAGTTTGGCTTTGTGATGAATTGTTAGGCAGGAATTCACTGCTGGCCCTAACTTTCATTTATGTATTGCATCTGTAGGAACAACAAGGGTGACTTGCTGACTGCTTCATACTATCACACCGTTAGCCCACTAAGTAACACTGCTGTAGGTGGTGAACTGACCCACAGCTTCGCGACAAATGAGAATTCACTGACGATTGGTACCCAGCATGCTTTGGATCCCCTGACTCTTGTCAAGGCTCGGGTGAACAATGCTGGAAAAGCCAGTGCTGTGCTCCAGCATGAATGGCGTCCAAAATCTACCTTCACTATCTCTGGAGAGGTGGACACTCGAGCAATCGACAAGAGTGCTAAGGTGGGACTTGCTTTGGCATTGAAGCCTTGATCTCAAACTTCGATGATGATGCTAGTAAAGGTGGGTGATGGTTTTCAATGATGGGTTCGGCAATAAAGTAGGTGTTGAAAAATATGTACTCGTGGTTTTTGAGAAAGTTATGGCATTTCTTTGAAGTGATCGGTTTGATCAATTTTGATGGTTAAGAAATTGTAAAGAATGATCATCAGGTTCATTTTCTCCATGGTTCTGTTTATCTGCCGTGGTCATGCGGGTTGGATTTTTTTTTTTTTTGTTTAACGAGTAGAAAACAGTCTTTCAAACTTATTTACAGTTCGGCGAGATGCATTTATATGCAGCATATGATTTCGACGGCGTATCCCCCATTACATGTTTGGCTGGGTTTTTTCCTAACACTTGACTTGACCCTCTTATTTATATATTTTCACGTCTGTCAATTTTTACGGTTACCTGGTTTGATGTAGCCTCGATTTTATTAAGCTGACATGAATATTTGATGAACAAGATATTATTGTATAACTACGTCAGTGCTATGTTACTCCCTATGTTATGACACGTTTTTCATCTCAAAATAATTTTATAAACTAAATTTTGTAATATATAGTTTATATATAAGGATCATTTACATAACTTACATTTTAAAAATTATTTTATCTTATATGTTAAATATTAAAATTAAATAACATGTCCAAATAATAAATAGGATAAATCAAATTTAAAACCTCAGCTCTAGTTTCAGTAATATAGTTTCATAATTTGTGTTATTATGAAAATTAAGTTTACATTATCAGTTTAGTTTTTTTTCTCTATATCACATATATCAATTTTCATATTTTATTATTTTTTCTCTTATTTTTTTCTTTGTATTTTTTCTAATTTTAATTGAAGGGAAAAGACCTATGTTAGTTTTTTCGAATCTTTAAATTCTAAAGTTCAATCACATATAGAATTAAATTCATCATAATTCTTACATTTCGAAATGAGTTGTATTATGAATACATTTTCATAAGCAAAATTATGTCATTTAGTCTATATATATTACTCAAAAGTGAATCTTATTAACTTTTTTTAACACTAAAATATATCAAATTAAAATGAACCTTTTTTTTCTACTGAAAATATTAATAGAGTGTTAACATTAACACTTTAAAAACCACTTACACTATCTACAAGGTAAAGGTTCTGATAGCGGTCAAATCTAACACGGGAAACACTTACCATGATTGTTGAAGAAGGATAGCACTGGCTTCGTTCGGTCGACGCCTTTTTATGGCTGTTTTGGGTGTGGTCCCTATGTGGGACTTACGTGGGTCCTACGTTCTACTCCAATAATATACTGCCACATATAAAACAACCACAAAACAGTCAGACCAAAACAACCACAAAACAACCCACCCGAACGCAGCCACTGTCAGAGAAGGTTAACATTGTTTAAATTTTATACCACACACCTTAATCGTGGTTTGATGATTAACTCTTACAAAGAAAAAAAAAAGCCTAACCCCGACAAAAGACAAATGTAGAGCTTGAATACATAAAATGAAACTTTTAATAATAAATGTATCATTAGAGCCAACATCGAATTATCTGTAGTTAATAATACTCTAGGGCAAAACGAGTAAGCTTCACCATCTCCACCATCGCGGGTAGTCATTGATGAAAACTCTAATGGATCTGCTACCTTCTTTCTTCTACATCTCCAACTGTAAATCAGCACTGCTGCTGAATACTACAACCCCGGACCTACTACGATAGCTGCTACTTCCTCAAAGAAGAATAGCAACCTCCATTAATAGTTGTCGGTTAGGAGGTGGTTTTGGTTCGTTGTAAACTCTTCATTAGTAGTCGGTGACTGACGATGAAGTGTTGGGGGATTCGTCCGGTGCTGAGTTGGTGGCGACGTTGGAGAGTGGCAAATTCATCACCCCACTGTCGCATGGAATACAGTAGGCACCACCGCGGTGACTCTTTCTAAAAAGTTAAGAGTTAATTAAAAGAAAAAAACTGCAAGAGGAAAGAATAACTACAGTGACTCTTTGTATATTACTGGACAGGTGGGGTCAGGATATAAATTTTGTGAGGTCATTTTTGTTCGAAGGAAAAAAATTCAACATAGATTATACTCCCTCCGTCCTGAATTGACCGTCCTGTTTACTATTTGGATATGTTGTTTGACTTCAATTTTTAACATATAAGATAAAGTAATTTTGAAAATTTAAGTTTTGCATATGATTCCTTACATGATAAACTATATGTTACAAAATTTAGTTTTATAAAATTATTTTATCTTATATGTTTAATATTGAAGTGAAAAAACGTGTCATAAAGCAAACAAGACGGTCAATTCAGAACGGAGGGAGTAGTTGGATTTGAACCCAAGACAACTCAATCAATACTTTTGTCCCTTACCGTTACACCATCAACAACTCTAACATATAAGATCATTATACTAATATATATAAACTCTAATTATTATACATATATGAATGTCTGAATTCTTGTGATCGATCATCCATTAAACGCTTAAAACTAATGTTTTGTCGATTTACTGCAAGTGAAGTAGATGAGTTATATATATATATACTGTTAGTGCCGCTAAGTTTGCACTAAATTGTAAACATAGAGGATAACAAATACATAGGATTAGAGATTCAATAGATGGTGTTAATTCACCACCACAATTTCTTTATTTATAAATGGATAAGAAAGCCAACAATTCCTACTTTCTAGCTTACAATATTCATTAGATATAATATCAGTAATAGAATAATTTATTCTCCTAAATACTAGGAATCAGCTGCAACCACCTCTTACCGACTTACCCATGTTCTTCTATTCTTTAGCCCACTAGCTATAGTTAGGAAGAATTTCCTCCAGCTGTCCCAACTTACCAGATATCAGTTTTGTATTACATCTTTGACACTCCCCTCAATTCAAAACTGGTAACTCCCATACATTCTCCGAGAATGATAAATATCTCTTTGGATAATGCCTTAGTTACAATGTTTGCTACCTGTTGGTTGATAGAGCAAAATTGAACCTGAACTTTCATTTTCTTCACCAGTTCACGAATGAAATGAAGTTTCAGATCCACATGCTTGATTCTGTCATGATAAATAGGATTTTTGGTAAGCTCAATTGTTGGCCGATTGTCACACCATATAATAGTTGGCCCAAACTGATTACATTTCATATCTCGTAGAACTCTTCTAAGCCTAACAGATTGACATGCTACTGCTGTTGCTGAAGCATATTCAGCCTCAGTCAAAGAAAGCATCAATGTGTGCTGCTTCCTTGAGCCCCATGAAATTTCAGCTGAGCCCGAACTAAAAATATGTGCAGATACACTCCTTCTATCATCAAAAGACTTAGCCCAGTCATTGTCACTAAATCCTTTCAACTTAAATTCTTTTACCGGAAAATACCACAGTCCATGTCCAAGAATTCCTGCTACATATCTTAACACATGTTTAGTTGTTCCAAGGTGATTGATGTGTAGTTGGATTAGACATGTAACTAGCAATGACACCAACTGAATATGAGATGTTAGGTCGCGTGCCAGTGAGATAAATCAAGCTTCCTACCACACCCCGAAACACTTTAGGATCTGCCTCACTTGAACCATCATTTTTTTTGCAATTGCTCATTTGTATTCATAGATGTGACTGCTGGTTTGCATCCTTGCGTCCCGATCTTTTTCAACATATCACTAGCATATTTTTACGAAGATACAAAGATCCCATCTTCTACCTACTTCACCTCAAGACCGAGAAAGTAACCAAGATATCCCAAGTTGGATATCTCAAATTTTTTCATCACGTCTTCCTTGAATGCTTGTGCCATCATACTGCAAGTACTCATGTAAATTATATCACCAACATAAGTGCAAACATCCAAGAACTCAAGATCTTGTACTTTTACATACAATGTGGGTGCATTTTTGCTTCTATTGAAACCTTTTGACAAGAAATAACCATCTATTTTACCGTACCATGCCCGCGATCTTACTTTAGCCCATACAACGCTTTGTGAAGCTTATAAACCTTATCTTCTTGTCCATCCAGTACAAATCCTTCTGGCTGCTCCATGTACACATCTTTCTAGAGCTCCCCATTGAGAAATGCTGATTTTACATCCAACGGATGTATCGATTTTTGCAATTGTGCTACTATAGCAAGTATAGTTCTTACTGTCTCAAAACGTGCTACAGTGATAATGTTTAAGTGAAATCGACACCAGGTAGCTGGGCATACCCCTTGGCTATAAGACGAGTCTTGTGCCGGTGTATACTTCCATGTGGTGCGAGCTTTGTTTTGAATACCCATTTCAGCCCAATCGTCTTCTTTTCTACAGAAAGAGTAACAAGACTCGAAGTCTCTTTTTTCTCAATGGCATCAATATCTTCCTTCATTTCCTTTTTTCACTCTTCCTTAGTGTGTGCTTCATGGAAAGTAATTGGATCTCCAGCAAACAGAGCTAACTGGCATGACCTACGAACTTCAGCAAGGGCACAAAACTTCTTCGGCGGCGTCTCATCATCTGTTTCAGAATTTGGTGCTACCGGAGTTGGAGGTGATGCAGATTGTGGCTGAGACGGTTCTGAATTTTCTGCTACATTGAGTGTATTATGAGATTCCTTCATATCTATGTCACCATCAATCAAAGGAGTTGGAACGTTGGAATCACCGTGTTATCATTCCAATCCATCTACTAAATTCATCAAAAATCGCGTCTTTTTGAACTAGAATTTTGTTAGTAGTAGGATCTAGCAATTTATATGCCTTTGAGTGTGTACAATAACCAACAAATATGCATTTAATGGACTTACTATCCAACTTTTGACGATCGTGTGCATAAACCAAGGCATGTGCAATGCAAACAAACACCCTTAATGATTAACCCATGGTTTTCTTCATGTCTAGGCTTGATATGGTGTTTGATCAGCTACAGCTTTTGTAGGATACAGATTCAGTACATATACAACAATTGATACCACTTTTGCCTAGAAGCTGTTTAGTAACTTCTTATATTGGAGCATACATTGAGCTGACACCACAATAGTTCTGTTTCTACGCTCCACTACGCCGTTCTGGATGAGACGAGTATGGTGCTGTCAACTCCCTTTTAGTTCCCTCATATTAGCAATAGGCAGCAAATTCCTTTGAGGTGAATTCTCCTCCTCGATCATTTCTCAACACTTTCAGCTTTCTTTCAGCTTACCTCTCCACCAATGTCTTAAAGAACTTGAACTTGCTAAAATGTTCTGATTTTTCCACCATAAAATAAACCCACGTCATTCGACTATAATCATCAATAAAAAGAAGAAAATATCTGCTCCCACTAAGAGAAGTTGTTTGTATTAGACCACATAACCTGCATGAACTAGCTCTAATTTTTTACATGCTCTCCAAGCTTTATTGATGCAGCCTTCAAAAATATCCAGCATCTCTACTTTTGGCAACCCTTGAACCATCCCTTTCTTAGCTAACAGTTTTAGGCCTTTGCGGTGGAAATGTGCATATCTTAGATGCCAAAGATATGATTCATTTTGAGTTTGTGTAGCAAGAGCCTTGTTAGGTAAAGTATCAAAATGAATTGGAAACAAATTGTTGGATGTCATCTCCACCCTTGCAATAATATTTCCACCAGGTTTGTTTCTAACAACACACTCCATATTCTCAAATGCGAATGAATACTCGGCCGCCACCATCTGACCGACACTTAAGAGATTGTGTCCCAGTTTTGAAGCGTAATAGACTTTCTCTAGGGTCTTTGAAGCCCCTTCACTTCTACCAACTACCACTGTACCTTGTCTTTTTTTATATCTCAGCTTATTATCTCAATATGAACCTGGAACATGTTGGATTCATCTACCCGGTGAAGCAAATCTTGTCGGCCTGTCAGGTGGTTTGTACAACCACTATCAACATAGCATAAATCTTCATGCTTAGTGGTTGTACTCTCCATAAATAACTTAATCTCCTCTTGCTCATGATCACCAACATAGTTAGCAAGCTCACCTTTGGATTTGTTCCAGCAATTTGCACTTATATGTCATACTTCTTGCAATTGTAACATTAGACATTACTGCGGTTACATTGATTATGCACCTCTTCTACCTCGACCTCTGCCATGGCCGGAATAACCTCCTTTTCCACGTCCTCGTGACGTAGACTCTCCTCTTTTTGATTCTGAGGACATCACCTGAAATGCCTTCTCTTCACCACCTTGTTCACCCTCCTAACCATTTACTCGTGCCTCGTGTGCTTGCAAAGAACCTTTCAGCTCGTCAAGAGTAAGTGCATCAAGATCCTTCGAGTCTTTAAGTGTGGCAGAATATAGTTATATCGTGGAAACAAGCTCATAGCACCTTGCGAAATACAACACCATCTGCTAACTTCTTGCCATATGTCTGCAGCTGGCTCACGATCGTAACAACACGATTAAAGAACACTTGAAGGCTCTCATCTGGTTTCATCTTTAAGTTTTCAGACTACTTGTGGTAGTTCTGCAGCTTGACCTCCATGGCATGACCTGAACCTTTGCATGCATTTTTCCGCTTGTCCCATGCTTCCTTCGACGTGGTTGCTCCCATAATGTGAGAGAACAATGACACATCAATTGCTCGCTGGATGAAAAACAATGCTTACGAATCCTTCTGTTTACTGCCTTTAAGATGAGCAACATCCTTATCTTTTACGCCGAACCCGTTTTTCACACTCCCATAGCTCTTGGGATCGAAAAGTGTTTCCATTTGGAAACTCCAATACTCGTAGGCCTTTCCGGTGAAAATCGGCAGAGATGGCTAAGAGATGCTCGATGATGAACCGGCAGAAGTTGCCATAGCTATTAATCAATGCAGAAGATTAACAACTGACTCTCTTTTCTCTTTAGACACTTTAACGTGGCTCACGCACACTCAAAACTTTTTTCATTTCTTCCTCTCAAAGTACAACCTGCTCTTGATACCACTTTGTTAGTACGGCTAAGTTTGCACTAATCATAAACACTGAGGATGACAAAAACAGAGCATAATAAATTCAATCGATGGTGTTAATTCAGCACCACAATTGCTTTATTTATAAATGGATAACAAAGCTAACAATTCTTACTTTCTAGCTTACAACGTTCATTAGATATAATATCAGTAATAAACTCATTTATTCTTCTAAAGACCAGGAATCAACTGCTACCACCTCTAACAGACTTACCCATGTTCTCCTATTCTTGAGCCCACTAGCCACTGTATGTCATCAGATAAGTATTGATAAGAATATTTGTTATTCCCATCTCCTTTTATTTATTATTATATATAGAGGCTATGGAATTAGTTTTTCCGGTGTGTATATACAGAAGCACTATTTTCCACAGAATACAGTGAGAGCCGTGTTAGGGTTCTTAGGTCGTGAGTAGCGTGGGGAGTGCTGTTGTGGCCTCCTCCACTCGGTAAACATGAAGGCTTCATCAATTGACAACAAGGGGAAGGACGATTTGACTGACAACGAACAGAAAGAACGATCTGATTATTCCTCTATGCTCAAGAGGTAGGTACCCTAATCCTTAAATTCTAACACTGGTATCAGAGCTGTATTTGTTTTTTTATTCATTAGTTGCCGAGAGTAATCAATTCGACGGTCATATAACTCTGTGTGCAAATGCAACCAATTGCGTGAAAAAAAAACAAAAACCGCATGTATTCGCCGTCTTTGTTTATCACGGCTCTCACCTTCCATAATTTCGTGCGTATTTCTTCTACTCTTATCGGCCGTCCTTTTCGAGTTGTTCAATCCAAAGATAGGATTAACAAAAGTTTTTTACTCAAGCTGCTGTATTCGCCTGACGCCATTGATGTGGTGGAAGTTTTTTTTTAAATAAAGTTAACTGTGATCGATGAATCCAATTCAGCAATAATAATAATAATAAAATTTAGAAGCCAAGAGTCTAAATCGATTGACTGTGATTCTTATTAGCCATCTGTGCGTTAGAGAAAAAAAAGCTTTTCTTTCTCATTCGCTGAGTTCCAATTTTTTTAATGTACCAGTGAAACGAAATGCTTCTAGTTAAATTTGGAAATTCGCAACCATTGGTTGGATCGACGTTGAATTTAATTTACAGCGAGTAATTTCATCTTATTGATATGCGTTGATCAGCAACACACTGAAATACCCCAAACCTTATATATGCTAATTAATCACGAATTAATTAAGTGGGGGAACCTAATCAAGTTTAAACAATTATAAGGAATTCTATAATTCCTAAACACAAACTTATAACCGAATGTGTATAACTCAAATAAGTATTAAACTCCATATTAAATGGAGGATTAAAGAGAGAACAATTATGAGGAGCAATAAACTCCTAAGGTAATGTAATATATAATACATTAACATATAAACTAAGATCACATATCATGCGATAAAATCAATGGGGTACTTAGGGATTACAATGAGTGATTAACAACACTTGAGTACCTACATAATATTATACAAATATATACATGTTACAACTTACAACTACATAATATATAATGTCATATGGTGACAAAAAAAAAAGAAGACAATATGTTGCTGCTACTCATTCACGTAAACAAAAAAAAGAAGAAGAAACAACAGCAAGGCTTCTTGGTTGCTACTATCCACATAAAACAAGAGAAGAAAAGGGAAAGAAGGAAAAGAAGTACACCTACCTAATACTCCCTCCGTCCCACCTTGACCGTCTAGTTTACTATTTAGATGTGTCGTTTGACTTCAATATTTAACATATAAGATAATATATTTTTATAAATCTATGTTTTACAATAGAATCTTTATGTGAAAAACTATTTATTATACAATTTAATTTTTAAAAATTATTTTATCTTATATACTCCTCCGTTCATTAATATCTGTCGTTTTAGGATGTGATTCTTGTTCAAAAATATCTGTCATTCTAGCTTTTTGACACACTTCTTTCCACTTTTACCCCTACTATTCAATATAAAAAGTAATTATTATCTAAATGGAAAAGGAAAAAGTAGGGGCACATGCGTCATTGTTCTACATTTCTTAATAAGTGTGCAAGTTTCTAAAATGACAGTTATTGTTGAACGGAGGGAGTATTTAATATTGAGGTGGAAAAATGTGCCAAAAAGCAAACAGGACACTTATGACGGGACGGAGGTAGTACTGTAATACACAATCAAGTACAACACATAAATCAATACCTACCTACCTCTCTTCACTCATTACAATCAAACAAAAAATTTAAAATCCACCTATGCTGAATGCTCTCGGAAATAAGAGAGAAAAGAAGAGGAAATAAAGCAAAAAGGAGACACAAAAGTCAAGGAAGGTACAATGTAGCCTTACAAGTCTACACACCTAATACAAACTAATATTACATATACCCATTCCCTTCCCACTCTTTCTCTTTGCCCATGTCTTACGATTTTTCCTCTCTCCATCCTCCCAAAATTGAGACTCCCCATCTTCTTCCTCCATTGTCTTCAACCTTGAACTCGCAAGCCCCATTAATGGATATTTAAGCCTTTCTCACAATTCTACCTCCAAACTCCATTATTCTTGCTCCAAACTTCTCCAAACTTTCACACATCTCTTGTACGCTCTTTAAATACCGAAAATATAAGACATGTGCCAATAAATTCGCAAGTCACAAGGAGGAAGAACCAAACTCAAGTCAAGGTAAGCAAAAGTGCTAAAACTCTTCCATTCTCCATTATAAAGGTTATGACTTCAACCACTCATTCCCATCTTACTGTGTCTGGAAATATAAGGTCTTGAGGTCAAAAATACTGCACAAAACCGTGGGGAAGAAGTGCTAGACAAGATCTACAAGACAAGGTAAAAATACACCTCAAAACTCCCTTTTCTCCCATGGTTTATTTAAGTCCAAAAATGACCATGTCTTAACACCATTTTTCCTCATATTTGAACACCTGGAAGGAGCTTCATTATACTCCATAAGTGACCGGAAGTTAGGGGAAGAAAACACTTCTAAAGAACAAGGTAAACCATCTCTTTAAAGGCTCATTTTAGAGCTCTAAACTACACTAGTTTAGGAACTATGTAAAAGAGCTTAACTTGTGCTCCTAATCCTTGTATGTACCAAGGCAAAAATCATCCTCAAGAGTACCAAAGGATCCATGAGTTTTAAGGGCAAAAACAAGTCCAAAATCAAGAGTTAGAAGGCAAAGGATCTAACCTCAAGTTTAAGTGCTCCTTAAATAAGTTTAAGGTTGTTTTTGGAGCAAGGAGAGCTAATATAAACCCTAAATCAAAATAGGGCCGAGATCAAGGAAGGAACCAAGCTACAAGTCTCCTTGAAAAATCAACTTTTGGGCATTAGGAGGTAAACTCCTTAAATTAAGGATTAATGTCATTTTGGTAATGTTTTGGGGTTGTAATAATTAAGGACGAGAACATGCTGTTTTATTTACTGTATTTTGAGTTAATAATGTGTTAGGGCAAGGTTAAAACATTAAGATAAGTTAAAAGACTTATATGTACAAAAGAATAAGTAAAAAGGGCTAACATGTAATTTTTGAAGACTAAGGGGTTAGTTTTATATAAGGCCGAAAAGTTTCTGTATAAAATGGTTCATATTGACCTAATTATGTTTATAAAGTTATGTTATAAGTTTGAGTGAGTTAAAATAAGGTTTAAGTACTTACATGACAAATTTATAAAGTTTTGTGATTAAAATGTAAAACATGGAAACTATGGTGTACTTTCTGTATAAAACCGGTAATAGCAGTATGTTAGGTGTATTTTATTTCACTTAAAACTTATACAATGACTAATAAGTTAGACTTATATTATGTGAAGTTTTATAACATTAAAATCCATTAAAACATTATACAGGGAACTTGCCATAAAAACCGAGGGTATATGTGTCAATAAGATAATTTAAAATGTCTTAGGGGCTTAGGAGAAATAATTAAGTGACTAGAAATTATTTAATGAAAGCTGAAGTGTAAAACTACATTAAAATGAATTATAAGTTAATATGAGTATTAAGTATATTATGGGTTATTAAAGAATTATAATATGTAGAGGAAATTAAAGTATGGATGTTAGATTGTAATTAAGTCGAAAATATATGGTTAGTTTTGTTAGGAATGAGAGAATATAAGTTTAAGGAGATTTATGGGGCCAAATTGTAATTTATGGAAAGTTAATGAGGGAAACCGTAAATACTAATAAGTTTGGGTGTATAAGAGCAATAAGTAATTAGATATAATGCTGGTCAAATGGTTGACAAGAGCTTGGGATTGAATATTAAAACTTAGGAATAAATGTGAAATATAACATGAAATATAAAGATTATAGAATTTGTGGAAAAATTGTAATTAAAAGGAAATTATAGGTGATAACCGAATTAAGGGTCTGTTTTGTAAATATTTAAGTGTTAAGTTATAAGTTGGAATTAATTAAATAAATGAGTTAAAAACTATAGGTTGAATAAGGGCAGTGATAAAAATATAATTATTATAAATTGTGGGGTCAAAAATATGATTTACGATGGGTTGGGATAAAACCGAAAATTAGTTGTGGCTATATAGCAATTTCCGAAAAAAAACATTGAGGGAAAGATTTGAATTTTATAAAGTAGGATTAAAACTATACAATAAAATTTAACAAGAGGTAAAATGTGAAGATTATGAAATTAAAGGGGTTAGAATATAATAACCGGAAGTTATACTAGTACAAAAAAGGGCTATTTCGACGCCCATATCTCGGCGGTTGTAGAAAAAACCGCCGAGGTAGGTTGTCTAAGTGAATGCGGTTTAAAGTTTAACGGTCTATTTCGGCGGTTGTCAATAGGAGCCGCTGAAATAGATACGTTTCACAATCTATTTCGGCGGTTCCTTCGAACAATCGCCGAAATAGACTATTTTCCCTGTCGAAAATTAAAAAAATAATAATTATCTATCGCGGCGGTTGTAACAGGAGCCGCCAAAATAGGTGTATTTAATACTCTATTTCGGCTGTTTCTACTAACAACCGTCGAAATAGACTCTTTAATATCACTCCCAGACCTCCTTCTCCGCGCTATTTTTCTATTCTCTCTCCGTGCGAACTCGACTCCGGCGATTACGAAGGCGAAAGATGCCACCTGAAACCACCAGCCCTTCCAACGCCGTTAGCTGCTGTCGCCCGCCGAACCACCGTCGCCCATCGTCGCAGTCTGTCGGTCGTCACCGCTCACCGTTCGCCGGAACCACCAGTGACCCGCTGAAACCTAGAAAACGCACAATATATGTAAGTTCGAATTTTGAGTATAAAAATTACTAATTTGTTGTTATAATGGTCTGATTTAGGGTTGAATGTGATTGTGTGTGGACAATGTGTGTATAAAAATGGTGTAAATTTAGTGTAATTTGTTGTGCACGTAAGGTGTTCAATGTAATGTCTGAATGAAAAATGTATTGTTTGTGCTGTTTGCAGCGTGATAATTTAGGAGCGTTAGCGTCTCTCTTACTATCTAGATTGCAAACGGGGCTGAAAGCTATTCATTTTCTGCCTGGTAATATACTTTAACTTATATATTCATTCTCTTCATTCACTTAATTTTGCAAGCCTATTTATGAACAATAAATATACATGTTGTTGTGTTTTCTTTCTAATTTTTTGTTTTTGCGCATTTGTATAGATATGTTATAAGTAGTACTGCTGCATCTCTCTCACACCAGCCTACCTCTCGGACACATATTCACCTCTATCTATAAATCCCCAAGAAACAAGTAAGTATTTTTACTTCGGATTTGTTTTAATATATGAACTGGTTCGGGAAGAATTGATAATATGGTTTGATTATTGTTGACAATTAGGTAGTGAGAATGTGGATTGAAAATGTTGGTCTGAAGTTGTTTGCCGGTTACACTAAATTGAATTGTTTTTTTTTGAAATGGTGGTTTGATCATTCAATTTGTATTTAGTTTGATTTTTACTGTTGTTGGAATGTTTGTGGTTGCAATGACTTTGGTGAGTGCTTAATAATAAGCACGGGATGTGTATAATTATGAAAAGGTCATGTCGAATTTTTTCTAGAAATGTGTTTGTAATATTGTATTTTGTGTCAACATTAAACACCAGTTTTTGTTTTAAAAGTGATACGATTTGTTAAAATTAAAATGCTAGTTTATTTTGTGTTTGGGACCTTAGAATTAGGCTAGACTACTTGATAACCATCTCAGTCATGCTCCATTAGGAAATAAACATGTGCGACTAATTACAAACCATATTACATAAACATTTTAGTATTACGTAGGATAACTCACACCTGTGATCTGTTGCACATATAGTATGGAGCGTGACTGGATGTATGGTGATCGAGGGGAACACTTTGACAAGATGCTGAAAGAGTTTTGCAAAGCTGCATTGCAACACAAGGACAAGACAAAGGCGGTGAAAATTCCATGTCCTTGTGTTGATTGTGGTGTGGTCAGAAAATATTCAAGCATCGACGTCATACAATTCCATCTGAAGACCCGTGGTTTCACGCCACATTACAGAAGATGGACTTTCCATGGAGAATCTGTTGAAGATAATGCTTCAACATCCTACAGTCATGATCGGTGTCACTCAAGAACCGAGCAGACATTTGATACTACCAACGAGTCGGATCATTCCCGACTAATTCAGGAGTCAATGTTGACAGTGAGACGACTTACCACGATGATCAAATGGATGATATGCTTGATAATGTCGATGACAATTTCGTCGATAGGCCAGAGGAGTATCAAAGGTTTTTGGATGCGTCCAAGACAGCCTTATACCCTACGTGCATTAAGTACACAAAATTGACGGCTGTTCTGAATTTGTTCAACTTGAAGGGGAGATATGGATGGAGTGACAAGAGTTTCACGACATTTCTCGAGTTGGTTCATGATATGCTTCCAGATGGGAAACGGTCTCCCTACCACGACTTATGAGGCGAAGAAATAGATGTGTCCAATGGGGATTGAGTATAAGAAGATACATGCATGTCCCAACAATTGTGTGTTGTATAGGGGTGATTACGAACACCTAGACAACTGTCCGAAATGCTCATTGTCTCGATACAAGCTCAAGGATGGCGACTCCTCATCCCCTCAGAAAAAAGTCCCCCGGTTAAACTTTTGTGGTATTTACCAATCATACTTAGGTTCAAAAGGTTGTTTGCCAATCCAAAAGATACAAAGAACTTACGGTGGCACGCAGAGGGCAGAAAAAGTGATGAGAAACTAATACATCCAACAGATGGGCCTTAGTGGAGAAACATCAACAGACGGTACAAAGAACATTTCGGACATGAAGATAGAAATCTGAGGCTTGGGTTATGTACTGATGGAATGAACCCGTACGGCACGTTGAGTAGTGAACACAGTACATGGCCTGTTCTGTAGTGCTCTATAATTTGCCCTCGTGGTTGGTATGAAACGAAAGTACATCATGTTATCGCTCCTGATATCTGGTCCCAAACAACCAGGTAATAACATTGATGTGTATCTTGCCCCTTTGATTGATGATATGAAGCTATTGTGGAATGAGGGAACCGTGGTATATGATGATTATGCAAGAGAAAATTTCACGCTCAAGGCTTTGATGTTCTGTACTGTCAACGACTTCCCTGCATATGTGAAATACCCCAAACTTAGATATGGTGTTTAAGTAACAAACTAAGATATAAGAAGGCTAAATAATGCCTTATAAACATTAAGGAACCATTTTAGTCATAGAAAATATAAGGAAACACCAAAAGAGCAGTTTAAGCAAAAACATGCTCTGAGCTTGGAGAGACTTGGGTGAGCACCCAAATATCATTATAAGACCTTAGTAATATCCTAATGGTCATTTTAAACCAATTACCAAAGAAAACCAAGCTTGAAAACAAGTTAAAACACAAAATGTGCTTTAAGGAGTCTTAAAGCACATTTTTGAAAAATTGTCTTGTAAATAGGTTTTGAGTGGCTAAATGTCCATAATTACTCTTTAATTAACATGTGTACTAATTAGTATCACATTAGGAAGTCTAAATCAATGGGAAATCAAAAATTTCACAATTATGCGCCTTATTTAGTGAATAGTAACCAAATAATGCTAGTTTAAGACATTAGTCAAAGTAAGTCAATTAAATGGTCAACAAAGACCACAATACACCTTGTTTGACTAAGGGGGCCGGTTTTTAAGTGTGACTCACCACACTTATCTAGCTAAGTAATGAATAAAGCAAAAGTAAGTAAAAACACTATTCACCTTTTAACATAATATCTTACCTTTAGTAGTCCTCTCTCCTCCTTTCTTCATTCTTCACCTTCTTCATCGATTTCTCTTGTTCCCCTTCTTCTCTCTCACGTAAGAACCAACCTCCATGCTAGCTCCATCTTCTTTTGCCCACATCTTGCTCATTTAAGCTCCAAAATCAAAACCAAACACATATATCTCTTAGTTAGCTCAAGCTCTTTCTTTCTACCTTCTCAAAACTTCAAGAGCCTCATTTTGGAGCCAAGGCAAATCGCCATTAGAGGAGGAAACTCAAGCTTGGAGACTCCATTAGCTTCTCCATTCTCTTAAGGTAAAGAATATGTAAGAAAATATAGGTTTCCATCATTTCTTCCCTTGTCTGAAAATTTGTACTCATGGGACTCCATGTTTATGCCTTGTTCTAGCTTGTTTTCTACTCTCCAAAGGATAAAGGAGGTCCTTCTTGCTCCATATCCAAGCTTGTCTTGAGAAACCAAGGTAAAACAATCACCTTAATACCTTAAAGCACATTTTTAACCTAGGGTTTGTTCCTTAGGGTTAATGTATTATCTAGCACTCATTGGAGTCATTGGGTATTGGTTAGAACATTGGCAAGGAGAGTTTAAGTGGTGACCGAGATTGAGCAAGGAAAACCTAAGGAGGAAAGTTTGTGAGCTTGTGAAAGAACAAGGTAAATTACTTACCTTAAGGTGTTTTATTGTTTAAGGGAATGGGATTTAGATATGTGATGAGTGTAGCTTAAGGTTTTACATTAGAAAAGGGCTATATATATAACCTAGGAGAAACATGACTATGTTTGAGAACTTGTGACTAAGGAGCTAATGAGAAAAGAGATAGTCAAACAACGTTGAGATGAATTACAAGAAGCATTTTATTTCAATGGGAGCCTTGTTGTGTGTATTTGCAGGTTAAAGGCAATTATATGTGGAAATTCAGTGGTTAAGATTATTGTCATTTAAGGGCCTAAGTGCCAAGCATTTTAAGTTTATACACTATATGATGATGTGGTGTAGTTTTGGTGTAAATTGTGTGTTAAGGTGTTGTGATGAGAATTTGAGTGATCTTGGTTGTTTGATGGTGAAAAACCAAGTGTTTGGGTGTAACAATATACTAGAGAACCCATGGAAAAATTTAGTGGAGAACCTAAGTGTTTAAGATGTTCTAGGGAGATTTCATGACTAAGGAAGTCCTAGGAAGTTTTAGAGGTTGTCTTGATGAAAAAGGGTGAGTTTAAGGTGTATAATGAGTTAGAATGACCTAGACATGATCATGGAGGATTTAGGAACCAAATGAATGTACTAGTGTATTTAGGATTTAGGCAAACATTGGTAAACTAGTAGAAAAGAAATAATGTGTTGGATGATGGTGTCATAAATTGTGTAGGAACTTTAAGTAGTTGCATAAAGGAATTTTAGGTGGAGAAAGATGCTTGGGAGATGATGTTATAGTGGTGAGGAAGCATTTTGGCATAGTGGTTATAATAGGTATGAACCACCACTTAGAAACCTAAAGAGAAACATTACAAGTGTTGACATTATTGCAAGGAAATAAATAATGACTAAGATGGATATTGATGAGTGATTTAAGGAGTTTAGTGGAGGGCTTAAGGTGTGTTTTAAATGCCCAAACAAGGTTAGACCATGCTAGGAAATGAGATAAGTGTTTAAGGATTTAGAAGATGGGTATTTTGGCCTGTCCGAACTTCCGTCCAAATTTGGAAGCTCGACATGCCCTGTTGCAATTTAACCTTCTGAGTCTCGGCCAGTGTCCGGACTTCAGTCCGACCTTAGAAGTTCGGACACTTGAAATTTTTCCTTTGGAATTTCCCTCGACCTATGTCCGAACTTATGGAAGCTCGGACACATGTTCGGACACTTGAAATTTTTCCTTTGAATTTTCCTCGACCTATGTCCGAACTTAGGGAAGCTCGGACACAGGTTCGGACACACGTCTGATTGCACCCTTTTTGAGTCTCGACCTATGTCCGAACTTGGGAAGCTCGGACACAAGTTCGGACGCGGTGCTGTTTTGGCCAAAACTTTGTTTAAGGTTAGGAAATGGTGGGGATGATTAGGTATTGATGTTATAAGGCTATTAAGGACATGTTTGGTGGGAGTAATGGTCATTAAGTGGGTGAGTAAGTGTAATAGATAATGAGGAAATGATGCACTTAGGAGTTAAGTTAAAAACCATAAGGCTTAGTGAAAAACAATGAGTAAAAGTTGATGTTTAGGGAGGCTAAATAATTGTGTTGAGTTGAATTGAATAATAACCTAAAACTGAATGAATGTTTTAGGATTGGTGAATTGGGACTTGGAAGGAGATAAACCAAACAATCGTCGACGGTGAACGGTACAATCTTTCTTGTGACCTGCTTGCTAACGAGGTGTCCCTCGGCTTGTGTGCTATCTGTTTACTTGCTATGACTAAGACAAGATAAAGCATGCAACCGGTTATATTTGTTCTCGTTGTGTATTGTTTTCTCTACACTAACCCACGAGACTTGAGATTGTTACTAACCAAGTTTAGTACTTACTGAGTTAAGAATAAGAGTTAAGTATTGGTGATTGTTGGTTAATACCCGTTAAGGTTTAACTAACACATGGTGTTTAAGATTTCTACTAACTGGAACATGAGTGAGGAACCTGGGACTGACTCCGGTCATGCATGCTAAGGAAAGGGGGACGGTATCTGAATCAGATCCGCCCTCCGCTTAAGGACTTGTCTTCGGACTTGTTGCCTAGGGCCGGTTGCCGGCTCAGCTACGCTGGACTCCCGTCCAAGGTAGGTGGCATTAAGATGGTGCGGTAGGATCACCTAAATCCTAGGTTTGAGATTAAGCTACAACCATTCCCTTCTAGGAACGGTTTGTATACGAAGAATAAGTTAAGGTTGAGATTGAGGTAAGTTAAGGAACTGAGGTTAAGAAATCAGGACTAAGGAGGGGGTTACTAACCCGCTTGTTAAGGGAACGCTTGTGTCGTTCATTGTGTGTGAACTATGTATGTTCATTTGTGGATTGTTGTTTATTGCACTTCATATCATGCTTGTGTACTTAATCAATTTCCATGCTATCGACAATTAGTCGTCGTAGCCCCGTTAGCTTGGGGGCCACAAGAGGGAGTACCAGCATTCGTGCTGACCCCCTTTGGGGGCTGTTTTTACACTTGCAGGTAAGAGGCCCATGAAGTCACTCCACGAGAGTTGGAGTGGTTAGACTTAGGATGGGTTGTTTATTTTGAGTACGGGTTGCGCTTGTGCTCCCGTCTGTTTATAATGAAACTGATGTAAGTTGTGACTATGACTTAGATACTTAAACTCGGTTGGTTGGTGGCATTTTGGAAGGTGATGTTTTGGTCGGTTGTTTACTTTGGATAAGTGTTGTAAATTGATAAGGCCGGTATATTCTAACGATCAGACCGTGGCAAGGTCCCGGTGTTTGTTATTTCCGCTGCGACGAATTCAATTAAGTGTTAAGTTTTGCGATAACCACGATTGGCTTTGGACGGGGTGTTACAAAAAGTGGTATCAGAGCGTAGTTACGCTCTGATCAAGAAATACCGGACATGAGTAACCACCGAGTTAGGATATAAGTTAAGAAATAAGTGATGGGTTAAGGGTGTGAGAAGTTAGAGTGAGTAGAGTCAGATGACCACTAATAAGTGTGGATCGTCTTTACCGTCTACGGACGTTATAAATTCGTTAACCGAAACAGTGGTGGATACGAATCTAATGTGAGTTGTGGTTGTTCAGATGTCAGGAAGGAGAGGCCGAGGCCGTCCCAGAGGCAACCAGACTGAGATACCGGAGGGGCAGACGATCGCAGAGATCGTAGCTGCCGCATTAGGGCACATGGGCTATCAGCCTGGTGTGGGTGCACCACCTCCACCGCCACAACCCCGGGAACCGAATTGGGTGAAGAGCCTTGCAGACCTTCGACCCACACACTTTAAGGGGAGACCGATCCCGCCAAGCTTGAGGCGTATATCTCCGAGCTGGAGACCGCCTTCGAGACCCTTGATGTCCCTGCTGGGATCAAGGTGCGTCTAGCTGCGTTCTACCTGAAGGGGGCAGCAGGCGATTGGTGGAAGCTGGTGAGGGCCGAGCATGTGGCCAATCCAGAGTTCGGCTGGGAGCAGTACACCGCCCTACTACGAGCAAAGTACTACCCCGCCCATGTCCAGACGAAGAAGTGCTTGTAGTTGGATGCGCTAAAGCAGACCGACAAGATGACGGTGGACGAGTATTACTCAGAGTTCACCACCTTGCTCCGTCTTCTGCCAGGTCTTGGATATTCAGACCAGATCCTGGTGGACCACTTCTATGGCGGGCTTAGCCATCGACTCCGCTACGGCATGGGGCCGACGAGTTACACTACCTTGCAGGTAATAAGAATGGTTGAGATTTGAGTAAGTTAATGAGTAAGATTTAGATTATGGAAAAATAAGAGTGACTAATATTGTGGAGAGCAGGAGTGATATCATGCCGCTGCTAAGGTTGAGATAACCGTCAAGCTGAGGGACGAGGAGAATGCTAAGAGGAAGAGTGCTGGTAAGAGCACGGAGAACCAAGGGCAAGGTGGGTACAAGAAACAGAAGTACCAGCCTCAAGCCCAGAAAAATCAGAACCAAAAGGGGAAAGAGGAAAAGGAGAAGGCTCCGGAAGAGCCATTGAAGTTGACGTACGCTTACGCAGCTACACCCCTGCGCTCTAGGGCGCCAAAGGGTAAGGGATTGATATTAAGTGAGTTAAGAGACAAGTAGTAACCGTTTGAGATATGAATACTAATATTGCGAATGATCAGGATCTGAGACTGAGAAGGGAGCCAGTGGTGGCTACCAGCGACTACATTTGTAGGTGGTGTCACAAGGACCACCCCGGGCTCGATTGCAAGGGGAACAAGGTGGAGTGCAATTATTGTGGGGTATACGGACACCGAGCATACGAGTGCTTCTGGAACCCCGCTAACAGAGCCTATAGACCCGAGACTAAGGGCAAGGGCAAGACCGATCAGGGGGCTGGATCTGACGGTCAGAGGAGGGTGCAGCAAGCTGCAGACAAGAACCCACGGGTGACCCAGAAGTCGGGACCCACACTACACATGGTGGACCAGGACGATGAGCCTGAACCCTCATCGAGGCCAGGTACCGCTATAACCATTTAGTAATAAAATTACCTGCTTACCGCATTATCATGCATGCTTAGCGAATAATTGAGTTAAGTAAGAATGAGATGAGATTAGAACTTAAGTAAGATATGACCTACTACCACTTTAGGAAGCTTCAACATCTGCTATCCAATACCATCTACACCTAACCCGGAGTACACCGACATCGAAACCATAGACTTTCCAACCGAACAATGTCAGGTTATCCGCCCAGGTATGATTTTATTAAGGGGATACCTGACACCCGAAGCACAAGTAGCCATCATCAGAAGATGCAATCAACTAGGAATGAGACCAGGAGGTTTTTATACACCGGAGTACCCAGGGGGAGCAAGGATGAAATTAAAGATGATGAGCTTAGGCAAGGATTGGAATCCGTATGCCAAGACCTACCAAACCACGAGAATGCAAGATGGAGTCTCACCACCGGGGATACCCGAAGAGTTCCATCCAGTTATTACACAAGTGGTGGAGATCGCTCAGCAGTTGGAAGCTGAACCGATACCAGACATTCAAGCAGACATTTGCATTGTGAACTTCTACGAGAAAGATGGGTGACTTGGACTACACCAGGATAAGAACGAGACAACAGAGTCTCTCGAAAGAGGGATACCCGTAGTGTCTTGGTCCATTGGTGATGATGCAGAGTTTTTATACGGCGAGCAGAAGCGTGCAGACCGTGCAAATAAGTTGGTACTTAAATCTGGAGATGTATTAGTTATGGGAGGAGAATCAAGGATGTTATACCATGAGATTAAGAGAATCAAGCTGAATACAACACCGTCAGCAGTAATCAATGCGACGCATATGAGACATGGGAGATTAAACCTAACCTTTAGACAATATTAGACATGTAATGTTAGAATGAGATGAGGAATGAGATGTAAGACTTAAGCACATGTTGTAAACAGGATGGTTATGAATAAAATAACAGTGTTGTTCATTTAAATTGTTACGACTCTTGTTATACCATCAATACTCATGAAGCTTATGAATACAATTAGGTCATGGACTCGGTACGGAAGGTGCGCTAAGCATACTTACAGAGGCACAGGCCGACGCCAGCGGTACTATCCTCACCGGCACCTTTCCGATTAATGGGATTAAGGCATCAGTTCTCTTCGACTCAGGGGCCTCGCATACCTTTGTCTCGGCATCTTTCGCGAGAAGGTTGGGGCTAGACGCTGATGAGCTACCCGACTTCACGGTTACGCTCCTGTCTAAGGAGAAGGTTCGTTGCACTCGTTACTACCGAGGAGCCATTGTCAGAATTAAGGGGGAAGACTTTCCAGTCAGTTTTATTGAGTTCAGTGAGCTAGGATTTGATGTTATCTTCGGGATGAACTGGTTGGAGCGGCACAAGGGTCGTATCCTCTGCGCCGAGCATAGACTGCTGCTCAGGAGTCCGTATGGGGTAACAATATCATACCGCCAGAGGCCCAGAGAGCCTTCGACTAAGATCATCACCGCCATGGCAATGTATAAGGAATTGAGGAGAAAGGAAGAAGTGTACCTCTGCTATGTACAGACATAGAGAGAGACCCCGAGTTCGACCCCGACTTACCGGTAGTGTCAGAGTTCCCCGACCTATTTCCACGGGAACTGGCCGGCATGCCACCCACTCGGGAGGTAGAATTCACCATCGAGCTGCTACCTGGTACCGGACCGATAGCCAAGGCACCATACCGTATGGCTCCGGCAGAAATGATTGAGTTAAAGGAACAGTTGAAGGATCTGTTGGATAAGGGATTTATTAGACCAAGTGTATCACCATGGGGAGCGCCAGTTCTCTTCGTGAAGAAGAAGGATGGTAGTCTCCGCCTCTGCATCGACTACAGAGAGCTAAATGCAGTGATAGTGAAGAATAAGTATCCACTACCCCGCATTGATGATCTGTTCGATCAGTTGAAGGGAGCATCCGTGTTTTCCAAGATTGATCTCAGATCGGGGTATCATCAGATAGCCATTAAGGAAGGAGACATTGAGAAGACGGCATTCCGGACACGATACGGCCACTATGAGTTTACAGTAATGCCGTTCAGTTTGTCGAACGCACCGGCGAAGTTTATGGATCTGATGAACCGCTTGTTCCGGGAGCAGCTGGACAAGTCGGTTGTGGTGTTTATTGATGATATTTTGATATACTCGAAGTCGAAGACTGAGCATGAGGAACACTTAAGGGAAGTATTGGAGAGATTGAGGGAGAACCAGCTATATGCTAAGTTCTCCAAGTGTGAGTTTTGGCTTGACCAGGTCTCTTTCCTAGGTCATGTCATCTCAGATGCTGGGATCTCAGTGGATCCAGCAAAGATTGATGCCGTACGTACTTGGCCAAGGCCGAAGACTGTTACCGACATCCGGAGCTTTCTCGGTCTGGCAGGTTACTACAGGAGGTTTGTTAAAGATTTCAGCAAGGTCGCGAAACCGATGACCAGTCTGATGAAGAAAGATGCACCGTTCTTATGGACGACTGACTGTGAGAGATCATTTCAGAGTTTGAAGGACTCACTGACCACTGCACCAGGTTCTGACCATTCCAGACGGTACAGAGGGCTTTGAGGTTTATTGTGATGCATCCGGCAGAGGGCTGGGTTGCGTGCTCATGCAACATGGCAAGGTGGTGGCATATGCCTCACGCCAGTTGAAGAAACATGAGGAGAACTACCCCACACATGATTTGGTGCTGGGAGCTGTAGTCTTCCCTTTAAAGATATAGCGCCACTACTTATATGGGGTTAGTGTGACGATTTACACCGATCATAAGAGCTTAAGATACATATTTACTCAGAAGGAGTTGAATCTCAGACAGAGGAGATGGTTGGAATTCTTGAAAGACTACGACATTGACCTCCAATACAAAGAAGGAAAGGCCAATGTTGTAGCGGATGCCCTGAGCCGTCGAGCACACTCACTCCATTCACTAGTTTCTTTCTCCAGCTTGGTTGATGAGGTGCGAGAGGCTCAGAGGACAGATGAGTATATGAGAGAGGTCAGACAGAAGCTGACAGATGGTACTTTTGAGGGTCAGAAATATGACTTCAGACTTCACGAAGATGATCTGATCAGACTTAAGGGCCGATTATGCATACCACGGGGCAACACGGATCTGAAGGACCGTATACTTAGGGAATCACACTGCTCTTCAGTTTCCATCCATCCGGGAGCCTCTAAGATGTATAAAGACATGAAGAGATACTTCTGGTGGTGGGGGATGAAGACAGATGTTACCGAGTTCGTCTTGAGGTGTCTCACATGCCAGAAGGTAAAATTTGAGCACCGACGACCGGACGGAATGGTACAGTCGATGCCAGTTCCATAGTGGAAGTTCCATGATATCTCCATGGACTTTGTAGTTGGACTCCCACCTGCTAGGGGAGGTCTCAACATGATATAGGTGGTGGTGGATCGCCTTACCAAAGTAGCCCGATTCATACCGATGAAGGATACTTGGAAGGTGACCAAATTAGCTGAGTTGTTTGAGAAAGAAATAATGAGACATCACGGGATACCAAAGACCATAGTGTCAGATAGAGATACCAGATTCCTTTCGAGGTACTGGAGAGCTACTAGAGAAGCGTTGGGTACAGAACTCAAGCTGAGTACGGCGTTCCATCCTCAGACAGATGGTCAGACTGAGCATACTATTCAGACACTCGAGGACATGCTGAGGGCATGTGCCTTAGACTTCCAGGGCAGTTGGATTGACAAATTGCATCTGGTCGAGTTTTCATACAACAACAGCTATCACGCTTCGATCAAGATGGCACCTTTTCAAGCGTTGTACGGTAGACCATGTCGTACACCGCTCTGCTGGGATGAGTCGAGTGAGACGGTCATTATAGGACCAGAATATTTAGAGCAAGTTAAGGCTGAAGTTCAGCAAATCAGGGAGAACATGAAAGCTGCTCAAGATAGGCAGAAGTCGTATGCTGATGTTCGACGACGAGACCTGGAGTTCGCAGTGGGCGACCGGGTATTTCAGCGAGTTTCACCGATGAAGGGTGTATTTAGATTTGGGCGGAAGGGCAAATTAAGCCCGAAGTTTGTTGGTCCTTATGATATTACAGAGCGGGTGGGCCCGGTTGCTTACAGGTTGAATTTACCTGCTGAACTGGGTAAAGTGCATGATGTTTTTCATGTTTCACAGCTAAAGAAATACATGCACCACCCCTCCCATGTGTTAGAACCTGAGAGGTTGACATTAGAACCAAATATGAGATCAGTGGAGCTTCCTCGGAGAATCTTGGATAGTAAGACTAGGGACACTCGCCATAAGTCAGTGCGACTGGTGAAGGTTCTTTGGTCTAACCAGGATGTCGAAGAGGCCACGTGGGAATTAGAGGATAAGATGAGGGCGAAGTACCCTTCTTTTTTACTGACTAGATCGTCTGTATAGGGTACGGGCGTACCCCTTTTTAAGGGGGGTAGAGCTTCCTCGCTTTTGAGTTAGGAAACGAGCATGTTTGTCGTTTGTTTGGTTGTTAAGATGTGATTTTGTAAGTTGCTACACTTTGGTGATAAGTTTGAGTTATGTATAATACTTATGTATTGTATTTGATTGACCTTCGAGTCTTGAGATGTGTGAATGAGAATATAAGATGTGGTGTTAAGATTAAGAGAATTGAGTACCGTGAATGGTTAAGCATATGTGAACTTTGGGGACAAAGTTCTTTTAAGGGGGGTAGATTGAAATACCCCAAACTTAGATATGGTGTTTAAGTAACAAACTAAGATATAAGAAGGCTAAATAATGCCTTAGAAACATTAAAGAACCATTTTAGTCAAAGAAAATATAAGGAAACACCAAAAGAGCAGTTTAAGCAAAAACGTGCTCTAAGCTTGGAGAGACTTGGGTGAGCACCCAAATATTATTCTAAGACCTTAGTAAATCCTAATGGTCATTTTAAACCAATTACCAAAGAAAACCAAGCTTGAAAACAAGTTAAAACACAAAATGTGCTTTAAGGAGTCTTAAAGCACATTTTTGCAAAATTGTCTTGTAAATAGGTTTTGAGTGGCTAAATGTCCATCATTACTCTTTAATTAACATGTGTACTAATTAGTATCACATTAGGAAGTCTAAATCAATGGGAAATCAAAAATTTCACAATTATGTGCCTTGTTTAGTGAATAGTAACCAAATAATGCTAGTTTAAGACATTAGTCAAAGTAAGTCAATTAAATGGTCAACAAAGACCACAATACACCTTGTTTGACTAAGGGGGCCGGTTTTAAGTGTGACTCACCACACTTATCTAGCTAAGTAATGAATAAAGCAAAAGTAAGTAAAAACACTATTCACCTTTTAACATAATATCTTACCTTTAGTAGTCCTCTCTCCTCCTTTCTTCATTCTTCACCTTTCATCGATTTCTCTTGCTTCTTCTCTCTCACGTAAGAACAACCTCCATGCTAGCTCCATCTTCTTTTGCCCACATCTTGCTCATTTAAGCTCCAAAATCAAAACCAAGCACATATATCTCTTAGTTAGCTCAAGCTCTTCTTTCTACCTTTCAAAACTTCAAGAGCCTCATTTTGGAGCCAAGGCAAATCGCCATTAGAGGAGGAAACTCAAGCTTGGAGACTCCATTAGCTTCTCCATTCTCTTAAGGTAAAGAATATGTAAGAAAATCTAGGTTTCCATCATTTCTTCCCTTGTCCGAAAATTTGTACTCATGGGACTCCATGTTTATGCCTTGTTCTAGATTGTTTTCTACTCTCCAAAGGATAAAGGAGGTCCTTCTTGCTTCATATCCAAGCTTGTCTTGAGAAACCAAGGTAAAACAATCACCTTAATACCTTAAAGCACATTTTTAACCTAGGGTTTGTTCCTTAGGGTTAATGTATTATCTAGCACTCATTGGAGTCATTGGTATTGGTTAGAACATTGGCAAGGAGAGTTTAAGTGGTGACCGAGATTGAGCAAGGAAAACCTAAGGAGAAAGTTTGTGAGCTTGTGAAAAAGAACAAGGTAAATTACTTACCTTAAGGTGTTTTATTGTTTAAGGGAATGGGATTTAGATATGATGAGTGTAGCTTAGGTTTACATTAGAAAGGGCTATATATATAACCTAGGAGAAACAATGACTATGTTTGAGAACTTGTGACTAAGGAGCTAATGAGAAAAGAGATAGTCAAACAATGTTGAGATGAATTACAAGAAGCATTTTATTTCAATGGGAGCCTTGTTGTGTGTATTTTTAGGTTAAAGGCAATTATATGTGGAAATTCAGTGGTTAAGATTATTGTCATTTAAGGGCCTAAGTGCCAAGCATTTTAAGTTTATACACTATATGATGATGTGGTGTAGTTTTGGTGTAAATTGTGTGTTAAGGTGTTGTGATGAGAATTTGAGTGATCTTGGTTGTTTGATGGTGAAAAACCAAGTGTTTGGGTGTAACAATATACTAGAGAACCCATGGCAAAATTTAGTGAGAACCTAAGTGTTTAAGATTCTAAGGAGATTTCATGACTAAGGAAGTCCTAGGAAGTTTTAGAGGTTGTCTTGATGAAAAAGGGTGAGTTTAAGGTGTATAATGAGTTAGAATGACCTAGACATGATCATGGAGGATTTAGGAACCAAATGAATGTACTAGTGTATTTAGGATTTAGGCAAACATTGGTAAACTAGTAGAAAAGAAATAATGTGGGATGATGGTGTCATAAATTGTGTAGGAACTTAAGTAGTTGCATAAAGGAATTTTAGGTGGAGAAAGATGCTTGGGAGATGATGTATAGTGGTGAGGAAGCATTTGGCTAGTGGTTAGAATAGGTGTGAACCACCACTTAGAAACCTAAAGAGAAACATTACAAGTGTTGACATTATTGCAAGGATAAATAATGACTAAGATGGATATTGATGAGTGATTTAAGGAGTTTAGTGGAGGGCTTAAGGTGTGTTTTAAATGCCCAAACAAGGTTAGACCATGCTAGGAAATGAGATAAGTGTTTAAGGATTTAGAAGATGGGTATTTTGGCCTGTCCGAACTTCCGTCCGAATTTGGAAGCTCGGACATGCCCTGTTGCAATTTAACCTTCTGAGTCTCGGCCAGTGTCCGGACTTCAGTCCGACCTTAGAAGTTCGGACACTTGAAATTTTTCCTTTGGAATTTCCCTCGACCTATGTCCGAACTTAGGGAAGCTCGGACACATGTTCGGACACTGATTCTTTTTGATTTTCCTCGACCTATGTCCGAACTTGGGAAGCTCGGACACAAGTTCGGACGCGGTGCTGTTTTGGCCAAAACTTTGTTTAAGGTTAGGAAATGGTGGGGATGATTAGGTATTGATGTTATAAGGCTATTAAGGACATGTTTGGTGGGAGTAATGGTCATTAAGTGGGTGAGTAAGTGTAATAGATAATGAGGAAATGATGCACTTAGGAGTTAAGTTAAAAACCATAAGGCTTAGTGAAAAACAATGAGTAAAAGTTGATGTTTAGGGAGGCTAAATAATTGTGTTGAGTTGAATTGAATAATAACCTAAAACTGAATGAATGTTTTAGGATTGGTGAATTGGGACTTGGAAGGAGATAAACCAAACAATCGTCGACGGTGAACGGTACAATCTTTCTTGTGACCTGCTTGCTAACGAGGTGTCCCTCGGCTTGTGTGCTATCTGTTTACTTGCTATGACCAAGACAAGATAAAGCATGCAACCGGTTATATTTGTTCTCGTTGTGTATGTGTTTTCTCTACACTAACCCACGAGACTTGAGATTGTTACTAACCAAGTTTAGTACTTACTGAGTTAAGAATAAGAGTTAAGTATTGGTGATTGTTGGTTAATACCCGTTAAGGTTTAACTAACACATGGTGTTTAAGATTTCTACTAACTGGAACTTGAGTGAGGAACCTGGGACTGACTCCGGTCATGCATGCTAAGGAAAGGGGGACGGTATCTGAATCAGATCCGCCCTCCGCTTAAGGACTTGTCTTCGGACTTGTTGCCTAGGGCCGGTTGCCGGCTCAGCTACGCTGGACTCCCGTCCAAGGTAGGTGGCATTAAGATGGTGCGGTAGGATCACCTAAATCCTAGGTTTGAGATTAAGCTACAACCATTCCCTTCTAGGAACGGTTTGTATACTGAGAATAAGTTAAGGTTGAGATTGAGGTAAGTTAAGGAACTGAGGTTAAGAAATCAGGACTAAGGAGGGGGTTACTAACCCGCTTGTTAAGGGAACGCTTGTGTCGTTCATTGTGTGTGAACTTGTATGTTCATTTGTGGATTGTTGTTATTGCACTTCATATCATGCTTGTGTACTTAATCAATTTCCATGCTATCGACAATTAGTCGTCGTAGCCCCGTTAGCTTGGGGGCCACGAGAGGGAGTACCAGCATTCGTGCTGACCCCCTTTGGGGGCTGTTTTTACACTTGTAGGTAAGAGGCCCATGAAGTCACTCCACGAGAGTAGGAGCGGTTAGACTTAGGATGGGTTGTTTATTTTGAGTACGGGTTGCGCTTGTGCTCCCGTCTGTTTGTAATGAAACTGATGTAAGTTGTGACTATGACTTAGATACTTAAACTCGGTTGGTTGGTGCATTTTGGAAGGTGATGTTTTGGTCGGTTGTTTACTTTGGATAAGTGTTGTAAATTGATAAGGCCGGTATATTCTAACGATCAGACCGTGGCAAGGTCCCGGTGTTTGTTATTTCCGCTGCGACGAATTCGATAAAGTGTTAAGTTTTGCGATAACCACTATTGGCTTTGGACGGGGTGTTACAATATGGGAATTTGTCCAGTTACACGGTGAAAGGTACATTTGCATGTCCCGTATGCGAGGAAGACACTTGTTCGGACCGTTTAAAACATTGTGGAAAGAATGTTTATATGTGTCATCGACGTCTTCTGCCCGAAGATCACCCTTATCGAGTAATGAAGAGAAAGTTGTTCAATGGTTAGGCCGAAACTCGTGTGGCCCGTCTACCTTTGAGCTCTGAGGAAGTGTACGAAAAGGTTAAGGACATTGCAAATGTACTTGGAAACACATCAAAACCGGCGAAGAACATTTGGAAAAAGTGTTCTATCTTTTGGGATCTACCTTATTGGCGCCATCTTCCTGTGAGACACTGCTTAGACGTCATACACATTGTGAAGAACGTTGGTGAGGTAGTGAGTGGGACTTTTCTCAACATACCCGACAAAACAAAAGACGGATTTAAAGTCAGAAGACATGCAAACCATAGGTATACGAAAGGAGTTACACCCACAAGAGAATGGGAAACGAATATACCTACCGTCTATATGCTACACGCTCTCAAAGGCTGAAAAGATTAGTTTCTGCAAATGTCTGCACTCGGTAAAAGTACCATCTGGGTACTCTTCAAAATGGAAGAACATTGTGTCGATGAAGGATTTGAAACTTTTAGGCATGAAATCTCACGATTATCATGTACTAATGTTACATCTTCTTCCAGTTGCAATCCGAGGGATATTGCCATCTGATGTCAGAAATGCTTTAACTCGGTTATGTTTCTTTTTCAACGTTGTTTGCTCCAAGGCAATTGACGTAACCTCTGTAGATGATCTACAACGTGAAATTGTTGTCACATTATGTCAACTTGAGATGTATTTTCCACCATCTTTATTTGACATAATGGTGCATCTAGTTGTGCATATCGTTCGAGAGATACAATTCTATGGTCCGGTATACTTACGATACATGTACCCTTTTGAACGGTACATGGGTATTCTGAAAAGTAGAATGAAGAATAGGTATCGACCAGAGGGGAGCAATATTGAAGCAACAATGTCTGAGGAAGTCACAAAATTGGTGACCGATTATTTGAGTGAGGCGGAGTCAACTGGTATCCCAAAACCATGACACTACGGCAGGTTTAAGGGTAAAGGTGTCATTGGTAGAAAGATTGTGCAAGTTTCGCGTCATCTTATTCATCAAGCACAATTGTTTGTCTTAAAACACCTTGAGGTTGTTGAACCTTATTTTGAAACCCATATGGTTGAGTTAAGGCATCAAAATCATATGAAAGACCATATTTGGCTGACAAAGGAACAAAACTGAGTTTTTATCCAATGGTTCAAAGATCATGTGTTGACATTATCATCATCAGATCCTAAAGCTGTAAGTGAAGAGATCAGATGTTTGGCAATCGGACCTGAAACTAATATTACATCATTTGAGGGGTATGATATTAGTGGGTATACATACTATATACTGCACGCCAAGATGCCAAATTGATAAACCAGAATAGTGGAGTAAAAATTGAAGTTGCAGCCACTGAGTACCACAACGGTAACCGATCTCAACCAGTTAGGAACTTTAGTTGGTATTATGGTGTCATCGAGGACATTTGGGAACTAGACTACCACATTGATTCCTTTCTATTGTTCCGATGCAAGTGGGTGGACAACTGAAATACCCCAAACCTTAATATATTAATTGAAATACCCCAAACCTTAATGTGTTAATTAATTATATAATTATAATTTTCTAAGGCTAATTAAGTCCTTAAGATCATTGGTGAACAAATGAAAACCAAAAAGAAAAAGAAAATGCGTAAAAGTCACAAAACGCGAAAAACGCGTATTTAATTATTTTAGGAGGTACATAACCTTCGTAAGGGTTATAAATATATTTTTATACCTTAATTACACATTAATAACATGTGGGAAAATTCCGGAAGAAAACGGATTCAAACCATGCGTAAAAAACGCTAACAGAGTCCTAAAACGCGTTTTTCGAGAATATCTGAAAACGTGATTTTAAACAGTTAAATGACCCCGTAAAAATAATAGTTGATTATGTAACAATAATTAAACATTAATGGGAGTATAATAACCATTAAAATTAAATAAACGAGAAAATTCCGGAAAACGGACCCGGTTAGTGAATAGTGCTAAAACCGGGTAAATTAATGGGCGTTTTCTGTAAAAGACGAAAAAACGTTCCAGTGTGTATATATTAGTGGGCCGGTTTTTATTAATATAGATAACCCCTCACACATGACTAGTTAACTAATTAAATAAGTCAAAAAGTGAAAAGTAAAAAAGTAAATATATACCCCACCCACACTCTCTTTCCTCTCATTCTCTCATTCCCTCACGTGAAGCCCTCTTCTTTTCCCCTCTTTCCTCTTCCTTCTTCCTCCACCGTTCCTTCCTCCCTCTCTCTGTTCTGGAACGGAAATGAATCCCCTTCCATGGCTTCTCCAACTTTCCTCTCATGCCCAAGCTACACCCAAGCTCCAAACTCAAAAATAATCACATATTTGTGATCCTCTCATCACCCTCTATCACTCTCTTTTTCAAAATTCGAAAAGGATGAGTTTCATTTTCGTGGGTGTTGGCCATTTGAAGAGAAAAGCACACCATTTTGAAGCTTGAAGCTTCCTCTTTCTATCAAGGTAAAAATATTCATGAAAGAGTCATGTTTTCTCCATTTTTCCACCTTGGCCGATTTTGGCTCTTGTAATGACTAGCTTTTCTTCTTTGTTTGAGCTATTCTCCAAGCTTTAAATGGTGGTGGGAGTCCCTCTTAAGATTCAAGAGTTGAAAACCACTCAAGAATTTCTAAAGGTAAAACCTAACTTGATGCTTTAAGCATCTTTGTGTGTTCTAGTTTATTTGATGAGCCTAAGAGGGTTCCTTAGTGCTTATTTTCCAATTCGAATGTGGCTAGAGAAAGGGGCAAATGAATTGCCTTGGCCGATTTGGAAGAAGAGGAGAAGAGGAGAAGAGGAGAAGAGGAGAAGAGAAATAAAAGGAAACTTAAGAAAACTTAAGGTAAGAAACTTACCTTAGTGTTATCGTGCATGTATTAAGTATTGGGAAGGGTTAATCAAAATGAATGAACCCAAATATGTACTGGAATGTGATTTGTTGAGATGAGGAGAGTTGTGATAATAATGTGCTTGTATAGGAATAATGCAAGTGAGGAAGCATTGTGAAATAAGTGTTTGATTTATGAGCTATGCACTTTATGGATTATGCATTGTGTTGCATTTGGAGGATGGATGAGTTTTGTGTTTTTATGTGTGCAGGTAGAACCCTTGTGGGTTTGGCTAGTTTTAGGATGAAATATGTGAAGAGATGAGTTTTGGGAGATGCTTTGAAAGTAGCCAAGTGCTGTCAAAATTTGTTTAGGAGATTTTGGACTTGAGTGTTTTATTAAAGGAAGAAGCTAGGTGTGTCAAGAAGATTCAAGAGAATGGTTAATGAGTTGGAAACCAAACTAAGGAGAAGGGTGTATGAGGAGTAGAAGTAATGTGATTTGAAGTGCTGGAAATGGCATTATTTGAATGGTAAAAGATGGAGCTAAAACTGTCACAAGAAAGTGATGAAAACTAGAAAACTAGTTATAAAAGTATAAGTGAAATTGAGTGAAATAACCAAAAATTAGTGAGGGGACTTGGTGTTGGATTAAGGTGATTGAGGAGGGTAATTAAGTGCTTAAATATGTAGATCATAAGTGGGAAAGATTGGAAGATCAATGGTGAAAGAATGGAGTGGTAACAGATTTAGAAAACTCCAAATCTGCAAAATCTCTAGCAGGGTCCGGGACCTAGTCCATGGACAAAGTCCCGGACCACCCCTTAATCTTGCCCGAGAGTTGTCTAGCATTTTGGTCCGGGACCTAGGGTGAGTATTAAGTCCCGGACCACCCCATAAAATAAGGCCGAGAGTCGAGTGCAGGTTTGGTCCGGGACTTAAGAGATGTATAAGGTCCCGGACCACTTCAAAAATAAGGCCGAGTGTTGAGACCAGCATTGGTCCGGGACTTAAGGTGGGAACCAAGTCCCGGACCACCCCCCGGAATTCACCCATTTGAGTCTCGACTTGCGTCCGAACTTCAAAGCCCGGACACAAGTTCGGACATAGGGTAATTTTGAGCAAAAACTTTGTTTAAGGGTAGGAAATGATACCCAATGATGGGGGATTGTTAAGTGATGATGTTATAAGGTTGTTAAGGGTAAATAAAGTGAGTTATAATGGTAATTGAGTGGTGAAAAGTTGTAATAAAAATGTAAAGTTATAAAACTACCGAATGGGGTTAACCATGGGTGCAGTAGACGTTAAAAATTATATTACCCCGATATTAATGAAGATAGTTATAATGTTACCAGTTGTTCAAAGATTTTCAAGGAACATGTGATGGCACACTAGAGTGCACCTTCGGTGACAAGTATGGTTTTCTTGCAACCTGTGTCCTACCGGATTACACCGGCTGTATGCCAATGTTTTTCTGTGTGTTTGCCACCTTGCAAGATAAAGCATGAAATGAGTTTACAGTAATTCATTATTGTGGCGTAATTAATTCCGATACCGCTTAACCTTAGTTATGTGTTAAATAATAGTTAACCGACTTTAGGTTCACATAAGAGATCGGTATCGGAATAAACGTCCCAACCCATGGGAACGTTCTAACTACGGCTATCAGTGCGTTAGTGTATGTTGTTATTATGAGTGATGTATGTGACTTGTTGGATATGTTGTTGTTGTCATTGGATACTGTTATCCGTGTTGTTGACATGGGATGTGATTTCCCTTGTGTGATTAACAGCGTTAGTAAAACTATGTGATGATGTATGTGATAAGTTCCATAAGGGAACCTTTAACTAATAAGTATATGTTATGTATGGAGAGGAATCCGGTCGTTCCGGTCGCGCGTATTGTTTGGGAGTTAATATATATATGTGAATTAACTCCCATCCTGTTATGTTAGGGTTGTTTTCCTTCATTGGATTTCGACCTCCACTAGCTTAGCCAAAGCTTACCTACCCGACCTCCACATCGGGCTAGGAGGGAAATTATGTATAATGTTGGTAGGGTGTCGATGCCTAAGTTCGCTTCGACTCCCTCTTTGTTATGACGGTTGTTCTTCCTCCTGGAATTACAACCACCCACAAGCTTAACCAAGGCTTACCTACCTCATCACTATTGGAGTTAGGGGGAAACTATGTATGTTGTTATCGGTCCTATATGAGGCCGCCACTCAAGTAAAGGAAATGTATGTATGTTGTGCTCGGGCTTATATCACCCCGGCATTCCCTAAGTAAAGTTATATATCTCAGAGGAGAAATCAAGTTGAGTATGTTATAAAGTGAAGTGTGTTGTTATTGAGTGTGTGTGTTAATTTGTGTTTGTGCCCTATTAATGATTGTTGCTTATAAGCATGATATGTGTGTGAGTTTGTGCATGTTTGAAATAAATCAACCGCATGCTAAGACGAAAAATAGTTGTGCGTGGCCCGGTAGCATGCGGGCTGCGGGATTACCATACCAGCAAAGGTGCTGACCCCCTTTGGGGGCTCCCATACTTTTCAGGTACAAGGAACTGGAAGCCGTTCGAGAGTAGGACGGGGTAGTGTTGTATGGGTAGTCATGAGAATTATGGATGTATTATAGGTGTAGTAAGACCGAAAATGTATCGGCGTTAGTTGGTAATTACTCGGTACAGCTGTAATGTAAGTGTATAATGACTGTTGGACATGGAACGGGATTTTTGTAGTCGCTCGGGAATTTAGTCCATCAGACCGGTACAATGTATGTATGTTAGCCTTGTTAGCCACGTGGGTGGCTAACGGCGTGTAACACCAAAGAGTTAAGTGATGTGTGAGTTATGAATTCCGCTGCGATATGTTGTTAAGTATGTTGTTAGTAGTTGGGGTGTTACAAAAAGTGGTATCAGAGCGAAGTATCGCTCTGATGACTGAAATACCGAGCTTAGGAAGTACCGAGTTAAGAGTTTAGTACTTTGGGTTAAGGGTTGAGTGATAGTGTGAGGAGTACTAGTTAGGGAAATACCAGTGTGTACTGGATACCTACAATATCCATCCCGCCCTCCACAAACCCTATTTATAACTCGGGAAAGAACGCCAGAGAGATGAGAGTCATCTACTCGGGAAAACCCGATCTGGCAGTTGATATTTACCCTGTAAGTACGAAGGACCTGTCATACGGTAGATCCCGAAAGGTGTGATCCCGAAGACGGTCTCCATTTTAACAATATTAACCGCTCATGTTAGCGAAAAGTGAAGAATCTTATGCACAAGAGAATGGAATTTCCAGCACCTTGGGTCGACATGCGGAGCAGTCGAGGACAACCAGCTTGCAACACACCAAGCGTGCAAAGGCAAGGAGCGAGGTAATGAAACCAGTCTCTACGACAAATGTCTAAGGGACTACAAGTTGACTAATACACCGACGGTATAGCAACCGACCAAGGAACTACAACGTAGTACGAGGAGGATACAATACTAAGTAAAAGGGGTCTCCCAGAATGGGAACCACCCTAGTTAATGGCTATCATGTGAAGACAGTGTGAGAACCCGAAGATTGTTGTTAAGACTGCAAGATCAAGCAAGGCCCAACTAGGCCATTGATGTTAGTGCGGATGAAAACAACACCGCAACCAGTGTGTATTGAACCGATAACCAGTTAGCATGGCGCACTTGCCATGGCAAGTGCTGCTACAACAAGGTTGTGTGGGAGATTTTTTTAGCAACTACAAAGTACTCAGTAAAGCACCATGAAGTTAAGTGGGATTATCATAACCGTGGAAGGGCTTATTAGCCTGACCTCAGTGCTTGGAAACACACCAGTCAGCAGGAAGCTAGACTTGGATAAGGCAAGAAACGTTGTAAAACCACGGAAATTTTTCTTTAAACCTAAAATCATTTTCTTTCAAACTCTTTTCAAAACCAGATTTTCTTTCAAACCCATTTTATTTCAATTCTTCTTTTCTTAAAACCAAACCAGAAGACCTACGCGGGCCTCAGTGCCACATGGTAGGTAAGTTATACCCAGTTACTTTTAAACAACCGGATGGAAACCGGTAAACCCAAGGGTAACAACCCGAGGGAATGGAGTGAGTTCATAATAATACAACAGTGGATACACTTCCCTTGATTAAGTTCGGGAAGCATGGAATGCATATTATCATAGGATAATATAAGAGGAGTTGACAACAGAATACTTCACCTAGGCGTGTGACGGACACTACGAGTGTACCAACTGAAATGTGGGACGACCGCACTCCGATAGGAGCTTGTGGGCCTGACAAACCTTTTATGGGGTAGTCGGGCAAGTAGCAATGTATCAGCAGGGTACCCCACGTATGTATACGAGTGGAGTCTGGAACACGGGAAGTAGTCGACTCCATACTACGGTCCGAAGTAAAAGTCAAGCAAGAGCAATGGATTACCAAGTATGGTTGAAGTAAAGGAAACCAGTCAAGTTAAGAAGACTAAAGGAATTAGTAAGTTTATTTTAAGGAAATGTTTAAAGGTGAACTAGTGCGAAGTGCACTGGTTAGTAAGTAAAGACATAGCATATGTCTTAAGGATCTGGATGGATGAACACAATAGCTGGAGTAAGTACCCAGCCTACATATGGTGAGGCAGATGCCTACTATGGATACGTTAATGTGCAAGGATCGGGACGAGACTCCCGAGATGATCACTAGGGATAAGAATCTCACTAAGGAGAATATTCAACCCAACAAAGAATGCAGGGCGAAGTAGTAAATTAAACATACCAGTAAGTGCAAGCCAGATGTAATGGCAGAACCCAGCGACACCCAGGAGTTATCCTTAAAAGGGTATTTGGGTCAACATTGGTTGAACGACTAACGTGACAGAAACGCAAGGGTCGAAACTAACACCCAGTTTAAGCGTAAGGCGTCAGGAGGAAGTCTGACATCCTTGAAGGGGCATCCCATGAAAGGAACCGTGTAATATAGTACGGAAGTAAGTGTGTGAAGCCTACAATGAGCAGAGCTCGAGGCAATAGGCTTATAAGACAAGTAAATGTGTTAAGGAAATTTTATTGATTTAAGTTTATGTTATGTAAGTAAGTAAAGCGGTTAACGAACCACTGCTTTAAGTGTGGGGATACCTCTTGATTATGTGAACTAAGTTCAGGGAATGTGTTAAGAGTTGACTATGTTGCTATTACCCAAGAATGATGTGAGTAGGAATAATACGAAAGGAAGTGTTTGCACCAGTTGTGGAGATTGGATGAGTAAAAAGTCAAATAGCAACCACCATAGGTGTGGGATGCTAAATGTGTAATGAACAACGCTCAAGGAGCATAAAGACTCGAAGAATAGAGTATTCAACAACAGCCAAATAAATGGCAAACACAGTGAAATGGCGAAGCTAATATAATAGCGGATGCAGTGTAAGTTAATGTTATACAATGAGTAAGAGCACGGTGTGCAGTAAGCGACCGTTGCATAAGTGTTGTTAAATAATAATGTGGCAATAAGACCAGTTATGAGTGAAACTCAATGGACATACAAATAAGTGATGATACACAGACTGAGCAATACGCCAGTAGTTGATGCTACGTGATAAGGAACACAGTATGAATTCCTATTGCTATCTCATAAGAGACTTACTGTCAAGAGTTTACGCTCTGCACTCTGTATGACTGAGTGTTTTGGTATTGCGCTTGCGCGGTAATGATCAAGTGAGATAGCTAGGAAGTTGAAAATGTTAAATGTGATAGAAGACAAGACTTATGATGTGATAAAACCGATGCATAAGAGAGCACGGTAGTACCAATCAAAGGGTACTTGGTTGACATAAGTGACTACAGTAGCACGATTGAATATCGGTATGGAATACCTCAAGTGTTGGAAATAACCGACAGAGTACTACACAAGGTAGTAGCTCAATTAACCGACAGTAAGTCGGAAGAAACCAAGTAAATCATTGTAGAATACAATAGATTATCGGAAATGATAGAAAGTTTGTAACTCACCGAATTCGCTCACGGTAAGTACCACGCGTCGGTTGAGAAACCGTTATTACCAAGATAAAGGTGATAATCGATGTAATACAGTAAGGATAATGTATGGGCAAACTAAGCTCTAAATTATCAAGAGTTGCGCAGCAGAAACTGGTGAACCAGTGATCAAATGTTGAATGTGTAGTGAACATGAGTGAATGGCAATAATTGCCTAAAAGCCTCACAGGCCAGGATCGAAACCAGTTAAGAGTTAAAATAAACTCTAATGAGAATTCTTGGTTAGGGACTAAACCGCCAATATGGCTAAGATCCTCAAACCAGAACACATTGTGTAATAAACCGCGTGGAGATAAACACTTCACGACGGTAGAATGTTCTAAACCAGTGATTAACTGATTGATTACGTGGGCGTAATCCCTTTTAAGGGGGGTAGAGCGCAAAACCGTTAGTGTTTTTACCGTACAAGTGTACGTGAACTATGATGTGCATAGCACAAAATGATTTGTTTTGATGATTGGTGTGTGTGTTACATAAACATACACATTCATTCATGGTTAATTGTGGTAATTACGCACGGAAGATGCGAATACCCTTGCGATAAGTGTGTTTATTGTGTCAACAAATGTGTGAAAGTATAAGTATAAGGGAGTAGAAAAACTCCCGGGGAACTAAAACCCCGACAGTGTATGTTCATATAAGATACCAAATGTAATATTGTGTATTATTTTTGATAAAAATATATATATATGGATATATGTATATATACAGTATTGTGATTTATGAAGAGGTATGACACCAACGTAGAACCTAGTGAGAATTAAATTCCCTAGGTAACTTGATTTAAAATAAATCGGGAAGTTGATTGATGGACATAGTTCCACCCTTGGAGATGTAATGATTACGACTAGATGGATTAGAAGATAGAAAATGGTACATGCTTGAATTAGTTGTTGTTTGAAAATGAAGTGGGAGGTGAAACTTGATTATCATGAGATCAAGGGAAGCCGAACACAAATTGGGGTGGAAAGATAGTTCAACTCTGATGCTGATCACATTAGGGTTGGATGATTCTTGAAACTCCCTATAAGTGGTCACAAATAATCACACCAAGAATAAGATGCAGTTAACAATAATTGAACTTGGAGTTGTATTGCGTTTTCAAAAGAATTTTAAATTGGTGGTTTTAAATTTTAAATTGGTATTTTCAATACTTCAATAAATATTTTAAGATTCTTAAGTGGTATTTTCAAAGGAAGGACTACCTTTATGTGACCTCGTAGAGGATTTTCAACTTATCCTTCCAATAAAGGATTTCATTATACTTAACCTCATAGAGGGTATTTTCCTACTACTTGCTCACGAGCTGAGGACGTATGAGCCTTTGTCTTAGGACCGGTGACATGAGAAGTATATTTTAAAGATGTATGCAATTGTTTTGATCTCCCAAAGGAACGGGGACCAAGTGTCCATCGCGACCGGTTCTGCGGGATCACAGTGTATATGTACTCTACATGGGTCTCGAACTCATGAAGAGATGGAAAAGGAATTTCTGGTTGATATACATGCTATGACATGTTGTGTGGTATGTGTAATAATTATTATTTTGGACCTTGAGTCCTAATGTGATTGAATTCCGGAAGTGTTATGTTATCAAGACCTATGTGTCTAAAGGATGTTGTGTTATCAAGACCACGAGTCTAAATGTTGTTATGTTACCCAGACCAAGAGTCTAAGGGTTGTTATATGTACAATGTTGTTAAGGTACCGGACCATTAAGTCCGAGGTTACTAAGTAAGTATGTTATGTTATGTATGGATGTGATGTGTTACCCGGACCGTTAAGTCCGAGGTAAGATGTAAAGTGTGTTTGTTATGGAAGTTTATGTTGCAAGTAATCCCGTGTTCTAATTCAAATGACTAGGGAAGTGTGAACTTCGAGGACGAAGTTCTTTTAAGGGGGGTAGATTGAAATACCCCAAACCTTAATGTGTTAATTAATTATGTAATTAATTTTCTAAGGCTAATTAAGTCCTTAAGATCATTGGTGAAAATAAAACCAAAAAGAAAAAGAAAATGCGTAAAAGTCACAAAACGTGAAAACGCGTATTTAATTATTTTAGGAGGTACATAACCTTCGTAGAGGATAAATATATTTTTATACCTTAATTACACATTAATAACATGTGGGAAAATTCCGGAAGAAAACGGATTCAAACCATGCGTAAAAACACTAACGGAGTCCTAAAACGCGTTTTTCGAGAAAATCCGAAAACGTGATTTTAAACAGTTAAATGACCCCGTAAATAATAGTTGATTATGTAACAATAATTAAACATTAATGGGAGTATAATAACCATTAAAATTAAATAAACGAGAAAATTCCGGAAAACGGACCCGGTTAGTGAATAGTGCTAAAACCGGGTAAATTAATGGGCGTTTTCTGTAAAAGACGAAAAAACGTTCCAGTGTGTATATATTAGTGGGCCGGTTTTTATTAATATAGATAACCCCTCACACATGACTAGTTAACTAATTAAATAAGTCAAAAAGTGAAAAAGTAAAAAAGTAAATATATACCCCACCCACACTCTCTTTCCTCTCATTCTCTCATTCCCTCACGTGAAGCCCTCTTCTTTTTCCCCTCTCTTTCCTCTTCCTTCTTCCTCCACCGATTCCTTCCTCCCTCTCTCTGTTCTGGAACGGAAATGAAGCCCCCTTCCATGGCTTCTCCAACTTTCCTCTCATGCCCAAGCTACACCCAAGCTCCAAACTCAAAAATAATCACATATTTGTGATCCTCTCATCACCCTCTATCACTCTCTCTTTTCAAAATTCGAAAAGGATGAGTTTCATTTTCGTGGGTGTTGGCCATTTGAAGAGAAAAGCACACCATTTTGAAGCTTGAAGCTTCCTCTTTCTATCAAGGTAAAATATTCATGAAAGAGTCATGTTTTCTCCATTTTTCCACCTTGGCCGATTTTGGCTCTTGTAATGACTAGCTTTTCTTCTTTGTTTGAGCTATTCTCCAAGCTTTAAATGGTGGTGGGAGTCCCTCTTAAGATTCAAGAGTTGAAAACCACTCAAGAATTTCTAAAGGTAAAACCTAACTTGATGCTTTAAGCATCTTTGTGTGTTCTAGTTTATTTGATGAGCCTAAGAGGGTTCCTTAGTGCTTATTTTCCAATTCGAATGTGGCTAGAGAAATGGGCAAATGAATTGCCTTGGCCGATTTGGAAGAAGAGGAGAAGAGGAGAAGAGGAGAAGAGAAATAAAAGGAAACTTAAGAAAACTTAAGGTAAGAAACTTACCTTAGTGTTATCGTGCATGTATTAAGTTTTGGGAAGGGTTAATCAAAATGAATGAACCCAAATATGTACTGGAATGTGATTTGTTGAGATGAGGAGAGTTGTGATAATAATGTGCTTGTATAGGAATAATGCAAGTGAGGAAGCATTGTGAAATAAGTGTTTGATTTATGAGCTATGCACTTTATGGATTATGCATTGTGTTGCATTTGGAGGATGGATGAGTTTTGTGTTTTTATGTGTGCTGGTAGAACCCTTGTGGGTTTGGCTAGTTTTAGGATGAAATATGTGAAGAGATGAGTTTTGGGAGATGCTTTGAAAGTAGCCAAGTGCTGTCAAAATTTGTTTAGGAGATTTTGGACTTGAGTGTTTTATTAAAGGAAGAAGCTAGGTGTGTCAAGAAGATTCAAGTGAATGGTTAATGAGTTGGAAACCAAACTAAGGAGAAGGGTGTATGAGGAGTAGAAGTAATGTGATTTGAAGTGCTGGAAATGGCATTATTTGAATGGTAAAAGATGGAGCTAAAACTGTCACAAGAAAGTGATGAGAACTAGAAAACTAGTTATAAAAGTATAAGTGAATTTGAGTGAAATAACCAAAAATTAGTGAGGGGACTTGGTGTTGGATTAAGGTGATTGAGGAGGGTAATTAAGTGCTTAAACATGTAGATCACAAGTGGGAAAGATTGGAAGATCAATGGTGAAAGAATGGAGTGTAACAGATTTAGAAAACTCCAAATCTGCAAAATCTGTAGCAGGGTCCGGGACCTAGTCCATGGACAAAGTCCCGGACCACCCCCTTAATCTTGCCCGAGAGTTGTCTAGCATTTTGGTCCGGGACCTAGGGTGAGTATTAAGTCCCGGACCACCCATAAAATAAGGCCGAGAGTCGAGTGCAGGTTTGGTCCGGGACTTAAGAGATGTATAAGGTCCCGGACCACTTCAAAAATAAGGCCGAGTGTTGAGACCAGCATTGGTCCGGGACTTAAGGTAGGAACCAAGTCCCGGACCACCCCCCAGAATTCACCCATTTGAGTCTCGACTTGCGTCCGAACTTCAAAGCCCGGACACAAGTTCGGACATAGGGTAATTTTGAGCAAAAACTTTGTTTAAGGGTAGGAAATGATACCCAATGATGGGGGATTGTTAAGTGATGATGTTATAAGGTTGTTAAGGGTAAATAAAGTGAGTTATAATGGTAATTGAGTGGTGAAAAGTTGTAATAAAAATGTAAAGTTATAAAACTACCGAATGGGGTTAACCATGGGTGCAGTAGACGTTAAAAATTATATTACCCCGATATTAATGAAGATAGTTATAATGTTACCAGTTGTTCAAAGATTTTCAAGAACATGTGATGGCACACTAGAGTGCACCTTCGGTGACAGGTATGGTTTTCTTGCAACCTGTGTCCTACCGGATTACACCGGCTTGTATGCCAATGTGTTTTTCTGTGTGTTTGCCACCTTGCAAGATAAAGCATGAAATGAGTTTACAGTAATTCATTATTGTGGCGTAATTAATTCCGATACCGCTTAACCTTAGTTATGTGTTAAATAATAGTTAACCGACTTTAGGTTCACATAAGAGATCGGTATTCGGAATAAACGTCCCAACCCATGGGAACGTTCTAACTACGGCTATCAGTGCGTTAGTGTATGTTGTTATTATGAGTGATGTATGTGACTTGTTGGATATGTTGTTGTTGTCATTGGATACTGTTATCCGTGTTGTTGACATGGGATGTGATTTCCCTTGTGTGATTAACAGCGTTAGTAAAACTATGTGATGTATGTATGTGATAAGTTCCATAAGGGAACCTTTAACTAATAAGTATATGTTATGTATGGAGAGGAATCCGGTCGTTCCGGTCGCGCATATTGTTTGGGAGTTAATATATATATGTGAATTAACTCCCATCCTGTTATGTTAGGGTTGTTTTCCTTCATTGGATTTCGACCTCCCACTAGCTTAGCCAAAGCTTACCTACCCGACCTCCACATCGGGCTAGGAGGGAAATTATGTATAATGTTGGTAGGGTGTCGATGCCTAAGTTCGCTTCGACTCCCTCTTTGTTATGTTACGGTTGTTCTTCCTCCTGAATTACAACCACCCACAAGCTTAACCAAGGCTTACCTACCTCATCACTATTGGAGTAGGGGGAAATTGTATGTTGTGATCGGTCCTATATGAGGCCGCCACTCAAGTAAAGAAATGTATGTATGTTGTGCTCGGGCTTATATCACCCCGGCATCCCTAAGTAAGTTCATGTCTCTAGAGGAGAGAAATTAAGTTGAGTATGTTATAAAGTGAAGTGTGTTGTTATTGAGTGTGTGTGTTAATTGTGTTTGTGCTATTAATGATGTTGCTTATAAGCATGATATGTGTGTGAGTTTGTGCATGTTTGAAATAAATCAACCGCATGCTAAGACGACAAATAGTTGTGCGTGGCCCGGTAGCATGCGGGCTGCGGGATTACCATACCAGCAAAGGTGCTGACCCCCTTTGGGGGCTCCCATACTTTTCAGGTACAAGGAACTGGAAGCCGTTCGAGAGTAGGACGGGGTAGGTTGTATGTGGTAGTCATGAGAATTGTGGATGTATTATAGGTGTAGTAAGACTGAAAATGTATCGGCGTTAGTTGGTAATTACTCGGTACAGCTGTAATGTAAGTGTATAATGACTGTTGGACATGGAACGGGATTTATGTGTAGTCGCTCGGGAATTTAGTCCATCAGACCGGTACAATGTATGTATGTTAGCCTTGTTAGCCACGTGGGTGGCTAACGGCGTGTAACACCAAAGAGTTAAGTGATGTTGTGAGTTATGAATTCCGCTGCGATATGTTGTTAAGTGTGTTGTTAGTAGTTGGGGTGTTACATTAATGAACTATCTAATTAGGATATACTAAGGCTAGTACATGCCTTAGAAACATTAGAAGTAGTGTTAAATAATAATTTACACCAAAACATGCTTTAGGAACAATTAGAGCAAAAGGTGTTTTAAAGAGTATAAATAAATTAGGGAACTACCAATAAATTCCCAAGAGATTTCAAATATGAAATACCTCTAAGATTAGTAATACACATTAAGCAGAATTAGTGTTTGAACCGAAAATGCACCTTAGAGCACAAAAATGTGCTTTAAAGGAAAACATGTTTTAAGAAACCATAGAGATTTCATGACCTCAATAAGGATCCAAAGTGAATTCATAAGGCTTATAATCAAGCTAAGAACATTATGAAACCATTACCAAAGAAAACCAAGCTCAGAAACAACTCAAGAAAAAAATATGCCATAAAAACCCCTTAAAGCATATTTTGGATATATTGTCTTAAGAATGAGTCTTGGATGGTTTTAAAGGCTTGATTATATGTGAATGTACTAAAATAAAATAATAAAATTATTTTCAAAGCAAACCAAACTCTAAAAAGAGTTAAGACACAAAAAGGAGCCCGAAAACTCCTTAAAGCTGTTTTTGCGAATTGTCTTCGAAATTGGTTTTGAGTGGCTAGTTGGCCTTGTATACATACTAAAATCATGTATACTACCTAATATCATATTAGCAATTTAATTTGAAGATTTTACCAAAATTTTATAAATATAATATTTAATGTGAATAGTAACCTCAAATAGTGCCCATTTAGTCAAATATTGACCAAGAATGGTCAATGGTCAAAAATTGACCATCCTTGGCTATTGGTGTCGGCAAGGACAAGGGATAAGGCCAGCTGATCAATCATGTCACGAAAATAATGGAGATGGGTTGTTAGATTACTAGTGGAATCATTACTTTTAAATATAATACTCCCTCCGTCCTGAATTGACCGTCCTGTTTACTATTTGGACATGTCGTTTGACTTCAATTTTGAACATATAAGATAAATTAATTTTGAAATTTTAAATTTTGCATATGATTCCTTACATGATAAACTATATGTTACAAAATTTAGTTTTCTAAAAATTATTTTTTATATGCTTAATATTGAAGTGGAAAAACGTGCCATAAAGCAAACAGGACGGTCAATTCAGGACGGAGGGAGTAATCATTACCTTTACTTCTTTACTTATCTTCAACGATGGCTTCCCTTCCTTGCAATTGCCCTTTGATTAATTGATCAATTAGAAACTCATCCATCCTCTCTAGCCCAGAACAATTCGTGGCTCCTTCTCCATTTGAAGAAAACTCCATTAGAACTCCATTTACTTAGGTTAGAACCTTAAAGAACACCTTGTCTTGCACAGATCATAACTTTCTCGTCCTAGCTCCAAATCACAAGATTGATAGCTCGTTGGAATCCTCTTTTCAAGAGCTTTACAACCATAGCTCATGAGCCCCAAGAGTCGCAGGAAAAACCACTAAGAAGTGCCTTTGATTCTCGAGGTAAAACATTGCCTTCTTGAAAACATCTTATCCTTTGGTTTTTGTTACAGCCGATTGGCATGGGATACTAACCCATCTTATTCTTCATCTTGTTGTATAATTTTGGAGCCAATTTCTCTAGCAAATTGCTGTCAAAATTTCTAAGGAAATCAAGCTTAAATATTAAGCTAATGGTTAATATACAAGGTAAATCCTATAACTACCTATTTCAAGGTTCTAATTGTTGATCTATATATGATCTAACATGTTATTATTTGTCTAGGATTACCGAAATTATTGATGTGTTAGATTCAATTTTTAACACATTAACTGTAATGTTTTGTAAATCTAAAATTAGATTTATACTCCTCGTGATATAAGCTACAATATAAGCTATCATAATATACAAGAAAAGTTCATATACTAAAATTTAGTGTGTGGCCGAAAATTAAGAGATCTTAGGTGAGTTAGAAAAATTATATAAACTAAGTTAAATTAAAGGAACTAGTATAATTAAGTGTAATATGTAAAGTTTGTGAAGTTTTGGTCACATAAAATTAAGGCTGAAAATATTATGAGTTAATATGTATTTTTGAGAGTTTAAGTGATGAGAAAATAATTGTATAATTAAGTTTACAATTTATAAAGAGTTTATAAGAGTTATAAGGAATTTATAAGGTTTTGGTATATTTAAAGTTAATAAAAGATAGTATATATAACTACAACATTAGATAATTAAATCTCGTGATTTAGAGATGTTAAAATGATTTTTGATGTTCAAAAATCTGTAGGAAAATTAGTTACGAAAATTAGAAATTAATGGAGTTAAATTGGTTAATAAATGAGTTAGGATAAAAGAAAAGACACAAGGGTAAAATGGTAATTTCCTGGTCAAACATGGTCAAACTTGGTCAATGACAGTTTGTAAAATGTTTAGAGGAGCTAGAATAAAATTTGTAGCAAAAGATTAGATTAAAAGGTAAAGGAATAAAAAGTTAAGTTAAATTAACTTTAGGGTAACATTGTGAATAATGGAAAGTTAAGGGGTTTGACCATAAAAGACTGGTCAAAATTGGGGTATATTTTGGTAATTGACCAAAGTATAAAAGAGATTAATTAAGTAAGACTTTGGAAGAAAATCTAGAAATAAGAATAACAAGTTTAGAACTTATTATGAGTAAAATGGAGATTAAGAGAAAACTATGGATAAATAATGTAAATAACACATTTTAGGTGTTAGAAGGTAAGGAAAAAATAAAGAATTAGAAACAAGTTGTAAAAGAAACAGTTAAGACAGGGTTAAACGAGACCTGTATATAAATTAAGGTATACGAGGGGTATACCCGTAATTTAATAAGTATAGGAGAAATCAATACTTAAAGTATTTAATGAAAATACAAGTTATACTGGAAAAAGAAATAAATACGTATGATACGGAGTATCATACGGGCGTATACGAAAAAATTCTAGTGTACATGAATAGTACTCGTATTATGAATAGTAAATACGTATACATGAATAGTAAATACATACATACATAAATAGAAACACATATACATGAATAGTAAATACGTATATATGAATTGTAAACGTATATAGAATAGTTAAATACGAGACGTGTACATGAATAGTAAAATACTTATGTGAATAGTGAAATACGGTGAATAGTAAAATACGAGGCCGTATAAATGAATAGTAATATGAGACCGTATAAATGAATAGTGAAATACGGACTTGAATAGTGAAAATACGAAAATCTAATACAAGGTCCGTATAAGTCAAAGTGCTAACTGTGCAACTAAATAACTGCTAACGAGTAGTATGTTAATGAATTAGAATTGAGCTTGGAAACGCTCCTAAATGAACGAAACCCGTTTAACGGTATACTATTATACCGGGTTAACCTAGTTAGAGGGTAAGTTGAAAAGAGAACCAAATTAGTTCTAAGACACATGGTACTAATACTAGTTCTGATTACAGATCTAGATAAGTCAGAGGCGTTCGGCGGATTAGGCGAACGCGGGATTAAGAGCTAGCCAGCTCCGGTGTACGGTATGGGATTCTTGTAGCTTGTTTGCTAACGAGGTCTACCTCGGTTTGTGTGCTATGTGTTATTGTGATACGACCAAGCAAGATTAAGCATGAAACGATTTATTGTATTGTTATTGTGGGGTCATTGCACACTAACACGAATTGATTCAGAGCTTGTTCATTAACTATGTTTAATAACAATTGTATAAGGTTACAAATATTCCCTATTGTTAGTTGGTTAATACCGAGAGAGGTTTAACTAACCAATCGTCAAAGAGACTTCAGCTAACTAGAACTTGGGGAGAGAGGAATCGGGACTGACTCCGGTCATGCATGTTCAGGTTAGGAGGTCGGCATCTGTATCAGATTTGTTCCACCTAGGGTCGACAAATGACCCGGCCATCGAGTGAACAGTTCGAGATGGGAGGCAACTTCAGGAGGCGCAGGAGGTCAAGCCTACACCCCTATAACTTAAGAATATTGTTTATTAAACAATGGAGCTAATAACTCATGGCTAGGGTTACTTTGGACCCGACAAAATAAACAATTCAGTTAGAATACAACCAATTCTATTAAGAGAATGGTTGACACTTATAAGGTATGGTCAAACACGAGAACTAAACATTCTCAGGCTTCTGGAGTAGGAATGAACTTTCATGAATGGGCGTCCATTACGATGTGCAATTTATTTGAGCTGTGAATGTTTCACATAAATGTGTTGTTTGTTATCGTACTTCTTATTATCATTTGTATGAATAAACAATTGCATGTATTCGACAAAGTAGTCGTGTGTAACCCGGCTAGCTTGTGGGCTGCACGTTTTCTATACCAGCAATATGCTGAGCCCCTTGGGGCCTGTGATTTAAACTTTGCAGGTGGGTACCAGACGAAGACTCGACCTGAGAGTAGGAGCGGGTAGTGTACTTCGGGTTACTTTTACATTTGTTACACGAGTTGTGCATGTACACTCGTTTAGTATATGATGAGATGTTAGTATGGTGTATTAGGATGTGAGATACTCGGTATAAGTTGTGGTTTATGAATTGTAATGTTTTAGATGCTCGAGTGATTATCCAGTTAGTCAGACCGTGACTTGTTAAGAGAATAGGCCTAGTTAGTCACGTGGGTGACTAACGGCGGTAACACCAATTTAGTAGAACTTTTCCGCTGCGTTGTTAATGTATGAGTTGGACTTAGGACGATGATCATTGTATTCAGAGATGGGGTGTTACAACAACCGACGTGGATAACAAAATGATGGAGGGCTTACCTTGGTTGATCTTTCACGTGTCGGTTATAAGGATGATCAATTTGTTCTGGGAAAAGATTGCGAACAAGTGTGGTACGTTGAGGAACCGAAAGACTGCAGATGGTCAGTTGTTCTTCCAGGAAGAAGGCCGGTTGTAATCAAAAATGAAAATGAGGATAACGATGACAATGAAATGGTAGAGGAAACACCCTTTTTTCCTACTGGAATACCGGATTCGATTGATGTTACCGAAAACGATTTGCTTTACACAGGATCAGACCATGATGAGGGTGTTTGGGTTGAAAATATGAAATGATTAATTTATGTTTTCGTGTCAGGTAATGTTGTTAGTAGAATGTAGACTGTAATGTCATCTTAACTGTTATTGTTATTATTGTTATGCTTCATAGTATTTATGTTAATTTGTATAATGACTTTATCTGATGAGAATGTTTTATTAATTTTTTTGCAGTGGATGATCACCCTATGGATGACCCCGTTGGACAGTTTCTCATGACTGAAGAAGCTGAGCCACAGTAGAATAGACCAAGTAAGTGGGTCACAAGAGGCAGAAAGAAAAAGAAGAGCGACCAGTTAGCTGCACGTGAGACTGAGGCTGGCCCTTTATAGCAAATTGAAGAGCCGTCAGTTGTCCCACCGGAGGCCAAGAAGCAAAAGAAGAGAGGTCCCACGCGTGGGCTGAAGGCTAACAAGGGTCCTCCTACAAAACCGGTGCAGTTCAATGAGTACAACCAACCTCATGGCAATTGGAAGAATGACTTCACCGCTTACGGTAGCCATTTGGTGAAGTCATACTGTAACATAAACCACAACTGGAAGCAAGTGCCTCAAGCATTGAAGGATACCATGTTTGAGCATCTTCAGGTAAATCTCTACATTATTAGTATGATATTGTAAAATAATAGAATATTTATGTTCAATTTACTAACTGACTAATCATGCATGTAGGCTCGTTTCTCCTTGGATCACGCGCTTAAAAAGGATGTGTTGTCATCGATGTCAAAACAGTTCCGGGACCACAAGAATAAGTTAGCTGACAAGTTCATTTACAAGATGCCTATTTCAGAAGATCCAGATGCTACACATCATGATCTCGGCGGTGAGAGGCTACCATGGGAGATTTACAAAGGCATCACCGAAGAGCAATGAGTACAATTTGTTGAGTCACGTCACACACCGGAGTTCCAGGTGCATTTTATTGTCGTACATACATATGTTACGCTTTCTTATTCTTTTTTGTGTTTAAATTCACTAAACATGATCATATTAATTTATGCAGGCTCTCCGTGAGAAACAGCAAGCAAATGCTAAGAAGAATCTGTACCCTCACCACTTAGGTGGAAAAAGTATTGCTCAAAGGGTACCAGAATGGGAGCAAAAGGGATATCTGCCCACGGATGGCTCATTGGATATCAGTGGTAGAAGAATGAAAGTCTGGGAGTTAAGCCACATTCCGAAGAACTTACTCCCAAAATCCTCAATACGACGAAGCCACGAGAGCAGTTATTGCTCAAATGGTAAGTGATATCATTTCATTTTTAGTCGAAGTGTTCATTTCATTTGTATATGAACTTATGATAAAATAATAACTGTATTTGTGTGTTATATTAGGGTGACTTAAGCTCTCAGCTCACCCAGGGCACCTGGACCTCAGAGAGGAATGATGATCCTCTTACACGCGCTCTTGGTAAGAAGGATCATCCAGGTCATGCCATTAGGTTTGGTGGGCACGTTGGTATCCGCCAGGCATTTGGCGTACTCGGGTCCAAAAAAGCACAGGGGAGGACGATCAGCTACGAGGAGCACTGAGAGTGATGGCTGAGATGGAGCAGAGGATTCATCAGAGCGTCGCCGAAAGGATCGCTCAGGCTATGTCAAGGTTTCAATCACAGATGCATAGCAGCCAAGAGGTTTCTCGACCACAAGCTGAGTCACCCATTTAGTAGTAGAGTGCACCAGTATTGGCAAGTAGTGTCCACTCGGCTGAGCCGTTTCCCCATTCATCTATAAAGGTTAGACCAACATTTAAATTGAGTACATGACGATTAAGATTTTTCACTTGATCACTAATATCATCATAGAACTAGGATTTCACAATTTTCATCTAAACAAGTTCCACATAATATTCCGGCACCCACTGAGTGCACGTTTTTTTACAAACTGGAGAAGAAGAGGTCATGGTGGAATGGGGTAAAATTTTCCCTTCAAATGCAAGTGATATTGTGCACGGTTAACCACTCCGACCGTACCATGCACGAGTGCTTCTGGATGACTTTGTTGCAGAGCATGGTGACGTCTGTTTACCGGTGCCGATCCCACAAAGACCTACACTGCGTTTTGCACAAACTGCGACAGTGCAGTGGCCAGGACAATTGGTCAAACTCTTTGGGCAGGTAATTACTCTTAATCGTTGCTCTAAAACTATTGATATACCACCTTGCATCCATATACTTAATTAGTTAATATCATAGGAAATGAGTTGACCAAAGACTGATAAGGGAAAAGGAAAAAGAATTGCTGCACCTGTTCAATCAAAGGCATCCACCAATTTCATGATTAGACCTGATTTGGTTGAGCAAATAATATTGGCTGGCTTGTCGACTAATATGAAGATTCTGCACTCATCGTTGCTGCTGCTGCCACCTCACTGTGATTCAATCATTGTGGAAGATCACGAGAGGATATTTCACCATCACGTTGAAGCAGGATATACACATCGATTTGAGATATATATGTCCGACTTCAAGGAATGTTTCACGAGGGATTGGTTGAATGTGTCGATTATCAAGTCAGCCATCATGTGAGTGACTTCTACCTTTTATATTTTGAATGCATTGATTGGTGATGAATTAGATGTTTGAATAAAAAGTAAATAACTAATGATATTGTCTTCATGGTGTCGGCATGTGCATAATAAGGTGATCGACATCTACCAAGATCACAGATTCGGATTCCTATGTCCCGCTATGTGCTATGAAACCCATATGACAAGTGACATGCAAGGCCTTATGCAATCTCTGACAAATTCCATATTTGAATGTGCAGACAAGTCATTTATTATGCTGCCATATCATCAAGGGTATGATATTTGACTATTTCTCATAGTATAATCCATTTATAGTTTGTGTTAGTTGTTTAATAATTTCAACACATTGTGTAATTTGTGAATAGTCGACATTGGTCATTGCTTGTGCTGGTGATGCGGTACCCACGAGTCTTGCAATTTGACTCACTTGGTAGGGGTGTTAAGAGACCGAAGATCGCCAATGCAATATTAAGGTAAGTTTGTTATCTTAAACAACAATTGTTATTACTTAACATTAATTGTTTTAAAACTTCCTACCGAAGACCATGAGAGCTGCATTCATGACAATGGAAAAACCATTGAAGAATAACATCCCTTGGAACCTAGTCAAGGTACTCTTAATTGCTAAACTTGTGTGATAATGTCAATACTAGTTTATAATTGTCAATATGTGTGTATGTATAATGTTCGGTGCAGCTTGGGGGTTCGGAATGTGGATACTATGTCACGAGATTTATGAACGACATAGTAGGAGCGTCGTCCCTTTTACCAGATCACTCGTTAGACAAGGTAACATTCTTTGAAAGTTTCAGTTATGCTCTTTACATGTTGTTAGACTTGTAGGTTTTAGATTAATGTTCAATTTTTTCAAGGCTTACGAAGAATTGCTCCAAGGTGGTCAATATGAAGATACTCAAATTGTTGAGATTCTTGAGGAATGGTCGGAGTTCGTCTGCACAAGTTTAATGAATTGTTGCTGACGAAGATGATTTGGGATCTTTTTCAAGTATGTAATTGTAATTTTGTACACTTGTGGATGGTGTAATGGTAGATTTGAATTGTGATGTGGTTTTTTCTTTGTAATGAAAGTGTGTAATTAAGTGTAATTGCATTGGTTTGTTTACTCTCAAATTGTGGCGCGTCGTTGATATTAATTGGGCGCTTTTAGAACTTTATGAATGTGTGCTGGAGATCCCTGTGTGGATGCAGCTATATTACAGGTCTCATTGAATCATTTAGTGTGTTGTGGTGAATATATATGCTGGGATGGAAAAAACAAAAAAAAGGGGCTATTTTGACGGTTCTAAGCTAAGAACCGCCAAAACAGATACAAAAATAGGGCCTCGGCGGTTCTTAGCTTACAAATGCCGAGATAGACGCAGGGTCGGTCCCTAGGGCGGTCAATACCAGAATGTATTCTGGAACGGACCGACCCTGGTTTAAGGTCGGTCCATCACAGAAAGCCTTCTGGTATTGACCGCCCTAGGGACCGATCCTGGACCGACCCTGCGTCTATCTCGGCGGTTGTAAGCTAAGAACCACCGAGATAGATCTGGTTAGATTTTGATTTTGGCACCCACCTATTTCTGCTGTTTGGTGTTACAACCGCCGAGATAGGTGCACCTATTTCGGCGGTTTACAACCGCCGAAATAGGCCCCTAAGAACCGCCGAAATAGGTCATTTTTCTACTAATGTTATGGGCTAAATTCGTAAATAAGAGAGGTTATAGGGCTGTTTGGAAGTATTGGAATAAAATCAGAAATACAACTTTGGTATAATTAAATAAAGGAATGGAAACTATAGGCTATACAAACATAAAGATTAATCTGTAAATATTATGTGATACTTTGGGTTAATATTTAATAAATCAAAGGTTTATGGGGATAGTTATAATCTAAGAATAAAAATCATGAGGAATAAAGAACGGAAGATTTAAATCACATGAAATAATACCTTAGCTACGAATATGATTAAGGTTTAAGGGTTGATTGAGAATAAGGGGGTAATTATGTAATACGTATAAAATAATAAAAAGGGAATAACTAAACATCTCACACTGAGATTAAATTCATACAAGGTTGATAAATCATTAACGCTCTCAATTAATTAATTATAGGCTGTGGTATACGAGACGTACACCAGGTCTAGGCAAGGGCCGACTTCGGTGTAAGGTATAGATTCTTGCAGCTTGTTTGCTAACGGTTTATACCGGCTTGTGTGAATCATCGTGTGATTTAATGACCAAGACTAATGCATGTAAAATGATTATGTGTGTGTGATTGTATATTATTAGTGATTGACTTAGGTTAATTAACCACACCTTTGGGGAGCAAAAAAAATTACACGTACGTTACATACGATAACAAATGGATTAATGATGTGCGCTTTGTGATAAGAGAACTTGCACCCAAGTTTCTCACTAACCTCCCTTTAACATATGTCGATGCTCCAAATGTGATATCCGAATAATCACCCTAGTGGTAGGACGCTGTCAAACTAAGACTTATAACATGTCCAAGAAGAAAGGAGCCCAGAAGATTTTCTTTCTGGCCATGCATGCAAATTTTGGAAGTCGTATCTGTATCAGATCGTCTTCCAACCAAACGTACGTCGCAACGGTGGTGGGGGAATATTACATTCTCCCATTGGGTTAAATTCCTGTACACTTGTGGTCAGGAGGTAGTTACACTACTCTCCGTGGGTTTGGTTTCCAGCTTCCCTTAAAATTCATGAGAGTCTCATTCTCATCTAAAGGGTTTATTTATACCCGCATACTTGTGGTCAGGAGGTAGTTATACTACTCTCTGTGGGTTTAGTTTCCAGTTTCCCTTAAAATACACGAGAGTCCCATTCTCGTCTGAAGGGTTTATTCATACCCGACTTAATACACGCCTTAATGGTAGTGTCTATCAGGGTTTCATACCCTCCTAACTTGATCAAATTACACCGAGTTAAATGATAAAAATTAAGAGAGTTGATGATCATATGTGTGGGTTAACCTCAAATGAGTAAGTAAAGCCTATTACAAGATACTTTAATATCCTCGAGGCCATAATAGAATAGAATACTGACTTGACTCACGGCGTCCTGTTTCTGTATGGGGTGTTATCCTCTTTGATTGCATTAAATGTGTTGTACATTGTTGTGTTTACAGTTATTTTATATTGATGTAAAATGAACCGCATGTTAACGACCAAATTAGTTGTGTGTGGCCCGGTAGCTTGCGGGCTGCACATTTTCATACCAGCGTTGTTTGCTGAGCCCGTTTGGGCATCCACATTTCAGGTAACTGGTTGGCGAGGAGACCCGACCGAGAGTAGGCGGGGTAGATATAGGGTACAGGGTATACTTTTGCTTTTTTATTATACCTTAGATAGGTTATCCCCGCTTTTGTATAGGGAACATCCATCTTAAACTTATGTATGTTCCAGAACTTGGAAACTCGGTATGTTATCATTTTGGACATGTAGTTAAATATTAGAGTTACTCGGTGCATATACAGTTAGTTAGACAGTTACATTGGAGTTTCAAGGCCTAGTTAGTCACGTGGTGACTAACGACGGTAACACCGTGGAGTTAGTTTAAATTTTCCGCTGCGATTTCATTTACGTTTGGCGTAGTTAATTTTCGTTAATTGTAAATTAACGGTTGGGGTGTTACACACACTAGCAGTGGCGGTTGGATTGTTTTAATTGTATTATCTTATGAACCTGCTTTCGTGGTGTGGGAAGTGAGAATTATTTTTAATATATTGTAGATCGATATTACGATTATTAATTGCGTGATATTAATTCTCTTGTGAGTGATTACAATGTTATATTGTAATGAGTAATTATATCAAATCTATTGGAGATATGTATAAGTTAGATAATAATATTTATATAATACCATAAATACATGTTTTTGTAACATGTAGAGGTTGTTATAATGTTTTTGAAACATTAATATTTTACAATTGTAAGATTAACGTTATTTTTCGTTTTCATAACGAATATGATTGTTCCATTATATTAGTATTTGTTATTCTGTTATTTATGAATAATAATTTTATTAATTAAAGTTGAACTTAAGTTGTTCAAATATTTTAAGTTAATTAGTTTGTGTAGATTGTCTTTAGTAAGCATCAAATAATATAATCATTTGAACATTAGTTGTTCATATAATGTCAATTAATCTAGTTTGTTTATATTCTCTTTAGTAGATTAATTAAATATATTTTTTCATAGGAATTTATTAATGGAACCATGATACTGAAAATGTAACACCCCTACCGCTAATCCAATCATTAACTCCTAACCCGTCTCATTTACCAACATTCAAGCAGCGGAAATCAACTACCGATGGTGGGTATTACAATGCCGTTAGTCACCCACGTGACTAACAAGGCCAAATCCAATACAACATTTCAAATACAATATCAGTCTGATGGGTCATTATACCGAGTACTCAAAGCCATCAACATTTACCAAAACCTCCTCAAACAACAATACCAATATACATATTCAAATCACTTGGCTCTAAGGCCTTTAATTCAAACAACAATTCACAAACTTTCTCTAAACTCAACCAAATACATTGCCTTACTTATTTTGGGTTCATTATTTAATTTAACCCATCCCAAATACTAAGGAAATCACAATGGCATTAAGGGAATTCTTACCTTAAGCTTTCCAAATTCTTTTCCAATTCTTCTCTTGCTCTTCCTCTTCTCAAATTCGGTCAACTGGGCAATGGAGTTGCCAACTCCATCCCAACACCCAAATTACACAAAAAAAGGATATAATTAAACTTATACACCCTTAGGAAAATTCGGTCAAATGGGCAATGGAGTTGCCAACTCCATCCCAACACCCAAATTTCAGTGGTTTACTTGTCATAGCGCTTGCAATAGCAAGTGCGCCATGCAGGTGGAAATATTGGTTCAGTAATTACCGGTCTCACTGACTCTTTCGTCGTTGAGTATGGGCTACATGATAATGTAAGCATTAACATCCTGTTCATATATATACACGGTCTGTCAAGGTTCCAAGGTTACTGGTATCGAGTACACATAACTAGTCTCAAAAGTCATACACAAAAAGGCGAGTGGTCAATGACACACTCCCACATATCTACAACATATCTATGTCTAACATCCAAGGTAAGTACATAACAAGGTAAGTAAAAGTCTTCCACCAGCGGTCTCTTGGAGTTCAGGGTACTCATGCCCTATCTACTCCCTTGCCTCTCTGGCTCCAGCATCAGTAGATGTCTGGCCATCCTGACCGCCCCGTGGTACTCCAGATCCTCCAACTGAGGTCTTCTGAGTATTCCTTGGTGGCCTGTAGTTACGGCCCTCAAGGTTCATCCAGCACTCGAACTCCCGGTGGCCCTCTTTCTTGCAGTACCGGCACTCAACTTTGCCCACTACAGTCGACCCCAGGATGATCCTTCCCACAACACTTGCAATAGAAATGGCGTTGGGGCTGTCCAGTGCCTGATGATAGCATTTAGTTTAAGTGAAATCTGATGATATAAGGTTGAGGTTACAATTGAATTTAAGAGGTAGGCGTTCTCACCCTTAGGAGGCGTAGATCTCAGAGGCTGAGCATCTATAGCTGGGCCGGTCAACCGAAGGACGGGCTCTTTCCCCTTAGCTCCCTGGTGACCCTGATGCCCTTTCTTCTGAAAGAATTTCCTGTTTAAGGTTCCGGGTCAGCATTCATAAGGTATTTAATATGGTAATCAATCTAGAATGGGATAAGTCCTTACTTTCCCTTCTTCTGGCTATCGCCTGGAGATGCTCCTCCACCCTCAGACTCTCCCTCAGGGTTTTCTCTTCTTGGTCCCGAGAGTCTCTTCCTGAGTCTGGAGCATTAGCTCCGTCCTCGAGGCAGCGTCATAACACTCCTGGAATCTCATTGGTAAGTTCTCACAAAGTCAATCGATAATGTAGTAAGTAAAGAATTTATGGCTTTCATGTTAATACCTGGATAGTAGGATAAAGGGTAGCACCCATCGCCATCTGGATGCGAAACAACAATCCCCCCGGAACTTCTCGACCTTCACGGTCTCTGAGTAATCAACTCCGGGGATAAAGTCCAGCAGACCAATGAATCGAGCGTAGTACTCATCCACGGCCAGACCTCCCTGGGAGAGTGTCTCAAACTCTCGGCGCTTCTTCTGCTTGAGATGTGCCGGGTAGTACTTCCCCCTTAGTAACTCCACAAAGGCAGCCCACGAAAAGTCGGGTGTAGCCAGGTGATGGTCCTTGACCAACCTCTACCAAGTGCTGGCTGCATCCTTCAGATGGAAAGCAGCAATGACGACCTTCTTGTCGGTAGGTACTTGCAGAGCTTCGTAGGCCTTCTCATGCTCAACTATGAAACGCTCTAAGGCTACGGGGTCTGGCTCCCCTGAATATGTAGGTGGTCGGGTCTCGGTAACTGACTTCAGCCAGTTCGTTTTCCTGGGCTGTGGCGGGTGGGCTGGTGTTCCTCCAATCTGAGTACAAGCTGTGCGAGAACGGCAGCAATCGTCTCTGCAACTCCTGGAATCACGGGGTCACCGCCTCCATCTCTACCCGTACCACACCCTCTAGTTCCCCCAGACATCTGTAGTACAGAATGTCACATAAATACTCGTAATTTACCATACACAACAAGTGGATATTGAATTGCCTTAACGGCTAACATATCACGCAATTTGCGTTACTAAACACAACACCTTTTAAGACGAGTCGTCTCGTACCTCACAAACGTTTCCCGTAATTTCCCAAGTCCTAAGCTCACTGTCTTAACCTAGTGTCTCGTCATCAGAGCGGAGCTGATACCACTTTTGTAACACCCCTCTCCATAATCACGTAATAGTCTCTCACGTAGCAATAAATAAAACGTCTTACAGCGGAAGATAAATAACAACAACAATACTCACTCGGGTGTCACCGGCCATTACTCGCCTATGCGAGTAACGAAGCCAAACTATGTCCAACAACCAACATAAACAAACTGCTAACCGCTGTGATAACGAGATAACTCCTATACATCATACTAAGTCCATAAACCATAAACGTCGACAAGTGAGCGTCTACCCAATCCCGAATATAATAACCGTACCATAATACAATTCCCAGTCTGACATCGTTATACAAATAAACTCCATGTGCGGTAATTAAAATAAACTCTAACTACCCTGATCCCGCACTTCGGCTTCGACGATAATCAACAACCTGCACAATGAGTGTAGTCTTAGCGATAAACGCTGAGTATGCCGGGCCTGGACCCAAATGGTCACTTAGTCATTTTAACATCTTATTATTAGATTGGTTTCATGCTTACCATTTTACATTATAATCAACACTGTAATAAACATGCATAAATTCATAATCATCCATCCAATTCAAACAGTCATAAACACCTAACCATCCATCCAATTCAATAAATCATAAAATAACAAACAACAATTTTATATCGAACTTATCGAATAATAATACTGAATAAACGCCGTAGCGACACCATCCTTTGTTAATTTAATTTGGCCTTCAAGGCCCCATCCATCCAAACCATGTTAATTAAATACCAGTTGGGTGTCATGTTAGGACAACCCGATAACCTCACCATGGACAGTAGTCCTCCCGTACACACGAAGGTGCTCATTTCGCCAGAGGTCCGGAGGACCCTGACTATTCACTTTGCCTCGTAAGGCGTCCATATAAAGGCCGTAGCCACCTGACCCACGATCCAAATAGGGCTCGTTGGGTACATACCTAGTGCGGAACCCGATCGGGAATCCCTCATGATCACAAATGCGCAACCAGGTAGTTCGTAAACTACACTGGATTCCTCACCTCAACTCACACCATCTCTCTCTCATAATGTTTAAGATATGCTCTTAGTCTTATGGAGAATATAATTTATTAATTAGCTGCCCAATGGGTCTACACTACCTAGAAGTAATCTAGGTTATATTCATGTTCGAGATCCATGCTCTAGAGACCGACAATGTCGTGACTCATACCTAAGTGTTTTACTTAGGTTACCATATACTTAATATTAATACTAAGGGTTATATCAAGTAACCGTCATATCATCACACAAACGCATATGTATGTTTATATAAGTCGATCTATAGTCGACGTAGTGTTAGTCCCGTAGGACGCTCGTGCATAAATAATTAATGCAGTAACACACATAATCACATACACGTATCCACACACATAAACACAAGTTATATCAACCAAATCCGAGCCCAAGGAATTCCTTAGGACAACCCGGATCAAACCCCTTTAAATACCGTACACCTTAGACCAAGGATGCGCAATGTAGACCACTAGCTCGTCAAGCGCCTTCGTCTGAAGTATGATCTAAACGGTAATAAGCTATAAGTCAGTCTCCGTGACTAACTAAATCCGGTATTTTGAATAACAAGTAACCCCGACAGTTCATCCCCGGATTCTACAGTTAATTGTTACGGGTTTCTCTAAACCGGTCGGCTTTGTTACTAAAACTCGTATGTCGAAATGTTTCGACTGTTAAGTTTAATTCATTATATTTCTTTAATCTTATTCATCATTAAATTTAGGTATAACCTATAGTTGCATGTATGCATGCATTATTATGTATTGTATTATTTCCCACCATCCATTGTAATACATTGTATTATATAATCCATTATCTTAGTAAACTACATTTGCATTCAAAAACTTATAACATATAGTTTATAAACTATTTCCATGTAATAATCTCCACCATTATATTATAGGTTTCCAACCAATAATATATCCATCCTTATACATATTCTCGCATATGTATATATTTACCATATAGGTAAGTTCCATGAGTTATAAAACTCTTATATTATGTGTTACATTTTATCATCTTATATTAGATGATTATTCCCATTAGTTGTATTATATTATACAACTTATATTAAGATTATTATCCTAATATTATGTAACAATTTATGTTGTATAGTTACAACTCCTAAGGTTTATTCATTATATACCTTAGTTTATAAATCTTATTTATTTATAGTTGGTCACATTATTTAGTGTGAATATCCCTACTTATTTTAATTCCATTAAAACCACATTAATACCATATAATTGTTATAACATTTATAACATTGTAGACCATAGTCTAAAATTCATTTTCCAACCTATTTAAATTCGGTACAGCACTATAACGTCTTTTAATTTCATTTTAACCCCATAACACTATGTAATGTTATACCATATACTAATATCATATAATATGATATTTTTATTTCCATTAACTTATAGCCTATAGTTTTTATACAAAACTATTTATATTGCCGCATAGGCATATACATTTGTACCTTATTCTTTTTCCATAACCCATAGTTTTCTTTATTCACAAAATCACCCATAATTTATACCATGTTATATATACCATATAATATAACATTTTTAACTTTTAAAAAGTATAACCTATGGTTGTTTTATTTAAATAACCGAACAGACCTTGTCTGTTTATAAATTGATTTCCAACCCCTTTAACTTTCCAAATTTATAATTTGACCACATATATAATGTTATGTAATATATCATATATTATAACATTTTAAACCTTAATATAAATATAACCTATGGTTATATATACTTAAATTTGCGAACAGACCCTATGCTGTTCTATATTATTTTCTCTAACCCACCAACTTTCTATAATTGCCATTTGGCCCATTTATAACATATAGTTTTATAATAACATTAAAACTATATATTATACATATATCTTATTTAATACTCTTATATTATTCCAAAAATCACCAAATTTCACATAAGGGTTATAATTACCCTTACTAACCATATACTCTCGGTATTTACATTTCCACCCCATCTACTATTCCAAAGTGTCTAATGACATAATAACTATATTATACATATATAGTTTATTTTAATTCCAAAATCAACCAAATAAATTCCTAAAATTACTAATAGCCCATGGGTGTTTATAATACCATTTTACACCCTTAACTTTTGGTAATAACATATTTACCACATATGTTAAAAAATGTTACAATTAAATACTTATCTTATTATAAAACCCTAAATAAGTTATTTAACTTATCTAATTTGGTCAAAACCTACCATATGGTCAAGGTTGACCTCCTTAATATTGCCTTGACCATTAATTCCCATATATCACGGTTTGCACCCATATTTTCTAGAAATTACCATTTAACCCCAAAACTTTATAACATCTTATAATTTTTATTTTAAATCCTTTTAACCTCTAATTTTTGGCTTTATTAATATAGCCCCCAAATTTAATTTAATTACACTTTATACCCCAATTCCTTGCGGTAATATATATGTTACCTAAACTTAATTAAAACCTTATAAATAATAAATAAAATGGCCTAAAGTACATGGCCTTATTACAAACATTAGCTTATAAAATAAATTACACATAAATGCCTAAAAATGCTTTAAACTCTCGGCCTTACCACATAGTTTCCACTAATTACCAATTTTCCACATAAAGTCTTAAATTTGACAATTATGTTAGTTAATTACTATATAAATTTACTAAACCATTCCTTAATCACATAAGGTCAAAATAAGACCTTAATAACCATATTCACTCACGGCATATACATACACATATGTATAACCACATATTATATACCAAGTGAAGGTTTAAGTGATTTATACCTTATTTTGCCAAGTTTAGGCCTTGTTTGGCCACGGCTGCTTAGGAACAATTTTTCCACAGCTTAGTTTACATGTTTTCAAACAGCAATTATGGCATGATTAGTCTCCAAACAAGAGCTAACCATAATAAGTGTTTAATGTACATTTTCAAGGTAAAATTTACCTTAGAATACCAAGGTAACCAAGGGTAGTCTTTGGCCTATTTTTACAGAAGATAAAGAGCATCAAAAGAGCTACTAAATCAAGGCTTAAAACCGGTACAACTTAGATTAGAAGATGGCTAATTTTCACCTTGATTAAAATGCAAAAAATGGTGTTTTTGGCATGGATTTGGCTATTCCTTGAAGCTCTAGATATACCAACTGAATAAGTATGTTAAGAAGAAGATAATAAGCCTAAGAAACAAAGCTTTCCAACCGGAATTGAAGAGAATCAAGAGATAAGTGCTTAAAGCACATTTTTATACCTTAAGAACAAGATTAGAATTCTTCACCTCCTTCCCTTGTTACAGCCAAGAATTACCCTCCTTTTAACCTTCAAAACAACCTAGAACCATGGATGGAAATATTTTATGCTTAGCTCCATGGAAAGAGGAAAGAAAAGTGAAGAGAATGAACATAAAATGGCTTAATAAGCTTACCTAGATCAATTTGTGTTCTCTTCTGAATATGGTGTGTTCTTACGGTTTTGGAGAAGAAAAAGAGAGGATGGAGCTTCTTGAAGTTGGCTGGGAAGAAAGGTAATGAGGTAAGAAAGCTAGTTTTGCTTTTTATGTCATTTAATGCTACTTTAGTGCATAGTAAATGGTGACTCATTAGGAGATATTTGTTGTTGGCTAATGGATGAGGATGACTAATAAGGTGGGCGGCAATGGATGGTCAAACCAAGAGATGACCATTGACCATGGTTAAGTTAAGTAATTAAATGTTATTTTGGGTACTATTCACCCAAATCACCCATTTTGATTTTAATTTTAAACTTTGATTTAGACTTTATAATATAGTCTATCATGTCACATTAATGTTTAACGAATGTAATCTAGTCTTTAAAGTGACAAAAAGTCAATATCTTAGAGCTCATACACAAAAACGTGCTTTAAGGTATTTTAGTGCACATTTTGTTCACAAGGTGTTTCCGAGCTTTGTTTTCTTTGAGAACGGTTTATTGTGTTCCTTACATGGTAATTTCCTAGAACCCAATTTTTATAAATTGGAGGTCATAAAACCTTTAAGGTTTCTTAGAGCACATTTTTGCCCTACTTGACCTTGAAGCATGTAAATTCTTGTTCTTTGTGTTGAAGTGTTGTCCAACAATTGTAGTATGTTTATTTATGTGTTAATAAGTTTAGGAAAAAATTTTAGGTCCTAAGAAGTTCATTTGGGTATGTATTTACCCTAAACAGTCAAAGGGTGCAATTCTTGCTCTATGTTGACCATTGTTGTTCTCAATTGACCTTTAAGGCATTTTTTTAGGCCTTAATTAATTTAATTAGATGTTTAATCCATGCTTTATTAGTTTGGGGTATTTCACACACACTCTCAAGCCCATCATTGGCCTTACCTCCACAAACATCATGCCCGTCATAACCCTGACCACCATCCAAAATCACAACCCAATACCAGGTCTACCACAAATCCTGAACATCGGCAAAAGCCTTTAGCACCACAACAAACACCACACACTTCCACCAACGGCATGTTCATTTTTTAAGAAACAAATTACAGATATGAAATTTTTAGTCAGGAAATGATCATCCCACTTTCCTTTTTCAGCAGAGTTTTCTCAAGCATTACCATGTTTGGCACGTTTTTCAACAGTTCCTTCTTTTGGGCAAGCTTCCAACAAACACTTTAGTTATATTTTACAACTTTTGCGTAACACCTCAACATTGCCAAGTTTGGCACCTTTTCCAACAGTTTCCTGTTTTGAACGAGTATCTTTCATATATTTTGATTGCATCCATCTTATCATCATTGCCATGTTTGGCACTCCAGTAATAAGTTTTCATCATTTGCACGAGACCATTATCTTCCTAACTCATTTTTTGTTCGAGACCCAAAATCAGTGTGAGACCCTACATTTTCGTCATTCAGTACGAGACCTTGCATCTTCATTCAGCGCGAGACTGAGAATCAGTGCGAGATCCAGCTTTTTCTTCATCCGTTTAGTACGAGACTTCAGTGCGAGACCCATCATCTTCATCAGTGCGAGACCCATCATTCTCTTCAGTGCGAGACCATGCATCTTCTCTAGTGCGAGACCGAGCGTCATCATCCAGTGCGAGACCAGTACGAGACCTAGTATCATCTTCAATGCGAGACAAGTACGAGACAGAGCGTGATCTAAGTTGGTGGGGCAGAGGAAATAAGTCCCCATCTTCATGTCAACTTCTTGGGAGAAATAACTAGTGGGCAGTGGCAATAAGTCCCCTGGTAATCTAGAAGTTTTCCCAGCACCCCAGTTGGTGGGCAGAGGCAATAAGTCCCCATAGTATACCAACCAGGAGCATTGGAACGAGTTTCGGTCCCCAGAAGCATCTGAGCATCATCAGCATATTATATCATCTTCTTCTACATGACATCTACATTTGCATTACAGGTTCCCGACACCTTATAATGTTCGGCATACTTTATTTCACTTTAGGTAGTCAACGCCTTAGAATAGCTTGCCATCATCTCATTCATTATAGGTAGTCAGTGCCTTAGAATAGCTTGACAGCATATCATCCTTATAGGTTGTCGGCGCCTTAGAATAGTCTGACATTACTTCATTTTTACCTTTAGGTGGTCGACGCCTTAGAATCGCTCGACATCCTTCCACTTTACTCATAGGTAGTCAGCGCCTTAGAACAGCTCGAAACAATTTGTCGGATTTCAATTGCATGCGGGGTCTTTTAAGATCCAAAATTTTGGGGTATCACTCAAGCATCAACTAGCCATTTCATTTCCATTACAAAGTCTAGTTGACGGGGGGCAATCTGTTATACCCAAAATTTTAACCCCCCGGAAGAGTCTCTACTAATAGGCTAGTTTGGTCAAGTAGCGGGTTCCCAGTTCGATCGGCACATTTCATAGTACTAGGGACAGCTTAGTCATCTTCAGGGGCATTTTCGTAATTTTTCAAGGCTCCTAAGCCCCCTATGAGCTTTCTCTCTCCTCCAAAGAAGGGTCAAATCAATTCAAAATGCTTTGAAATTTTAACCCGATATAGGATGATTTTGGGCATAATGGCGTTGGAGTTTTGATTTTTCGAATTTCCAATAATTTTCTAGCAATTTCTGATTGAATCTGACGATAAATTGAATTTAAAAATATTCCAATGTCCAAAAAAATAGATTCCACTTTAGAAAAATCAGAAATACCATCCTTTACCCATGTTTAAAATTTCATAGTCAAATTCCTTTTGGAAGCCCTTGAGCTAAAACGTCGGTAAATCTAGGTTTTTACCGGATTTTTCTATCTTTAAGGAAGCCTATATAAGGAACCTTATCCCTTGATCAAATCAGAACTCCAAGAGCCCTAGACTATCAAAGAAGCCAGCCGACCTATTCTCTCCACGTTCTGAACTCCCGAGTCACAATCAAACACTGAAATCTCACCAAAATCAACACTAAACACATTCTTCAACTCCCATCACACATCCACGATCATCAAATCACCATCAAACCACCACCAAAACGTGAAGAACACCACCAATTCTTAATAGTCAGAAGCCCGGTTCGAACTCAGTCCAGAACCAAGATCAAAAAAAAGCACCAAAGAATCCCGACGTGAAGAGTCTCGTGGTTCCAGAAGCCAAAACAGGTTATAATCACACTTTTCTGAAACCTTACAACGACTTTATAGTCTTCTGTAAAATTTGGGTTCAAACCAAACCTTTTGGCTTCTGTATTGCTAATGCTTTTGTTTCTGCCTTGTTACTTGTTCGTTAAGTTTTGTGCATAATTCAACTTCAACTTAAATCTTTCAATTACGTGTCTTGTATACCTTTCAGGCTACACGTACATAAATTTTGAGCCAAAAACACCGTCGGGAACCATCAAAAACCCACTGTCCGTGGGTGGTCCGTGGCCTCGGACGCACGATCCGGAACCACGGACGAGTTGTCCGTGACCACAAACACACACCGGACGGTGGCGGAATTTCTTATTTTCCAAATTTTCAAACTTTAGGGTTTTTAACGATGCATGTCGGGCCCACGACGCCCTTGTCCGTGGCCCCAACTTTTTAAGTTTACATTTTTATTTTAGTTCTATTTTTGTAATCATGTAATTCAATTAGGGTCCGTGGTCTCGGACATTAGGTCCGTGGCTACGGACATAATTATAATTTGACCAATTCTGCCTTCGAAACCCTAGTTTAGGTAGTTTTAATTTCACTTTATTTTCTATCAAAAAATGTTAAAAATACAAAAAATCAGAAGCGTGCACTTAGGTTAAAATGAACTCGTAATAAGCCGTAATTAAACTAAGTAAAGGAAAACTTCAAGGGGTATGAAGTAATTGAACCCTATCAAGTCGATATCAAGCCCCGAACTGAACTCTCCTTTCCTAATTGATCTAGGTTAAAATTAGGTGGCGACTCATCCTATAGGTTCCAGTGAGCTAACTTAGGTTTTAATAATTATGGTTATATGACTTATTAAACTTAGGTTATAAGTGGACCTAAAACCCGACTAGATCCTAATCAATCTAATCAACCTAGGATAAGGGTTTAAAAATCAAGGCTCACAGGAGTCTATAAAGTCTATTGCCCCTTGAACCATGTTATGAACACTTGGTTCAGGGGAGACGGCCTGCACAGCAGTGAGAGTGACTCTCACTCTCTGAAGAACATCTCTAGTTGAGGTATCCAGACTGGTCCCCGACCTGTCGTGGACCGGTGAGAGACTTCTTCTTCGTTTAAGACCTGGTGCTCTAATGGTGGGCGAGGCTCTGATTTAGAGTCTTCACTCTTGGTAGGCTTCTGAGCGACAACAAGCTTATCCCCCTTTGTTTTTATCCTCATTTTGGATAACATTTCTGAACATATGTTGTCCTTAGCGGTGCGCGTGTACTTGTGGAACCTGTCGGTGTCCAATCCATTTTTTTATAGCATTTTTGTCACCACTCCACCATGCACAAGACCTTGATTGACATATCTAATCTCCTGTAAGGTGAGCAGAATCATAGCTGGAAGATCAATTTTCTCTTTGGTCTTCATAGCATAGAGCAATCTCACATCTCTTGCATTGACGATATGAGTGCGTTGGTTACGTGGGGTGATGTTGTGGGTGAGGATACTAAAGAGCACCCTACCAAGGATAGACATTTCTATGGCATTAAAGTTTCATTGTAGCCCCAGGGTTGAGTAGCTGGACCATTTTTCCTCCTTGGTGTCCCATATCATTCCAGGTGGTTTCCTTTGGAACCACGAGTCCTTCTGGTTCCAAACCAAAAGTCATGCAGACCCAAGACTTAATGATATTGATGGTGACACCGCAGATTGTGGAGATGAGGTATTTGTCGTTGTCGTCGTCTTGGAGTGGTCCAAGATACGTCATATGCTCCTTGAGCAGCCCATCCTTGGAATTCCAAGAGCTTCTGAATCTTTCCAAGACCCATTTGCTCCATCCAGTCCAAATCCAACGTCTTTGGTAAGATGGGACAGAACTTGTCGTTGATGTTCTCTGCTCTAAACTTGGCTAGCTGCAGCTCTTTGAGCTTCTTTAGACGTTTGAGTGCTTGTGGTGGCTGTGGCTTTGCAGCTTTCTTCTTAGCTTGGAAGAGCTCTTCCAGTTTTGACCATGTGGCGAGAGAATCAACTTTTGCTTCCCTTTCTCTTTCTCTACCTTCTGTCGTTGTTCAACCGTTGGTATGATTGGAGAGGACTCCGTATCACTATCAGCGTCGTGACTGGTATCACGAGATGTCGTAGATCTGTCGACGACTGGTTCTCCAAACACCACGATGAGTTTTTGAAATACCCCACCTTAAATATGGCGATTAAATTATCCTAATAGGTATTTAAGAGCCAATATGCTTAAGTAATATTGGTAAGGAAAAATAATCCAAAAGAAATAAAGAAACACTTAAAAAGCGGGAACCGCTAGATAAGCGTTAAATAACCATAGGAGGTATGAAACCTCGGTTAGCGTATTGTAAGGATTCTAAAGGCTTAATTAAGTCTAAATAAATACTAGGGAACAAATCCCGAAGAAAACGGATCCTTAAAAGGGATTAAAATCACTAATGAACATTAAAGCGCGTTTTTCGAGGTAACCGGGAAAACGTGTCTTTAAGCGGGTCAAATAGACTCGTAATGATTTTGGTCAACTAAATAACCACTAATAAATATTAGTGAAGCTTTAGAACCAATAAAATCAATAAAACAAGAAATTAGTAAAAACTGTCAAAAATGGGAAGTTGTGGGGTAGAAACATAAATAACCAAAACTTATGTGTCCAATATTGCAAATAAATTTCAAAACCCACAAGTGGGCTGTGTGTGGTCCGATTTTTAAGGCCCTCACATTTCCTCACACTCTCCTCTTGTTAACTAAAGACAAAAGCAATTAAAAACACAAAAGTAACCCTCACTCTCACTTTCTACTCTCTCTCCTCCCTATTCTCTCTTCTCTCACGTGAAACCCCCACCCTCACTCTCTCTTTTTCTTCCTTTCTTCTTCCATGCGACAGCCATGGTGAATTAGAAAACACCCACACAAAACTCTCTTCTCTCCTCTTGAAACTCCATCAAACCTTCTCCAAAAATTGTAAAAACTACACCATTGTGTTCCTCTCACCAAATAGAGCATTTCTATCTTTTCAAAAATCGAAAACAACAATTTTCGTTTTCATGGGTATGTCCCATGTGGAGCTTCAACACCACCATTAGAAGGCCCTCCTTCTCCTTGTTCTTTTAAGGTAAAAACATTCTCAAAAACTCCATCTTTTTCTAGCCTAAAGGGCAAAACGAAAATGTGAACTAAACCCTTGCTTGCTCCTCTTGTGCCCAGCCGGTTTTGGCATTTTGAAAGGGGTGGAAAGACCATTCTTGAGCTGCTCCAAGTGTTTCATAAACCCTTGCAAGGTAATGAAATCTCCAAACCCTAAAACCTACTTAAAGCTTAATAATAGTTAGGGTTAGTTATTAGTGTATTGAAATGTGTACGTGTATGGGTTGTAGAGTAGAGAATTTGTACTTGCTAAACCGGTGGAGGAAGAGAGGAAGGAAGAAACAAGAGGAACAAAGAAAACTAGAAGAGAGACAAGGTAAGAATACTCATTGTGTAGCTTAGTATACATATGTGTATGTAACAGATTTTATAAGTTTGGATTTGGTAATGAAAATGTGTATTGAAAAATGGTAATGTATTAGTAGTGTAATGTGTAGGAGAATATAAGTATTTTGAAGCCTTAAAAGATATGTTAAAACTTGTTAAAACAGATTGGGAATGATGTGTTTGAGTGCAGGAATTTTTATGAGTGTTTAGTATTGGTGGTGTATATGGGAGCTTGTATATGTTGGCTATTGAAACAGGTGAAATAAGTGTTGAGTTGTGAACTAGAATGAGTGGTGATAGTGTAAAAATATAGGGGAGACTATGGCAAAATTTACATAGGAATAGAACACTTAGTGAGTTAGAAACTAGGTGGAAAATGAATGTTGTAACAGATTTTGTTTGAGGAGGATGGATTGGTAAGTGGAGAATGAGGAGGAGACATGTAAAGATCTGTAGCAAGAGGTAGTGGATTGCATTGAGGAACTAGGAGGAATTAAGTACAAGAGTTAGTAAAATGAGTATTGGACTTGGGTATAGATATTGTGGTGTTTGGAGATGAATTGGGATGGTAATTTAGCATTAGAGAAGGGAACTAGACATGGAGGAAATAAGAACCCAAATCTGTAGCAAAACCATTTGGTGAAATAATGTAAGTGCTGGGATGAAAATGTGGCACTTATGGTGAGTGGGTTGATACCTTGAACCAGATTTAGAAGAGCTAGGTAATGGGATGGAAGTAGATGGTAGATGATGCAATTAGAATGCTAGGATTGGCTTGGTAGAGGAAGTATTGGATGGTAGAAGTTGGTTCAAAAATCTGTAGCATTGAAGAAAGAAAATTGGTATAAGTGCTGGAATGAAATGAGGAAAAAATTGTGTTGATGTTAGGATTGAGAAACGAATTTGATGGATGAACTAAGGTGAATTAGAGGATTTAATTAGTGTTAAACATGTAGTAAACATGTGGAAATGAGTAGGAAAAGATTGGGTGAGAATAGAGCTGAATTTGGAATCCAAGTAGATAATTAAAAGGGGTTCTGCAGCCGACCTACCCAGGCGACCTACCCTAGACTGGGTCGGTCGGGCCGATTCTGTAACCCGGGTACTCTCTGCAGCCGACCTACCCAGGCGACCTACCCAGGGTGGGTCGGTCGGCCTTTGTAAAAAAAAAAAAATTAAAATTTAATTAGATGAATATATAAAATACATATGTATATACATACTATATATATACATATATATACATATATATATATACTACATATATATACATATATATATACATACATATATATATGCATGAGTAAGGCGTTAGTGCTAAAGTAATGAAGGTAAGAAAGTTAAGCACACTTGAGTAAAACTAAAGTTAATGGATAACGGGGTTAATTACGGGGGTATTAGTTTTACATACCATAGTATCTTAATATTAATAGAACCACTTGAAATGTTGTCAGTGGTTCGAGAACAACCCGAGGAGTGTGAGGTGACATGGTAAAGTAAATTCCGATAAAAAGGTATGATTTCTTCATGCCCTGTATCCTAATCTGGTTACCCCGATTTGTGTGCCTATTTGATCACCTAATAAGATAAATGCACGAATCGGACTATAACTGCACCTACTTGTGCTTGTTTACATTGTTCTCGATATTTGTCTTGAACAATAGTTTGTATAATTCATGAAATATATGAATGATGATGATGTGTAATTGTACCTTGTAGTGTATTGTATATTGTATTGTATTTGTATGGATATGTATGTGTATACGTGTATTGTATTATTGTGGCTCGGATGTGACTTGTGCTAATTCCTAACTATCTAACTCCTAACTTAAGTGAGTAAATTGGAATGAGTACAAGTCCGATATAGCTTCGGCCACGCGTGAGGATGCGGAGTCACAAGAGGTTGGCTGCAATTCTGACTCTTAAACTGGTCCGCGGCCCAAATCCTTAAATGGGTAGCATCCCGGATTGGTGAGTCAAGTAAATCCGGAGGTGGGACGGTGTAGTCCCCAGGGCCGGAGGTCCGACGACTTAACTGAGTAAGAGTAAGAGTAAGTAAGTATGGATCCGTAAGTAAGTATGAGTATGAGTATGTATGTGTATGAAGTAACGAGTAAAAGAGTAATCTCCACCCGATTAACCGGGTGGACCAATGAAGCTAACAAGTATTGTATACTGTGTATGTAATGAGTATGTGTATTCGGAAAAAGGTAAGTACGTATTGAATGATTTATGTTGTACTCTGTATGTAATGAAGTGTATGTATGTGTGTATGCCTTGCGTAATGTATTGTAATAATATGTATAAAAGCAGTATGCATGTATGTTGAATGAAATCAACCGCATGTATACGACCAAGTGGTCGGCGTACCCTCACTAGTACGCGGGGTATGCGGTTATCATGCTCGGCGAAAGCTGACCCCTTCGGGGGACATTTTTTAGTGTGCAGGTACCGAAACGAATATGGTCAAGGAAGAGACCGGAGGCACACCCTGGTATTGGAAGTAAGTAGCGTGTGAGGAATGGGTAGCAAGTAGTCTCTTAGCGAGTATGTATGAACTTTAAGGAGATAGTACATTGTATAAGGATATAGTAAACTCGGTATGTAGATTATATTGTATTGTACTTGGAGTATTGTATTGAATGGAGATTGTAGTAGCATTTGGTAAATGGAGAATACATTGTAGATTTGTAGTACTCGGGATTCCGGTCCATCAGACCGATGCTGTATGTAGAATCAGTAGCCTTGTTAGTCACGTGGGTGACTAACGGCATTGTATCACCCATTGTATGTAAATATATATCCGTTGCGTGTATCTGATGAGTAAGGAGATTGGACGTTAATAGCTGTATTAATAGTAGGGGTGTTACACTTTTGCTTCAACTTCTGAGTCAAGTTCTGTCACCTCCTTTTCTTGACCTTTTTCATCACTTTGCACTTCCTCTTCTTCTGTCTATCGAGTGACAGCTTTGACGACTTCTAAGGTAGTTGCTTCCTCATCGTCGGTGAAGTGCAACTTGCGAGTTGCTCCTTTAGGCGTTGAATGGGCTCTTTGAGGAGTTTCCTCCTGTGCTCTGGCTCACTTGGAGGCACAGGTTTTGCGTGCTATGTGACTTGTCGTAGTAGTGCAGAGATCTTGGTTTTTGGGATTTTTGACTTTTGAGTGTTGGTGCCGATAGCAGGTGATGGAGCAGGAGAGGACATGGTTGTTTTTCTGTGGAGGTAGGAGTTGGAAGAATCTTGGGCTTTAGAATTTTGGCTTGGATGCAGTAATGAATTTTGGGGAGGTGGTGGCTTATATAGAGAATTTCATCCTGGTACACCTCTCCTTCATTAGTTACCCTGCGCACAAGATGATTTTCTAATTCTTCGGATAGGTGAGGGGGCAGTGATTCAGTTGCAGCTCCTGTCGGTCTCATGTTGGCCACTTGTTTTGAGGAAGCTTCTTTGAGGACAGCTTTCTTCTTGGAGCGGAGAACAGATTTTGGTGCCATGATTGTTCGAAGAGATTTCTAGAGTTTATGACCTTTTGCTAGAGAAATCTTTAGAGATGCTGAGAGGCGAGGTTCTTTGCACTTAAATCTCGCAGGAAGTTTTGTGAGAGAGAAGAGAAGATGCTCTGAGAGCTTAGAGAGATTAGAGAGAGTGAGGGCAATAGTGTGACAAGAGTATGCCCTTTTATAGATATCGAGTAATGGTTGGCGACCACTCCTCGTCCGCTCGCTGACATGTCCTAACGGAACTATTCATAACGAGCAGCGGTCATGACGGTTGTCAGCGATCCGTTGAAAAGTTTTCTCGTTTCTATCCGTTGGACTATCTCTAACTTAATCTCACTTTGTGGAAAATGACATATCTGCTTCAAGTAGTCGTTTGACATAATTTCTATGCATTAAACTGATCGTTGACTACTGAACGACAATATAACAAGTGTTGTTCACATGTCGGTGACCGATCGAAGGAAATAAAAAGCAGTTTAACTGTGATTAATAAATATCATTCCAAGATCATGAACAATCTTAGTAAACCTTTCCCTACTTAATGGCTTAGTAAAGATGTCAGCTAGTTGGTTTTCAGTAGAAATATACTTTGAACCAACTAATTCTTTTTCACAACAATCTCTAAGAAAATGATGTCTAATGTCAATATGTTTGGTACGAGAATGATGCACAGGATTTTTGGAAATAGAGATGGCACTTGTATTATCACACATAATTGGTAAAGTACCTGTTTTGACGCAATAGTCACCAATTTGTTGTTTAAGCCATAGGAGTTGAGCACAGCAGCTTGCCGCAGCAATGTATTCAGATTCAGCTGTTGAGATTGCAACACTTTGTTGTTTCTTTGATCCCCATGCAATCAGACATGACCTAACAAAGAATGTTGTCCCTGAAGTGCTCTTTCTATCGGTGATAGATCCTCCATAGTCTGCATCTGAAAATCCTACAAAGTTACAGTTAGTGAACTTAGGATAAAAGAGACTAAGATTCATGGTTCCTTTTAAGTAACGTAGGATTCTTTTTACAGTTGTGAGGTGACTTTCTCTTGGATCTGCTTGAAACCTGGCACATAAGCAAACGCTATACATGATGTCAGGTCTACTAGCAGTCAAATATAGTAGAGAACCAATCATCTCTCTGTAAGTTCGCTGGTCGACCGGTCGGTCACCAGTCATGATGCCTATTTTAGTGCCAACTGTCATTGGTGTGTTAAGCGTCTTACATTCCTCCATTCCAAATCTCTTCAGCAAATCTTTTACGTACTTCTCTTGGGATATGATGGTCCTTTCATCATTTTACTTGACTTGAAGTCCTAGGAAGAACTTCAATTCTCCCAGATCACTCATCTCAAATTTATTTTTCATCAATGCTTCAAACTTTTTGCAATATTTCTCATCAGAGGCTCCGAAAATTATATCATCAACATATACTTACACAATTAGGAAATCTCTTTTGTTGTTGTAAACAAATAGAGTTTTGTCTACTTTACCTCTTTTAAAGTGGTTTTCCAATAGATAGAAGGACAGGCGATCATACCATGATCTTGGTGCTTGTTTGAGCCCGTAAAGAGCTTTGTTAAGTTTAAGTACCATGTATTTCCCTTATTATGTCTCAAAACCTGGAGAGGTTGCTCAACATACACTTCCTCTTTGACGTACCCATTTAGGAAGGCACTTTTGATGTCAAGTTGGAATAGTTTGATTCCTTTGTGTGCAGCAAATGCAATTAGTAATCTAATAGATTCCATCCTTGCTACTGGAGCGAAGGTTTCTTGGAAGTCTATTCCTTCTTGTTGACGATATCCTTGAGCTACCAGACGGGCTTTGTTCCTGACAACTTCTCCCATTTCATTCAGTTTGTTTCTAAAGACTCATTTTGTGCCAAGTACTCCTTGATGAGTAGGATGGGGCACAAGATGCCAGACTTTGCATCTTTCAAACTGGTTTAGTTCTTCTTGCATTGCATTGATCCAGTCTGAGTCTCGAAGAGCTTCCTTGACGTTCATGGGCTCGATGGGTGAGACTGTCGTTTAGAAGGCTAGAAGATCTCGAGTTTGTGCTCTTGTCTGAGTTCCTTTGGATATGTCTGATATGATATTCTTCAATGGATGATTTTTGTACAAAGCACGAGATTGATGAATGGATGATGGAGAGAGAGGATCCTCGACATCATTATTTCCTTCGTCGGCCTGTTGTTGACCTGTCGCTGACCTGTCGGGCAAGTTTTCTTCAGTCAGTGGTTCATCTTTGGGATTATCTATGTGATCCTGATCAGCTAGATTGAATCCAAGTTCCTTATCTTCATCAGATTCCTTGACCTTGTGTACGTCAGCCTCATCAAAGACTACGTGCACACTTTCCTCCACCTTTAGTGTCCTTTGTTGTATACTTTGTATACCCGGCTTCTTTCAGAGTATCCAAGGAAGATGGCCTCATCACTTCTGCCATCAAACTTTCCAAGGGGATATTTTCATTGTTGTGGACATAACATTTGCAAACAGAAGGTCTGAAGTGACATATTTGGTTTTCTTCCCTTGATTAACTCATAGGGAGTTTATTGAGGATAGGTCGTATGAGCGTTCTATTTGTGATGTAGCAGCAGTTGCCACCGCTTCTGCCAGAAGACCTGAGGAAGACTGCTCCCCAATAGCATGGCCTAGCTACCTCTTGTAGTGTTTGTTCTTTCGCTCAACTACCCGATTCTGTTGGGGTGTTCTTGGTGCTGAATATGTGTGACTAATCCATGTTGTTTACACATATCCATGAATTGTTGATTCTCAAACTCTGACCCATGATCAGACGAAGAGTTTTGATCTTGAGATTGAGTTGTACTTGGACTTTTCCTGCAAAGGCTTGAAATTTCTCAAAGACTTCATCTTTGGAAGCAATAAAGAGTGTCCAAAAAACCGTGAGTAATCATCAACAATTACAAACACATACCAATTTCATCCAAAACTTTTGACTCTCATAGGTCCATATAAGTCATGTGAAGTAATTCAAGTGGCTTGTGATGTACTAACTAAGCTTTGATTTAAAAGAAGTCTTAGTCTTTTTGCTTCTAACACAAGCATCACAAAGATTGGTCTCAGATTCTTTAATCTAGGAAGACCTCTTACCAACTGTTTATTGACAAGTTTCTTAGTAAAGAAGTGCTAACATGCCCTAGTCTTTTGTGCCACAGTGTAAAGTCATCTATGAAGCAGTCAAGCATGGAAGATTTGGACTGTCAATATCTCTAAGCTTGTTACGTAAACATTTTCCACCTTTTTCCCTTTAACAATGTTGCCATTATTCTGACTTACTATGTACAATGTGTAGGATAGAAAGTGAACTGAATTGCTTGTCACAAATTTGAGAAACCTAAGCTAGTTGAATTTTAAACCATGAACTAGATTTACACTATCTATGACAGAATCAGAGTGTAATACCAACCTTACCTACACCGATGATTTTTCCTTTCGTGTTGTACCAAAGGAAACGGTTCTGGCTTCCTGGTTCGAGTGAGAAGAACTTTTTGTCTCCGTCATGTTTTAGAGCACCCAATATTGATGTACCAGCAGGGGTCCATTCTCACTCGATTCTGCACTTAACACGTTAGTGGTGTGGGGTTAGGGTCCATAGAAAGGTTGGACCCATTTCCACCATTTAATGTTCTAAGATCATTTTTGACTACCCATTTTAGTTCTAGTTTCTAGAGTTGCCAATCCTCATAAAACTCATTTTATAGCAATTGGATTCATGATGACCAGGTTGTCTACATAAGCTGCAGACATCTCTACGACTGGTCTCTGACCGGTATCCAACCTATCGTTTGCTTATCCTCATGGGTGTCTTGGAAACAGCATTTATCTTAGAATATTTTTCTTTGATAGTAGCTAGTTCCTTTTCTTTAGTGTTAAGATCAACAATCAATTCATCAATTTCAGGTTGTTTTTCATGCTTCAATTTTTCATGAACGGAGAGAATTTCACTATAATCTCTTTGTAATTTCATGACTGCCCTCATGAGATTATCTACCTTGCTTTTATCCGTTTTTTCTCAGGTTTTTCTCAATTTTCATTTCTTCCAAAAGTTCATTGTTTTCAGTTTCTAATGCCTCTAGGTGATCAACTAATGTAAGAGAAAACTTTCTAAGTCCTAGAAGTTCAGCCTTTTGAATTCTCCTTCTAAGTTTAGAATAGTTTACCTTATGTTGTTCTTCTTCTTCTTCTGATTATGAGACATCATTGCCTTGTGCCATCAAGCACACTTCTTCAAGGCATAGGTGAGCCTTCTCATCTTCTGAGATGTCGCTGTCTGAGGTTTGATTGTCATCACTCCGTTCAGAATCTCCCCATGCGGCAATGAAGGCTTCCTTTTTTGGTCCTTTGTTGAATGATCGTCGGTCAGGCTTCTTGACCCTGTCGTTGTCCTCTCGTGATCGCTGAGGGCAGTCTTTGATATGATGTTTGCGTTTTGAACACCCAAAACACTTGTCATTGCTCTTCCTCTGATCACCCGACTCCTTGGAATCCTTACCTTACCTCATTTTATTTCTTATGAACTTTCGAACGTACCTCTTAGCATAGAGGACCATTTCATCATTGTTGTCTCCTGACTCGGACCTTTCATTTTCAGCTACTTAAAGGGCCATGCCTTTCCCTCTATCTCTTGATTAGCTTTCTAAGTTCTTGTGTTGTAGTTTTAACTCGAAATCCATTAGAGATCCTAGCATGTCTGCCAGAGACATCTTGGAGAGATCATGCACTTCTTGCATGACCTCAAGATTTTTCTTGCATGCACTTCTTGCATGGCATTGGCTTTGCTGTCAAAGGAGGCAGGAAGAGATCTGAGGAACTTCCGAATTTGATCCTCGTTAGAGATAGTTCTTCCAAGCACCAACATTTCATTGATTAGCTTAGTGAACCTTGTATGCATTTCAGAAATGCTCTCCTTTTCTTCCTTCTTGAATAGCTCCCGGTGAGTGAGTAGCAACTCAATGCGAGTCTTTTTTATCTCATCATTCCCTTCATAAGTGACCTCAAGAGTTTTCCAAATCTCTTGGGTTGTTTTAGCTGAAGCAATCTTGGAGTATTGCTCAGGTAGTAGTGCACAGTGAAGTATTCTTACAGCTCGAGCGTTGAATACCAGCTTCTTGATTTGATCATCCATCATGTTGTCGATCGATATGTCTTGTCCTTGAGGATTCTGGAAGGTGTACTCTCCATGTGTTATCAACCTCCATATTCTTGGATCGTCAGACTTGATATGAAACTCCATCTTGTTCTTCCAGTGAGTGTAGTTGTCTCCATTGAAGAGTGGTGGTCGATTTGGTGCAGAACCTTCTTCTGATGCTAGAATGCTTGCATGAGACATCTTGATCGTCTTCCAAAGCAGTTAGCTTTCTAGAAGAGACCCACTCTGATACCGATTGAAACCAGCAAGCGCTCTTGATGCGTCCCCGATGTGTCGTGGATGTATCATGGACTCTAATAAACCTTAATAGTTTGGGAAGGGACGAGAGATAAACTTAAACTGGAAAACACATTTTGATTGAGAATTTACACACATGAAATTCACTTAACCTCCCTTGACCCACACACGGACTACCGAGACAGTTTCGACTTTACCCCTAAAGTCATCAACCCTCTCCTGATTATCGACCTACAGTTCACCGACCATTCCTCGACCTGTCATCCTATCAAATACCCAATGTATTGATTCTCTTACCCAGTCCTCTCTAGCTCACCAACTCTCTAGCACTTACACACACTCCTAATTCTGATCCACACTTGCCCAGATTATCTCAATCTTTTCTCTCGTATAGGCTTACTTACATATGGAATAAATGCAAGTATATATACACGATTGTTAGGATGTAACTACCGTCCTATTAATCCCTAGACTTCTAGGAGTCGACTACTACTTCGATTATTCACATAACAACCACACTAGACTTGCAGAGAGTCTTCAACTTGATCTGGAGGCTTGAACTACGTGTCGCCTCATGGTTGATTAAGTTGGCGGCAGTCCTCTTGATAGGTCGATCACCACTTGTGTGCCTCACTTGCCTGATTCTGTTTGGCTCATTAAATGCTAATAAATGCCCTCTTCTGAGTTTATTACGACTATTAATGATGTTCTTTTATAGCTTTGTTATCTTGTGCATTAATGAACTTCTTCTTTTGTCGCGAGCTTGTCTTGAACAAGTTGCTCATGTGGATGTATGTGTCTTAACTGAATGTGTCGATCCTTTGCAGTCTTCTGTCTTTGATTTTCATCTTTAAGCATAAGAGATATCTTCGTGCGGTGTCTGACTGGTTGCCTGTGCTAGAAGTTCTACGGAGCTCTCGCAGACAGGTGCCCGACTGGTAGGGCACATGTCGTGGATTGAGCGCGCTTGCAACCTTGCGTGCTAAGCCACTTATGACTTAAGTGCGCTTGCAACCTTGCGTGCTAAGCCACTTATTCACCTGTCTATCTGAATCATGAATATTGACAAACACATTAGATAGACAATACAAGGTTTGTTATCATCAAAACTAAAGGATCTTGTCTTAACAAAAATGACAATTAAAAGAATAGTTCTGTCATTTGCTATAGGTTTTCGCAAAGAGTGAAAAAGAGTGGAGTTAAAAGCATGAAGAAGTTAGATTATAGAAACTGAAACAGAATAGTCTGGGATCTTCCACCATTTCTTCTTCTAACCTTTGGATGACAAGGGGTGTAAAGTAACGCCTTATTCCGTGATACCTTTTAACACGATATACTCATGATCAGAATAAACAAAAATTGAATTACATGTTTACATTTTCCAAAGTTCATTTTCCCTAACATTCTATTCTGCCATTTGCATATTTAATTCATCCCCTCATACTTTTCTCTTCACCCTTGTAGCGGCTTTGGGCCTTCTATCCCAGATCACAAGACCTTAGGTAGATGGGTGATGAAGCACCCCAAGGACTTAATAACTTAATCAAGAGGCTTGTTTTGGTTCAGAAATAAATTTCAATTCAGATCAGCGGAGTACCTTGCCTTATCCTTTCATACCAAACTTTCTTATCATTCCTAAGATCTCAAACTAGACTAATTCAGTTTTCATAATCAGCTAATCCACCAAATTTCAGTGAAAATAGATTCAATTTGGAAAAAACTATACATACAAACAGCCAAACGCAGAAAGATTCTTGAGGTGGCCATCAGACTTGTTTTCAAAACCTCAACAAAAAATTTCACCTGGAGATTCAACATTTATTGGCTCTTAAAAGGAGCAATCCTTTCAAAATATGAGGACAAACAAAAACAAATGTGGCATTAAGTGCAATTGTCAAATTTAGAAAGTACCCCTACTTCCTCACACTTAAGAGGAGCAATGTCCTCATTGTACACAAATTAAAACCTAGAAAAGGACTATCTAAATATTGCAAACTCATCAAGGATTTCATTCAGGACAATAATTACTGATATAAAAATAATCTTTAAGCATAAAAGTCATGATAGGCTGAACATAAACATTAAAAATAAGGAAAAACTGAAACTCCCCTGATATAATAGATTGAGGAAGGTTCCATTTCTCACACTTAATTAAGCTTGAACAAGGGGGGTAGCGTTCCTCACACTTGCGTTCAAACAAGTGTCTAGCCTTGGGGGTACATCAAACACCATGATAAAAATTTCACCTGCGCCCACTCACAACTACCACAAAAACACTGAAAGCGTTGCATTAAAGCACAGGCACCATTGCCACCTCTGAATAAAATCAGTAAATACAAACTACCTAATACCAAAATAATACTGAAAAAGGAGAGAAAGCAAAATTTTACAAATTTCTGGGCCTGTCCAGACTTTTGTCCGGACCTATATGTCTGGACGTGCCATCTGGCTCTATTCTGTCTGTCCGTGTACCCTGTCCGGACGTCCATGTCCGGATGCATGCCCGTACAGTCTATAAATTTTCACCCCTGTTCCTTTTCTCAGCAAAACAAAGATAAACGTATAAAAATAGAAATAAAACTAGAAAATATAAAAATAAATATAAAACAAAAGCAAAAATAAAATAAAAAATTTAACTGCTGGGTTGCCTCCTAGTAAGCTGCCCGTCTTTATAGCCTTTGGCTAGACTCCCGCTTCGTATTCTTGGATCAAAAATAAAAGTAGACAACAACTTTGCCAGGAAAACGAAGTAGGCAGTAATTAAAAGCAAGCCACCTGGATCAAAACAAAGCGTTACTTCGGCAAATAAAATAGGAAAGTAAATACTCCACAAAACCTGATGTTTGAGGAGATACTGCCGGTAACATATTTATAATTGGAGACCAGGTGTGAGCCTCGATTTTAAACCCTATCCTATGTTGATTAAATTGATTGTGATCTAGTCGGGTTTTAGGTCCACTTATAACCTAAGATTAATAACTATGTCATAAAACAATAATCATTAAAACCTAAGCTAGCTCACTGGAACCTATTATGAGTCGCCACCTAATTTTTACCTAGATCAAATTAGGAAAGGAGAGTTCGGGTTCGGGGCTTGATATTCGACTTAATTAGGGTTCAATTACTTTCATTACCCTTCCTAGGTCGTTTTTCCTCTACTTGGTTTATTTACGGCTTATTACGAGTCGTTTTAACCTAAGTGCGCGAGCTTCTGTTTTTTTGTGTTTTTTAGCATTTTTTGACAGAAAATTAAAGTGAAATTAAAAGCTATCTAAACTAGGGTTTCGAGGCAGAATTAGGTCGAATTTTGCTTACGTCCGTAGCCACGGACTCCATGTCCGAGACCACGGACCCCAGTTAACCTAATTATACAGAAGAGTCGAAATTAAAGGAAAACAGAAAATTGCAAAGTCCGGGGCCACGGACAGGCTGTCCGTGGGCCCGGACATTATTAGAAAACCTAAATTTTGAATTTTTAAAAATCCCGCCGCCGTCCGTGGGCGTCCGGACTTACGGACATGGAGTCCGGGACCCCGGACATGACGTCCGTGGGTGCGGACCGCCCTCGGACGGTGGCGTTGAGGCTGTTCCCGAAGGTGTTTTTGGCTCAAATTTTATGGGTGTGTAGCCTGAAAGATGTACAAGATGTTAGTGATTGAAAATTTTCAATTTGAATTCGAATTAAGCACGAAACTTGGTAAACAAGTTATCGGACAGAAGCTTAAACAAACAGCAATACAGAAGCGTAAAAAGGTTAGTTTGAACCCAAAATTTGACAGAGAGTTAATAAGGTCGTGGGGAATTAGAAAAGTAGAATTGTAACCTGTTTACCTTCGAATTCAAGAGTGTTCTTCACGTCGGGATTCTTCGGAGGCTCCGATGGTGCCGGTTCTGGATTGTGTTCGACCCGAGCTTCTGGTTGTTGATTGTTGAAGGTGTTCTTCACGTTTTGGAGGTGGTTTGGTTGATGTTTGATGATTGATGACGTTGTGGGAGTTGAAAAATATGTTTTGGTGTTAATTTTGGTGAGATTTCGGTGTTTGATTGGGGCTCTGGAGTTCAAAACGTGGAGAGGAGAGACGGATGCTTTCTTTGAGAGTCTAGGGTTCTTGAGGTTCTGATTTGATCATGGGATAAGGTTCCTTATATAGGCTTCCTTAAAGATAGAAAAATCCGGTAAAAACCGAGATTTACCGACGTTTTAGCTCAAGGGCTTCCAAAAGGAATTTGATTATGAACTTTTACACATGGGTAAAGGATGATATTTCTGAATTTTCTAAAGTGGAATCGAATTTTTTTGGATATTGGAATATTTTTAAATTCAATTTCTCGTCAGATTCAGTCAGAAATTGCTAGAATATTATTGGAAATTCGAAAAATCAAAATTCCAACGCCATTATGCTTAAAATGTCATCCTCTATCATGGGTTAAAATTTCAAAGAATTTTGAATTGATTTGACCCTTCTTTGGAGGAGAGAGGAAGCCTATAGAGGGCTTAGGAGCCTTGAAAAATTATGAAAATACCCCTGGAGAAGACTAAGCTGTCCCTAGTACTCTGAAATGTGCCGATCGAACTGGGAACCCTCGCTACCAGCCTATTAGTAGAGACTCTCTTCCGGGGGGTTGAAATTTTGGGTATAACACCAGGTGATGATGGATCTTCTTCCTCAAATTCGAGGACATAAATATCCTCCTCCTGTTGTTGAGGCTTCTGGAGGCAAGGTGGGAGTTACTGATGACTTAGTGGTAGCGGTGTTCCCTCCTCAGATTCGGGGATACAAATTTCCTCTCCCGGTTGGTGAGGCTCCACGGAAAAATCCTCTTCTAGCTCGTAGACCGGCTCCGACAAAATATGCTCAATCACTGGATAGTCGAGTTGAGTCGAGGTTGGGGAGGGAGGGCAGTATAACTCTTCAGCATGTCGCTCAACCTCCTCATCAGACTCATCTTCAGCTTCGTAAATTATAGGCTTGGAATGGTCTTCACCCATCAAAGTCTCTACTTGAGATTGGTCCACTAGGTCCGAATAACTTTGGCTATGGGAGAATTCCAATTGTTGTTGTGCTAACTATTGTGAGGTCTGATTAAGTTGCCTTTCCCAACTCTAGTTTATAGCTTCTTGCTCAACAAATTTGGCATCTGAACTGGCAAACCTAGCATTAGTGATTTTCTTTTGCTCCAGGATCTCTGCAAGCATGCACTCTATCTTGCTCGTATCCTCCTTAGGAGGCTCCTGATAAGCGTAGGACTGCTCGACCTCCATCTTCATTCTAGTCTGTTCACCATCCCACCAATAAGTTGTCGATAAGGTTGCGGTTCGTAATAATCCTGCCGCCAGTTCTGGAACTTTGAGCACCCGGCTGATTATACCTGTTCAGATTATGCTCTATGTTCATTATCGCAACCGTCGTTTCTAACTGTGTCAACACTCTCCTCAATACATCCATGTTATCCTCCATTTTTACCTACAAAAACAAAACAAAAACAAAAACAAAAAATATAACAAAAAATAGAAAAGAAACAAAAAACAAAATTAACTAAACAAAAGAATAAAACTAAAATACAAATAAACAGTCAAATTAAATTATGAACTAGTAAATAAACAAGTATATCCTAATTAAATAAAAACAAAACGTAACAAAAATAAGAAATAAAAATCGAAAGGAAAAGAAAAAGCGAAACTAAATTCAATTCAAAAGAGTATACGTATCCTAACCGAATTCTAATTTGAGAATAATGACAAAAAGAAGTCACGTCAAAATAAAAATCAAAAACAAAAAGAGAAAAGGAAAAAAAATCATAACAGAGAAATACACGTAACAGAATAACTAAATTGAATTCAAGTAACGGAAAAAAAAAATCAAATGATAAAAAGAGAAACGATAAGAAAAAAAAGTAAGAGAATAAACCGAAAAAATAAAAAAAAAATAAAAGAAAAACGAAAGAAAAGTAATGGAAAGAAAGAAAGTCTTTACGTACCACTAAATTTAAACAATTTGACAAAGAGAGTTCGTACGTAGGTATATTTGGCAAAGTCAACTCAAAATAGAAATCAACAAAATTGAATAAAATAATCCGAAAATAAAAGAAAGATAAACTAGAATGAAATCTCAATTAAATAAATAAAAAAATGTCAATTAATCATGCCAGAGGTCCCCGGTAACGACGCCAAAAACTTATAGCATAAATATGTGACTATCTCTACTAGACAGTGTACCTATCGTTTTACGGAACAGTGAATTGAGTGGGGTTGTCGATCTCAGGGACCTCGTTCAATTAATTGACAATTTATTTACTAACTAATAAACTAAACTAAAAAAAGGAAACGTCACTTTTTCAGGTTCGCTTAATTTAATGAAAAAAAAAAGACTCAACAAACTAATATAAAATAATAAAATAGTAAAATAAATTAAACAAATAAATAAAGTGTAAAACTTTAAATAAAAGGAAGCATCCTGGATTGTTATGCAAACCTTCACTTCTAATTTATTAATAAACTCTTCCCTAATTCTGCAATATACTCAGAAACTATAATTAATTCGTCAACAGCTAAGTCTAACGAATCCTAACCAGTTGTTAGAACTAGCAGCAGACTAATGCTCTAATCCGGACACAACTAATCGCATAAAGAACAGTTTCTATTTGAGACCGATTAACCTATAGGTGGGATCACGCTTCTAGTCGTTAATCAGGTTTAATTCCTATGTCGTGTTATCAATCTCAGCTCTCGCGTGTTGATTAGAAAACTACAAATATCACTTTAATAATTAGCTAGAGAATTAAAGTGTATGAAAAACTGGAATTAACCTATTGCATTATTGAATTAGCAAAAAGATTACAAAATAAATATAAAGATCCGGTTTGCTACCCCAATCCGGGGAGCTAAACTAACTACTCAAACATAAATATAAAAGTAGCAAAAATAACTAAGAAAGACATTAATATGTAACAATGGGGTTATGGAAGTGGTGGTGAGTGGCGTTGAATGAATGGTGGTGAGGTGGTCTGGTGGTGGTGATGAAGTCTCGGTGGTGATGGTGGTGATGTGGTTGGGAATTGAATGCGGAGTAACGTGGTGGTGGTGAATGTTGGAGCGTGAGTGAGCTGGAGGCAAGAGCCCCTCTCCTGGGCGTGTTCTCTCTTGGTTGCAACCTGACTTCATTATATAGGCAGCCCTCGATTTATCGGTTTGTAAAAATAATTATCTCCTGTTTTTATCAATACGCCGCGTCGGGGATTGCTGGGACGGTCACGTCCGGACTTGCGTCCGGATGAGCAAGTCCGGACACCTCTGTAATGTCCGTGTGAGATTCCTCTTCTATGGTACGTCCAGATTTATGTCCAGGTAAGTCACCCGGACGCCTATATCTCTTGTCCGAGTCATTGGTCCGGACGTGACTAATTTTCTCCTCTGACTGCTGTCTGACCTTACGTCCGGACAGAACTTCAACATGCTCCCAATTATTCATTCTTGCTCCGTTTTTGCTCCCCGTTTTTTATGTTGGAATCCTCATGAGAAATTCTATGCATTTCCTAGACTTTTCACTGAATTAGACACATAAAATGCATCAGTTCACATCAAAGCATAAATCTAGGGAAAAACATACGATAAGTGGGAAATACGACATGAATTATTATGAAAATAGGAAGAATTAAAGCCCTAAAAATAGATGTATTTCGCACTTATTAGACATCTTTTGTAGAGTTTTGCCAGATTCTTAGAGGAAGCCAAAAGATTTATATGGAGAATGATACTAGCATAGATGTGCACAGTATTGGAACATGCAAATTAGTTTTGCATGGTTGTCAATCTCTGTGTTTACAAAATGTCTTGTATGCTCCTGAAATAAGGCGAAATTCAGTTTCCTTTCCGTCTCTTCTTAAGACAGGTTTCAAATTTGTTTTTGAAGGATCAACTTTAGAGTTGTTTCATAACGGTACATTTTTTGGTACTAGCTCTTTATTGGATGGTTTTATAGTATTAAATGCCAATGATAGTTCAACCAATCACATTTCTTGAAATTATGTAGTTCATTGTCATGATTTAGAATTTCAGCATGCTAGACTCGGTCATATTGGCATTGACCGAATGAATAGATTAGCATGAGAAGGGCTCCTTGGTGGAACTCAAAAGCTAACACTTGCTAGGTGCGAGTCTTGTTTAGCTGGAAAAGCTACTAGGAAAACATTCTCTAAAGCAGAAAGAGTTGTTCAACCGTTGCAGCTAATCCATTCAGATATTTGTGGCCCAATGAGTGTGACAGCCAAACATGGTGCCCGATATTTCATCACATTCATTGATGACTTCACACGTTTTTGTTATGTGTATCTTATTTCACATAAATCAGAGGCTCTTAATTGCTTCCAAAAGTGTGTGAATGAAGTCAAGAATCAAATAGCTCTCAAAGTTAAGTGCTTGAGAACTGATCGAGGTAGAGAGTACCTCTCTGATCAGTTCAGAGAACTTTGTGAAGAAAAGGAATAGCAAGATAGTTAACTATTCCTCACACCCCACAACAGAATGGTGTGTATAAAAGAAGAAATATGACCTTATTGGATATGGTTAGATCCATGATGGCACAAGCAAATCTACCAATTTCATATTGGGGAGATGCCTTGTTAATAGCAACCTATGTTTTGAACAAGGTTCCTACGAAATCAGCTTCTAAAACATCATATAACTGTGGAATGGGAGACAGCCAAATTTGAGTAATCTGCGCCCATGGGGATGTGCTGCCTACATCACCTTACCCTTTTATAAGTTCGAGAAATTAGGCCCAAAGGGAATAAATGTATCTGTACGATACTGTGAGAATGCCAAAGGGCATGTCTTCTTAGGTGAAGATGAAAGTGGAGAAGAACTGAAATTGATTCTCGTGATGCCACATTTTGGAAAATGGTTATCCATCATTTTCTAGAGCAACCAGGGATCAAGAGTTCTATGAACTAGATGATCTTGATCAACAACCTGATTTAAGTAATCAAAATGATATGGTTGTTAAAGATGTTCTTTTGAATCCTCAAGTTCAGGAGGAGGAACATAATTTACCTGAGCCTATGAGGAGTGAAAGGGGCCGAGTTCCCAAAAGCCACTTTCAAATTGACTCTGAGGTAAACATGGTCACTCCAGAAGGAATTCATTATGAATCCTTTCTGACCACTGTGATGGACGAAGAGTAGCCTAAGACTTTTAGAGACACTGTCTCAGGTCCTAAGACAATGAATGGATGAAAGCAATGGAAGAAGATTTAGCATCCATGCACAATAATCGAGTTTGGGACTTTGTTGATCTTCCGCTTGGTAAAAGGACTATTGGGAACAAGTGGGTTCTCAAAGTCAAAAGAGGTGTGGATGGATCAGTTGAAAGGTATAAAGTCAGGCTAGTAGCCAAAGGCTATACTCAAAAGGAGGGTCGATTATGATGAGACGTTCTCACCTGTTGTGAGATTTGGTCCATCCGACTTATTCTGGTTGTTGTTTCCCGTCTGGACTTAGAATTACATTAGATGGATGTAAAGACTGCTTTCTTCAATGAAACCTTGAGGAGGAGATATACATGAACCAACCTCATGGGTTTGAGGTTAAGGGTCAAGAAAAGAAGGTATGTCATCTTCGTAGATCCATCTATGGTCTTAAGCAGACATCCAGACAATGGAATATTATATTCCATGAGGCAATGTCGAGGACAAGTTTTCCATTATAATGAAACCATTGTGTGTATGTAAGTCATACACAAAAAGATTTGTCATTCTAACTTTGTATGTAGATGACATCCTAATAGCCAACGATAACTTGGATCTACTTTCCACAGCGAAAGCTAGTTTGACATGAAAGATATGGGTGAAGCCAGTATGTACGGGGAGTCAAAATATTAAGAAATAGGAAGAAAAAGATCTTGGGTTTGTCTCAAGAGAACTACCTTAATAGTATTTTGAAGAGATACCATCTTAGTGATGGTAAACCCATTGACACTCCTATTATGAAAGGTGTTATTCTCAATGCGGATATGGGACCTAGCTCAGAAAAAGAAAAAACATATATGAAGAATGTACCATATTCAAGTGCTGTTGGTAGTTTGATATATGGCATGATGTGCACCAGGCCAGATATCTGCTATGCAGTTGGACTCGTTAGCCGTTTCCAAACAAATCCAGGTCTTGAACACTGGAAAGCTCAAGAGAATTTTTTTGTTACCTTAAGGGCATACAAACTATGTTTATGCTATGAAGATGGTAATTTGAACCTTGTTGGATACACTGATGCTGACTGGGGAGGAGATCTGGATGAGCACAAGTCCACTTCTAGATATGCATTTTTGCTAAATGGTAGATCCTATCACATGGTGTAGTAAAAAGCAATCTTGTGTGGCGCTTTCAACCATGAAGGCTGAGTATGTAGCTTTGTCACAAGCTGGTCAAGAGGTTGTTTGGTTGCGTAGGTTTTTGAAACATTTGGGAGTCATCAAAAGTACAAAGAAGTCCAATACTCCTTCTAAGTGATAGTATGGCTGCACTAGCTTATGTGAAAGATCCCAAGTATCATGGAAAGACCAACACATCCAAATTAGATATCACTATGTGAAAGATGTCTATGAGAAAGGGAAGATTTCCTTACAACATTATCCATTAATGATATGGTAGCTACTCCCGCTAACAAAGCCAATTGCTGTTAAACCCTACCAAGATAATGTTAGATCTTTAGGACTTAGAAAGGGTTTTTAGAATGTTAATTTATTTTGACATTTCTAATAATAAGTATTATCTCTTCAACATTTTGTTTGTCAAAATATCATGTTGTGTATTGATGTTAATGAACTATAAGGCATACTTTCTCACACTAGTAGCAATCTTTATTGGATATATGTTATCATGAAGTAATATTGACTTTGTCTAAGTGACTCAGCGTTAGCGGCTTAATTAAGTGTAAATAATCATGAGGGAACAAATCCCGAAGAAAATGAATCCTTAAAATGGATTAAAAGCATTACCGAACCTTAAAGCACGTTTTTCGAGGTAACCGGGAAAAGTGTCTTTAAGCGGGTCAAATAGACTCGTAACAATTTTGGTCACTAAATAATCATTAATAAATATTAGTGAAGCTTTAGGACCAATAAAATCAATAAAACGAGAGATTAGTAAAAACTGTCAAAAACGGGAAGTTGTGGGGTAGAAGTATAAATAACTGAAACTTATGTGTCCACTTTTAAAATAAAAAGTGCAATTGTGTGTGTGTGTGGTGTGCCAGCCGGCCCCCCCTATTCCCCTCTCACACACTCATTAACTCTATTCTTATTTACAAACAAACAAAATAATAAAACTACCCCACTCTCACATACTCTCTCTCCTACCCATTGCCTCCTCTCTCTCACGTGAATACCCCTTACCAGCACCCTCTTTCTTCCTTCTCCTTCTCCAGCGATTCCCATGGAGATTTGAAGAACCCCACAAATATACTCACTTCTCTCCTCTTGTTACTCCCCAAAACCTCTTCCAAAAATTGTAAAAAGTATACCATTGTCTCCCTCTCATCAAGAGCTACATTTTCATCCTTCCAAAATTCGAAAACAACCACTTTCGTTTTTATGGGTGTGTCCCATTTGGAGCTTCAACACCACCATTAGAAGGCCCTCCTTCTCCTTGTTCTTCTAAGGTAAAAATATTTCGAAAACTCCATCTTTTTCTAGCCCTTGTGGGCAAACGAAATTCATAAACTAAACCCTTGTTGTTCCTCTTGCTCTAGCCGATTTTGGCTTGTTGGTGGAGTTGGAAATATTGTTCTTGAGCCACTCCAAGCTCCATTTGAACTCTTGGAAGGTAACAAATTTTTTAAACCCTAAAACCTAGATTGAAACTTGATTAATGGTTAGGGTTAGTTCTTAGTATTGAATGGTGTATATGAATGGTTGTAGTGTTAGAGGATTGAGATTTCAAAACCGGTAGAGAAAGAAGGAAGAAGGAAGAGGAGAAAGAAAATCTAGAAGGAAAGCAAGGTAAGAATGAATGCATTGTGTAGCCTTGTATATATTTGTATATGTAACAGATTTAGAAGTCAAATATGTATTGTAAAATGGTAATGCATTAGTAGTATAATGTGTAAGAGAGTGTAAGTATTTTGAAGCTTTAAAAGATGTGTAAAACTTATTGAAAACAGATTGGGAATGGGAAGTGATGTGCAGGAATTTTTAAGTGTTGTCTTAGTGTTGGTATAATGTATGGGAGCTTGTATATTGATATCTATTGAAACAGGTGAGATGAGTGTTGAAATGTGAACTAGAACATGTGGTGAGCGTAAAAGTTATAAGGGAGACTATGGCAAAATTTGCCTAGGATTGAACACTTAGATAATTAAAACTAGGTGACTAATGTGAGTGTGTAACAGATTTTATTTGGGAGAGATAGAGGGTAAGTTGAGAGAAATGGTTAATGGATTCTAGATGTATTAGGAGAGTTAGAAATGACATTAGAAGAGGAGCTAGTGTTGGGAGAGAGTTAGAATAAAATCTATAGCAAAACACAACTAGGAAACAACTAGTGAGAGTGTTGTGTGAAACTTGGAAATATATGTGAGTAAATGAGTATAGAAATGTGTAAGAGTTAATGAATGAACTAGGGTGTATTAGGAGGTTTAAATAGTGTTAAAACATGTGGGATTAGGTGTAGGAACAATGGGAAGTATTGGGTAAAAGAGGGGACTGAAAACAGAAAGTAAAATGCAAATACTGGGCCGGACAGAACTTGCGACCGGACTTGCAAGTTCGGTCGAGCCCAGATTTACAAAGACGGGTGAGCTACTGGAATCGACCGGACTTGTGACCGGACTTGCAAGTTCGGTCGGACCAGAGAAATTCTCCCGTCTGTAACCTACTGGAATCGACCGGACTTGCGACCGGACATGCAAGTTCGGTCGGTCCAGAAAAATTTCCCGAGGATAGCTACTGGAATGGACCGAACTTGCGACCGGACTTGCAAGTTCGGTCGGTCCAGAAAAAATTTCCCGAGGATAGCTACTGGAGTGGACCGAACTTGCGACCGGACTTGCAAGTTCGGTCGGTCCAGAAAAAATTTCCGAGGATAGCTACTGGAATGGACCGAACTTGCGACCGGACTTGCAAGTTCGGTCGGCCAGAAGAATTTCGGTAACCTGAGCTACTGGAATGGACCGGACTTGCAAGGTCGGTCGCAAGTCCGGTCCTGACAAAAAAAAATTAATTTAAATAAAATTGTATATATTATATGTATATGTATATGTCACGTATGTAAGCATGCAAACCTTAAGTAAGAAAATAAAAACTTAAGTAATGAAAATGAGTAAGTAATGTGTAAGTGTAAGAAGTATAAGGACATAGTAAGTATGAGTTAAGTAATGATAGTTATATTAATCATTTAATTGTATGTACATAATAGGATTTGATTTGTGACACCGGAAGAACGTTTGGAACACGTACGACGGTAACGGTATGGATTTCCTCATGCCCCGTATGCTATCTTGGTTACTCTGATTTGTGTGTTGTGTGCTAATTGATCACCAAATAAGATAAATGCACGAATCGGAGTTTAATATGCATACTTGTGAATATGTAGTGTTGTATGTTGTGAATATTTTCTAAATCTTAGTTTGTATAATTCATGAAATGTATGGATGATGTGAATGCTTGTATGAATGTTTGTAATGTACTGTGACCGATTGTGAATGTGTTGGACTTCTAACTTATTCCTAACAAGCTAACCAATCTAACTTAAATTGGTAATTAAATTGGAATGAGTAGAAGTCCGATATAGTTTCGGCCACGCGTGAGGATGCGGAGTCACGAGAGGTTGGCTCCAATTCCTGACTCTTAAACTGGTCCGCGGCCCAAATCCCTTAAGTGGGTATCATCCCGGATTGGTGAGTCAAGTAAATCCCGGAGGTGGGACGGTGTAGTCCCCAGGGCCGGAGGTCCCGACGACTTAACTGGAGTATAAGTAAGTAAGTAAGAATGAGTAAGTAAAGTAAATGAAAGTAAGTAATTGTGAGTAAGAAAAAGTAAGTAATGAGTAAAAGAGTAAAACATTCCGATTAACCCGGATGCATAATTTGGCTAACCTTGTGAAGGTAAGTGAGATGTATGCTATGATATTGTTGCCTCGAATTGTGTAATGAATTGTATCGCATGTATGATGTATGAAAAGCATGTATGTATGAAATAAATGAACTGCATGTTTAGTGGACGTCAAATAGTCGGCGTGCCCTAGCTAGCACGCGGTATATGCGAAGTCTATATGCAGCGTTCGCTGAGCCCCTTGGGGCACCATTTTTACTACACGCAGGTACCCGTGAAGGATGAAGACTAGGAGAGTTGAAGTTTAATTTCCTTGTCTTTCTTTTTGGTTTGTAAACAATGAATTTATGATGGGTGTACTAAGTAGTACATGGCTACAGTTTTTGAATAGCCGGTGTACCATGGGGTACACCTTTTTGGATTTTGGGGATAGAATGAGAATTGGTATAGATGAGTAGCCTTAGAAACTCATTCTTTTGGGAAGTGTGGTAAAGGATGTAATGTAATACTTTAAATACTCGGTGATCCAAGAATGTAAGTAGGTTATGTTGTATTCAGTATGCATTATATTAGTAGCTCGGTACACTATGTTCATCAGACCGTGACTGTAAGTATTAGTAGCCTAGCTAGCCGTATGGGCGGTTAGCGGCATTGTTTCACCCACCGTAGTAGGTAGTAATATTTCCGCTGCGAACTCGTAGGATTAACAGGACAATGAGACGGTAAGCATAGGATTAACGGTTGGGGTGTTACATTATTGGTTAACCCACATGTGATATTTAATAAAGGTTCCTGTACCCATGTAAGTTCATTTTTTAGCCGAGTGGGAGGTATCTATGTGAACCTTTTAGACTCGTGTGCGTGGGAGTTGACATCCTTTATGTAAGAAAACTCCCCCACGTTGTACTTTCATACGATACGTGCTAGCGACCTTATTGAAGCGTATGGATTGATCCTTACTCCTTCATTGTGTGTGTCCTAATTTTTTTATTTGCACCTTCTAACCTTTTAACTTGGGTTGTAATAGTAGTAATGATGCTGCTACTTTGGAAGGATTACCAAGATTTCTATAACTTTTATGGTTTTTAGTGTAACCTTCTAGGAAAGCGGTTATTGCCATTAGAATACACACCAAGTAAAAGGAAACGTTTACAAGAGTAGTTCAGACTAAAGTGAAAATTGTGGGCGCCACTAACTTTAGTAGTTATAGTGATTGGTCACAGTATCCTGCTCATCCATATGTTGAAGGATCTGGGTTGAGTTTGGATTAGTCGAATGCAGACGTTATAAAGTGAGTGGTTAAACTGGTGTAAAATTAAAAGAAAAGAAATTAAAACTCAAAATAAACGTCGGGCTGCAAACAAATCCCGGTCGCAGTAGTATAGTGAAATGTAAGCAACCGGATATCGAACCACGGGACTAATATACATATTATAGTACCTAAGCGTGTCACAAAGAGGGGGGATTAATTGACTTGTTACATATAAATAAAAACAGTTAATAAAATTAACTAAGTAAGCAAATAAACTAAACGGGACTCTGGTTCATACTAATATAATATCTGCTCTTTCATGCTAGGTCTACTGGTTTAATTATAACTGTTTGACAAGATTCCTGTTATTTTCTTAAGGTCCGATGAAAACTCATAAGAACTCGTTCACCTGTAATGCAAGGTCCGATGAAAACTCAAGCAAAAGCCTGCGAACGGCAGAGAAGGGTTGAGGGATTACATTTGCAACTGAGTACTAACTTAAACGATGAAAATAAGTTTCCCCCAGTTTTACGGCTTAATCAACCCATCTGTTTCCAACCGATGAAATCAAAAACAGACTTAGTAAAGCATTTTAATAAATTCATGAGGTTTATTAAAAAGATGGCGAGAAAACCTTTAACCGAAACAAACTTTATTAAAATTAAAACCAGTAAAACATATTGCATAATTAATACAGATACATAATAATTATTCGCAGAGTAAGCGTAACCAGCCTAACATATTAAATAGAGATCTGCTATTTAAATACGTGAGACTAGAGGTGAGATTAATGAGATGAAAAGAAAACAAATGGAGAAGCGGAGATTAGAAATGGAATGAACGAGTGAGTGAAGGTGAAGTGGTACGAAGATGGAATGATGGTGTGAATTGGAACTCCAGGAGGAACCACGGACGGAACCTCTGGAAGGACACTGGGTAAGGTGGAACGAAACTCGTATTTATAGAGGAAGAAGAACAGAGCCGCAGCTCATTAGCTCATTGATTGAGCTCGTTGATTGCAGCTTCACTGATTGCAGGGGACAGGAACAACGCGTCAGTAATTTCAGGTAGGCGCCGTCCAAGTTGCAGAGCGAGTCGGCGTAGAAGATAACCCCTATTTAATCATGACCGCATGAATATAGGCGGTTTCTCCATCACGTCCGCTTGTGCATGGGTGGTTCCATGCAAACCCTAGCCTTGACCGCCCTTATTGGGCGGTTGCCTCTGTTTTGTCCGCCCCTTATTGGGCGGTTCTCTCTATTACTCTCACGTCCTCACGATATGAGGCGGTTGCCTCTATTTGGAGTTGTCCGCCCCTTATTGGGCGGTTGCATGCAAATCATGCATGCATGCTCCTTCTCCACGTGACCTTCTTTAATCCCTATAAACATATGTATGTTTTAGGTATTTTTCCTACAATTTAACACATAAAATACATCAGTTAATATAACAACATAATTATAGGAAAAACCCTAGATAAGTGAGAAACATTACTAAAAATGCTACAATTAATAAGGTGATTAAACCCTAATAAGTCTATATGTTTTGCACTTATCAAACTTCCTCACACTTGACTTTGCTTGTCCTCAAGCAAATAAGGAATATAATTATCTCTAAGCCATAATAATAAAACAAGATTAAATAAGTGTAGAAGGGAATTTAGACAAAGTGACAATTGAAAGAATAATTCTGCTCTTAGAAGTAGGTTTTAGCAAACAGTGAAAAAGAACAATTTAATAAAAGCACAGAAAAACTAACTGCAGAAAACAAGTTAGATTAACCTGGGATTTCCAACCAATTTCATTCACTAACCCGGGATGACAAGGGGTGTGAAGTAATGCCTTATTCCGCAATACCTTTCAACACCACGTACTCATGTTCATAAACATAAATTGCAATTTATTATTTACATTTTATTTTGAATGTGCAAATTGTATATACAAAGCACATATTATTTTTATATATATATTTTTTGAATTGCATTATTTTTCTGTACCCCAGACTTTTCTCTCTATCCTTGTAGCGGTGTTGGGTCTTCTATCCCAGATCACGAGACCTTAGGTAGATAGGTGTTAAAGCACCCCAAAGAACTTAATAACCGGATAGACGAGGCCTGTTTTGGTTAGAAAAATTCATAAACAGTGGAGTACCTTGTCTTTATCCTTTTCTTTCCTTAACTTTCCACATATTTCCATAATCCCAAGCTAAACTAAATTGGTTTTTACAACTAGCAGATCTATCATATTTTGAGTGGAAATAGAGTATTTTTGAAAAATAATTTTATACAAACTCCTTTAAATAAAACCATCTTTCAGTTGTCACTTGACATAATTTCAGACACTTCTACAATTATTTTATCTCATTTTTATCAATATTTTTTTAAATTTAGGCAGTTTAGAGTAGCAAAAAGCGAGTGTGGCATTTATTGAACAACTGTCATATTTTCAGGGAAAGGTCTCTCCTTCCTCACACTTAAGAGGAGCAATGTCCTCATTGTTCAGAATTAATTCAAGAAAATGACCTTTCAAATTATGACAGACTCATAAAGGATTAAATATAGGTTGAACATTAATAAAATAAAGGAAGAACTGAAACTCCCCTTGTATCGTAGATTGAGGAAGGTATCCTTCCTCACACTTAAGCTTTGGTAGGGGTGAGACGTTCCTCACACTTAAGTTTGCGCAAGTGTTCAACCAAAGGTATCGAATTTCCTAGAGCAACTGAGGTTGCTCCCATAGGCGAGTTCAGCTATATGTTGGATATAGAATTTATTCTGAAAAGAAAATCATATATAGCCAGCAGAACTCAAATGGCACCAAAAGAAAATAATAATATGAAAAACATAAATAATAATTCATAAAAAGAAACATAAAGTAAACCACACTGTTACCTTCCTGAATATAACAAAAGTTAGCACAAGGTTCAAACAGTAAGAGTCTAAAAAAATGTTAGTAAACAACAGAGCAAAATAAAATACAATAAAATAAAAATAACAATAAAATAAAATAAAATCACTGCGGTGGTGGTGGAGGCTGTGCTGGTCCCTGGCCTGTCTGAGCGAGGAGAAGGTGCAGAAGAAGATGCACCGGGACAGTTGCCACCACGAACACGAGGCATACTAATATATTTTTAAATTAAAAACAAACAAACATTAACAGGATAACAATTTAATATTAAATATTTAAACAGAGTATTAATATTTAACAAACACAACTTAGTAATTAGCAAAAATAGAAATCAAGAAGAAAAAATAATATGAAATATAAACAGAATAATTATACAACATAAATTCTGTCGAAAATTCGACAGAACCTCCCCTAAAATTCTTCGTTTCTCCATAATTAATTCAGTCAAACGCAAGGTATTTTAATACCGTTATCAGCCTAAATCCACATATAACATCCTATAATCATAATTTATTCAGTTAATAACAACAAGGTATAACAGATTTTCGAAAAAAAACTGCTCTTTCGAACAAGCAATTCTCGTATCTACATATACTTGAATTTGGAATTCACCCAAAACAACAAATTTAAGCATAATCAGTGTAGATTTAACCTTGTGTATATATAACATGATAATAGAAGAAAAATTTGAGGACAAATTCGCATTATTAGTTCGAAAATTTCGAAATGGTCGACCTAGGTTTTCGAAACTTCAGTCTTAAATTTCTCCTAGTGTAGTTCATCATTTGTGGATTTGAAGGTATAGAAACGTAGAGAATTGAAAAACGAAGATTTCGGTACTAACCTTGCGTGATTTGATGAAGAATTGAAGAAGATGTGGCAAATCGAAGGGGAGGGCGATTCGCGAGCCTGGTGTTCTTCGTGGCGTCGGGTTCGAACTGGAATTTGGGGAAGAATCAGAGTGAGTGAAAACGCAGCGCTTCGTCGTTTTTTTTATTTCAGAGCACGTCCGCTCGTTTTTAGGCGGTAGAGGGTATGTGTGGCGTCCGCTTGTTATCAGGCGGACAAGGCCGAGCGGCTGTGTGTGGTCCGCTTGTAAAGTGGCGGACAAGAGGCGGTAGGCCTCTGCTTCTTTTTTTTTTGATTTTCGTTAAGCTGTACCAAACATCAACAAAAAATAAAAACGTGATGAATTTATAAGTTAGTAGAAAAATGTTAGTAGTTAATTTACATAATATTAAATGTTAGGGACAATGGAAATTAAATGTTAAAGACAATGGAAATTAAATGTTAGAGACAATGGAAATTAAATGTTAATAAGAGTTAGAAGTTAGATGTCAGAAGTCAGATGTCCGTAGTCATATGTCCAGAGTCAGGTGTCCAATTAATTAATATTAACAGATTATTAGATAATTAATATTAACATAATATAGTAGATAATTAATATTAACAATAAACAAAATATTATAGACATAATATTAACAGAAATAAGAGAACAAATATTTATAATTAACAGGTGAATAATCCGGGGCTTAGGAACTAGAATAAATCTAGTCCCCGGCAACGGCGCCATTTTGCAGACGTTATAAAGTGAGTGGTTAAACTGGTGTAAAATTAAAAGAAAAGAAATAAAACTCAAAATAAACGTCGGGCTGCAAACAAATCCCGGTCGCAGTAGTATAGTGAAATGTAAGCGACCGGATATCGAACCACGGGACTAATATACATATTATAGTACCTAAGCGTGTCACAAAGAGGGGGATTAATTGACTTGTTACATATAAATAAAAACAGTTAATAAAATTAACTAAGTAAGCAAATAAACTAAACGGGACTCTGGTTCATATTAATATAATATCTGCTCTTTCATGCTAGGTCTACTGGTTTAATTATAACTGTTTGGCAAGATTCCTGTTATTTCTAAGGTCCGATGAAAACTCATAAGAACTCGTTCACCTGTAATGCAAGGTCCGATGAAAACTCAAGCAAAAGCCTGCGAACGGCAGAGGAGTGTTGAGGGATTACATTTGCAACTGAGTACTAACTTAAACGATGAAAATAAGTTTCCCCCAGTTTTACGGCTTAATCAACCCATCTGTTTCCAACCGATGAAATCAAAAACAGACTTAGTAAAGCATTTTAATAAATTCATGAGGTTTATTAAAAAGATGGCGAGAAAACCTTTAACCGAAACAAACTTTATTAAAATTAAAACCAGTAAAACATATTGCATAATGAATACAGATACATAATAATTATTCGCAGAGTAAGCGTAACCAGCCTAACATATTAAATAGAGATCTGCTATTTAAATACGTGAGACTAGAGGTGAGATTAATGAGATGAAAAGAAAACAAATGGAGAAGCGGGAGATTAGAAATGGAATGAACGAGTGAGTGAAGGTGAAGTGGTACGAAGATGGAATGATGGTGTGAATTGGAACTCCAGGAGGAACCACAGACGGAACCTGTGGAAGGACACTGGGTAAGGTGGAACGAAACTCGTATTTATAGAGGAAGAAGAACAGAGCAGCAGCTCATTAGCTCATTGATTGAGCTCGTTGATTGCAGCTTCACTGATTGCAGGGGACAGGAACAACACGTCAGTAATTTCAGGTAGGCGCCGTCCAAGTTGCAGAGCGAGTCGGCGTAGAAGATAACCCCTATTTAATCATGACCGCATGAATATAGGCGGTTTCTCCATCACGTCCGCTTGTGCATGGGTGGTTCCATGCAAACCCTAGCCTTGACCGCCCCTTATTGGGCGGTTGCCTCTGTTTTGTCCGCCCCTTATTGGGCGGTTCTCTCTATTGCTCCCACGTCCTCACGATATGAGGCGGTTGCCTCTATTTGGAGTTGTCTGCCCCTTATTGGGCGGTTGCATGCAAATCATGCATGCATGCTCCTGCTCCACGTGACCTTCTTTAATCCCTATAAACATATGTATGTTTTAGGTATTTTTCCTACAATTTAACACATAAAATACATCAGTTAATATAACAACATAATTATAGGAAAAACCCTAGATAAGTGAGAAACATTACTAAAAATGCTACAATTAATAAGGTGATTAAACCCTAATAAGTCTATATGTTTTGCACTTATCAAACTTCCTCACACTTGACTTTTGCTTGTCCTCAAGCAAATAAGGAATATAATTATCTCTAAGCCATAATAATAAAACAAGATTAAATAAGTGTAGAAGGGAATTTAGACAAAGTGACAATTGAAAGAATAATTCTGCTCTTAGAAGTAGGTTTTAGCAAACAGTGAAAAAGAACAATTTAATAAAAGCACAGAAAAACTAACTGCAGAAAACAAGTTAGATTAACCTGGGATTTCCAACCAATTTCATTCACTAACCCGGGATGACAAGGGGTGTGAAGTAATGCCTTATTCCGCAATACCTTTCAACACCACGTACTCATGTTCATAAACATAAATTGCAATTTATTATTTACGTTTTTTTTAATGTGCAAATTGTATATACAAAGCACATATTATTTTTATATATATATTTTTTGAATTGCATTATTTTTCTGTACCCCAGACTTTTCTCTCTATCCTTGTAGCGGTGTTGGGTCTTCTATCCCAGATCACGAGACCTTAGGTAGATAGGTGTTAAAGCACCCAAAAGAACTTAATAACCGGATAGACGAGGCCTGTTTTTGGTTAGAAAAATTCATAAACAGTGGAGTACCTTGTCTTTATCCTTTTCTTTCCTTAACTTTCCACATATTTCCATAATCCTAAGCTAAACTAAATTGGTTTTTACAACTAGCAGATCTATCATATTTTAGTGGAAATAGAGTATTTTGATGGAAAATAATTTTATACAAACTCCTTTAAATAAAACCATCTTTCAGTTGTCACTTGACATAATTTCAGACACTTCTACAATTATTTTCTCTCATTTTTATCAATTTTTTTTAAAATTTAGGCAGTTTAGAGTAGCAAAAGCGAGTGTGGCATTTATGAACAACTGTCATATTTTCAGGGAAAGGTCTCTCCTTCCTCACACTTAAGAGGAGCAATGTCCTCATTGTTCAGAATTAATCAAGAAAATAACCTTTCAAATTGTGACCGACTCATAAGGATTAAATATAGTTGAACATTAATAAAATAAAGGAAGAACTGAAACTCCCCTTGTATCGTAGATTGAGGAAGGTATCCTTCCTCACACTTAAGCTTTGGTAGGGGTGAGACGTTCCTCACACTTAAGTTTGCGCAAGTGTTCAACCAAAGGTATCGAATTTCCTAGAGCAACTGAGGTTGCTCCCATAGGCGAGTTCAGCTATAGTTGGATATAGAATTATTCTGAAAGAAAATCATATATAGCCAGCAGAACTCAAATGGCACCAAAAGAAAATAATAATATGAAAAACATAAATAATAATTCATAAAAAGAAACATAAAGTAAACCACACTGTTACCTTCCTGAATATAACAAAAGTTAGCACAAGGTTCAAACAGTAAGAGTCTAAAAAATGTTAGTAAACAACAGAGCAAAATAAAATACAATAAATAAAAATAACAATAAAATAAAATAAAATCACTGCGGTGGTGGTGGAGGCTGTGCTGGTCCCTAGCCTGTCTGGGCGAGGAGAAGGTGCAGAAGAAGATGCACCGGGACAGTTGCCACCACGAACACGAGGCATACTAATATATTTTTAAATTAAAAACAAACAAACATTAACAGGATAACAATTTAATATTAAATATTTAAACAGAGTATTAATATTTAACAAACACAACTTAGTAATTAGCAAAAATAGAAATCAAGAAGAAAAATAATATGAAATATAAACAGAATAATTATACAACATAAATTCTGTCGAAAATTCGACAGAACCTCCCCTAAAATTCTTCGTTTCTCCATAATTAATTCAGTCAACGCAAGGTATTTTAATACCGTTATCAGCCTAAATCCACATATAACATCCTATAATCATAATTTATTCAGTTAATAACAACAAGGTATAACAGATTTTCGAAAAAAAACTGCTCTTTCGAACAAGCAATTCTCGTATCTACATATACTTGAATTTGGAATTCACCCAAAACAACAAATTTAAGCATAATCAGTGTAGATTTAACCTTGTGTATATATAACATGATAATGAAGAAAAATTTGAGGACAAATTCGCATTATTAGTTCGAAAATTTCGAATGGTCGACCTAGGTTTCGAAACTTCAGTCTTAAATTTCTCCTAGTGTAGTTCATCATTTGTGGATTTGAAGCTATAGAAACGTAGAGAATTGAAAAACGAAGATTTCGGTACTAACCTTGCGTGATTTGATGAAGAATTGAAGAAGATGTGGCAAATCGAAGGGGGAGGGCGATTCTCGAGCTGGTGTTCTTCGTGGCGTCGGGTTCGACTGGAATTTGGGGAAGAATCAGAGTGAGTGAAAATGTAGCGCTTCGTCGTTTTTTTTTTTTATTTCAGAGCACGTCCGCTCGTTTTTAGGCGGTAGAGGGTATGTGTGGCGTCCGCTTGTTATCAGGCGGACAAGGCCGAGCGGCTGTGTGTGGTCCGCTTGTAAAGTGGGACAAGAGGCGGTAGGCCTCTGCTTCTTTTTTTTTTATTTTTCGTTAAGCTGTACCAAAACATCAACAAAAATAAAAACGTGATGAATTTATAAGTTAGTAGAAAAATGTTAGTAGTTAATTTACAATAATATTAAATGTTAGGGAAAATGGAAATTAAATGTTAAAGACAATGGAAATTAAATGTTAGAGACAATGGAAATTAAATGTTAATAAGAGTTAGAAGTTAGATGTCCGAAGTCAATGTCCGTAGTCATATGTCCAGAGTCAGGTGTCCAATTAATTAATATAACAGATTATTAGATAATTAATATTAACATAATATGTAGATAATTAATATTAACAATAAACAAAATATTATAGACATAATATTAACAAAAATAAGAGAACAAATATTTATAATTAACAGGTGAATAATCCGGGCTTAGGAACTAGAATAAATCTAGTCCCCGGCAACGGCGCCATTTTGCAGACGTTATAAAGTGAGTGGTTAAACTGGTGTAAAATTAAAAGAAAAAGAAAAAATTAAAACTCAAAATAAACGTCGGGCTGCAAACAAATCCCGGTCGCAGTAGTATAGTGAAATGTAAGCGACCGGATATCGAACCACGGGACTAATATACATATATATTACCTAAGCGTGTCACAAAGAGGGGGGATTAATTGACTTGTTACATATAAATAAAACAGTTAATAAAATTAACTAAGTAAGCAAATAAACTAAACGGGACTCTGGTTCATATTAATATAATATCTGCTCTTTCATGCTAGGTCTACTGGTTTAATTATAACCTGTTTGGCAAGATTCCTGTTATTTTCTTAAGGTCCGATGAAAACTCATAAGAACTCGTTCACTGTAATGCAAGGTCCGATGAAAACTCAAGCAAAAGCCTGCGAACGGCAAGGAGTGTTGAGGATTACATTTGCAACTGAGTACTAACTTAAACGATGAAATAAGTTTAAGTCCCCATCCCCCAGTTTTACGGCTTAATCAACCCATCTGTTTCCAACGATGAAATCAAAACAACTTAGTAAAGCATTTTAAATAATTCATGAGGTTTATTAAAAGATGGCAAGAAAACCTTTACCGAAACAACTTTATTAAAATTAAAACCAGTAAAACATATTGTATAATTAATACATACATAATAATTATTCGCAGAGTAAGCGTAACCAGCCTAACATATAGAAGAGATCTGCTATTTAAATACGTGAGACTAGAGTGAGATTAATGAGATGAAAAAAACAAATGGAGAAGCGGGAGATTAGAAATGGAATGAACGTGAGTTAAGGTGAAGTGGTACGAAGATGAATGATGGTGTGAATTGGAACTCCAGGAGGAACCACAGACGGAACCTCTGGAAGGACAACTGTTAAGGTGGAACGAAACTCGTATTTATAGAGGAAGAAGAACAGAGCAGCAACTCATTACTCATTGATTGAGCTCGTGATTGCAGCTCACTGATTGCAGGGGACAGGAACAACCGTCAGTAATTTCAGTAGGCGCGCCGTCCAAGTTGCAGAGCGTCGGCGTAGAAGATCCCCTATTTAATCATGACCGCATGAATATACGCGGTTTCTTCTTCCATCATGTCCGCTTGTGCATGGCGGTTCCATGCAAACCCTAGCCTTGACCGCCCCTTATTGGGCGGTTGCCTCTGTTTTGTCCGCCCCTTATTGGGCGGTTTCTCTCTATTGCTCTCATGTCCTCACGATATGAGGCGGTTGCCTCTATTTGGAGTTGTTCGCCCCTTATTGGGCGGTTTGCATGCAAATCATGCATGCATGCTCCTTCTCCACGTGACCTTCTTTAATCCCTATAAACATATGTATGTTTTAGGTATTTTTCCTACAATTTAACACATAAAACATCAGTTAATATACAACATAATATAGGAAAAACCCTAGATAAGTGAGAAACCTTACTAAAAATGCTACCATTATAAGGTGATTAAACCCTAATAAGTCTATATGTTTTGCACTTATCATCGAACAGAAATGGGACTTGAGGTGTAGGCTTCTTTTTTTCTTCTGGATGCTTCATTCTGGCCGGTGAGGTTTGGTTTGAAGTTATCCACATTGTAGGTGTGTTGCTAGGTCGCACGGCCTATTTGCCTGTATGAAACACGAAAACTCTCAAATTTTTGTCCGTTGGTTGAGTGGAAGATGTTGGTTATTTTATTTTAGTAATAAATAAAAGACAATATTTATTTGTTAAATATTAGTTACAACCAACGTCAAATAAGTATTGATAACAATATTTGTTATTCTTTTCTCTTTCTATTTATTATTATATATAGTGGCTCTGAAATTAGTTTTTCCGGTGTGCGAGCATACAGAAGCACTATTTCCTATAGAATACAGAAAGAGAGCCGCGTCAGGGTTCTTAGATCGTGGGTAGCATGGGGAGTGCCGGTGTGTCCTCCTCCACTTGTTAAACGCGAAAGCTTCATCAATTGACAAAAAGGGGAAGGATGATTCGGTTGACAATGAACACCAAGAACGATCCTGATTATTCTACTGCGCTCCAGAGGTAGATACCATAATCCTTAAATTCTAACGGCTACCAATAGGAAAAATTTCTTCCAGCAGCTTAGCAACTTACCAGAATCAGGTTTGTATTACATCTTTAACATATATTGCCTTCACTAGATCAATGTTTAAATTTGTTATGTCTTCCAACTATGTCGTGGCAACTGCAGCTCTTGGTAGAAATTTCTCCTCGTTACATACAGTGAGAAGCTTTTGTGCTTGCCGATATATCCCCTCTAGATGTGTCCTCGGTTGTTGCAAATAACTTGCCGAGTTCACGCTACCTCTCTTTACACTATGTTATCAGACATGGAAGTCCTGGTTGATGTCAAGCCCTCATGGCTTGATTGGTAGTGGAATGTATCAAAACCTAAATACTACCGTTTAACGAGAAATGTTCATTTAATTTTTTAATATTGCTCTTACTGATTCTTCAACCACTTATAAAAAAATAGAGGCCCTGGTTGATAGCTGCCCTCGACTTGAATCTCTAGACCTTTGCGGTCTTGTATGCTGATCGTGGAGATGAATCAAGCTTGCCTAGAAGATGTTATCGATTGACGAATTTGTGGCCGCCCAACGTTCACCTTTTGATCGAACTGTACTTTTTTTTTATCAAGGGGCTACATGTAGCATAGTCACCAGAGTATGGTGAAATACAGCAAGGATGTATCCTAGCCAAGGAAAGTATATCGAAAACCAGATAGAAACGAGTCAGGCATAAGCCATCCCATTACAGATTGCCATTCTAATGTCTATATAAGAAAATTACTCATCTGTTGTAGCAAGTAGCTCTTCAAAACCGTTGTTACCAGCAGCACATACAGAGGTCCCCTCCAGATTAGATTTGTTGTGCATCATTCCAGTATCTCCACCTTTGTTGATTATACATTGTTCACCCAACTTAGATAACAAACATTCCTACCAGTTTTAGAAACCGAGCACACTCCTAGTTCCTTGTGACTTGCATTCTGGAATGTTGTATGAATCTTCCTGTGCTCATCTGTTTGGGTTGGTTTACTACCTCCCCTTCTCTCAGGATGCGATCAATGTTCGCTAGAGACTTGCTTGGGTATGGATAGGTTATTCGAAGACGTTGTCCATATTTAAAGCATTTCCTAGCTTCCGCTGAAGGTCTGCATCTTGGAATTTTGGAATTTCTGCTTCAAAGATGTTGATGGACCGGTTTTTGTGGGCCACAAATTTCCAGAGAGAGCTCAACGTGTAACTCTATTTTATCTAGTGATTGTCGTTTTATCGGGGTAGGCCTACCATTGTTTGGTATAACAGGTGATCCGACACTTATAATCTGACCATCTTCCTCCTCATTGGAGCATAATGAATTTGAAGAACTGTCTAAGCTAGAATTCTCTTGAATTGGGCTATCTACAATATCATTACTCGCATCTAAACTGTCATTTTTAGCCTCTGGAGGATGGAGTAGCGGCTGGGTGCAAGAAGACTACGCCTCCTTCTGTATGTGGGGACTCGTGAAGTTAAACATCGATACCATCTTAACTTTATGGCTCACACATGCCTCACATATTTTCAAATGCCTCCCGACATCAATAATAAATTCCCCATACAGCCGTTGTTCCCCATGCATGACCATGCCGGAGTCGTTTGAATACTTCCCAGAATTCCAATACACCTCAGATAATTTGAACAGCCGAGACCACATGAGCATCACAAATTGAAATATCCTCAAGCTACACATTGATTAGAGATGCAGCCCCCGAATTCGCCACAGCCTTTGGTTGCAGTGCCGAAACAGAGGCTATGGTTTCGTCAATCAGAGGCAGAGTTTGTGCCTCAGATACGTCCACTGTTCGCTTGTTTTCTGCTAACCTTTCACCAAGATCATCCAACCACACCTCGACTACACCGACCGTCATGATTCTGTTATCGAAAATGACCTGGACCTCCTCATTGATAATTTTAAAAATTGACGTTTCTATGGCAGCAAACACATCCAAATTCATAGGTAGCCTCATGAGGTCGGTTTCAATTTCGATTACTTTACCCAAACTTATTCAGGATATTCTTTACTAACATCTCACACCAAGCCTGCGGTGGTAATCCCCTAACAGCCACGTTCGCCATACGTGTAATTTGAGGATTTCTATCACTCCAGCTCCCAATACCCTATTCCTCAGCATTCATGTCTGATTTTGCAGAATCTAGTACGGTCTTCTATACTATTGAAAATGGCAATGAATTCAAATGCAGGTTTAGCAAGAATATGTTCTACCCCATCGTTTGTTAACAGAACTTCGTGCACTTTGCTAATGTTGGATTTAGCTCTTGAGCGTATAAAAACGCTTCTACCTAACCTGGGGACTAAAGATTCTGATGGAGCTAGCTTCACCATACCTGCATAGTCTGTCGCAGTTGTTTGCCGGTGAACACCTTGCTGTTCCCAGCCCCGAAGATGTGGGCTTTGTTCTGATCTGATTGGTGTAGAGTAAAATGGCGGGGGAGGTGGTGGTGGCTGCTGCCGATGCGTTTGCTCCTGAGACTGGTGGTTGAAAAAATGTGGTGATGGCCTGCGAGACCAAGCGGTTTGTGCGAGGATTTGATTGCCGTCCACCATCGAACTGTTCGTAGCGTTAATGGCTCTATCAGCTTCCTCTTTGGTTCTATATTCAACGAACTCATATCGAGTTTGAGTCCTTAACCTTAGAGTTTTTGGCAATCGTAAGCCTAAAATCTCGCCGTATTGGTCGAAGGTACGCCAGAGGGTGCCGAACCTTGTGACTGGACTCAGATTGTCTATAAAAATAGTCGCTCCTGGAGTCAGTGGCGGACCGAGGTATTAACCCCCACAGGTTTTTGAAAAAATATAATATATATGTGTCTATATATAGCAAAAATAAATAATAAATGTTAATAGATAACTAAATAGTATAACTGAAATATGATGTTTTGACATTCAAAATAGTGCATGTTTAAAATGTGGGTTGATGTTATCAGTTACTACAACTACAGTTGAAAGAGCATCCCCACTCATAAAATATATTAGAATGGGAGATGTACTGGTTGGTGATAATCTAAACACTTATGTAGAATCAAATATATTATTAGCCCATTAACAATAATATTATTATGTGTCATTTTTAAATGATAGAAGACTCATATAAAATAATTGTAATATAAATATTAAATACTGTTTTTCAATTTAATTTTTAATATTTTGTTTGACAGATTGTTATTCGATAAAAAGTGCCCCTATAAGAGGCGGATGAGGCTCCAATCCCTCAAAATTTTTGAAAATTAGTTCAATGACCTTATAAATTTTTGAAAAATACAAAATAACATAATGTTGAAAAGTGTGATAGTGTCAAAAAAAAATTTACCCCATAAATAAAATTTTTGGGTCCACAACTGGCCCCCACAGATTTTAAAGTCTAGGTACGCCGAGTAGATTTTGCATTCGCGGTGGAGAAGGAAGTGGTATTGCGCATGTTGACGGAGGGAGTTGTAGTGGTGGGTGTGGAGGTTTAGAAACAGTGCAAGATGGAAAAGCCAGAATTTTACGAAACTTAGAGTTGGGAGAAGAGAGGCGATGATTATGGCGGTGGAGAGGTGATTAAGGTAGACAGAGGGTTGGAACGACGACATGTTAAAGGGCGGAGGGAGCAGGAACGGCGGAGACATTGCGGAAAACCTCGAACTTAATTTGACTAGTTATTGACATCACGATTGATTTATATGATAATATATATATGCTTTATTTGCTCGTTGATTTGGATTTTACAAGTATGTTTTTTTTTGTTATAACTAATACAATTAGTGGATGTATATCCAATCATCCTTTGGTCTACCTTAGACCTTTCGTCTGTGTAACTCCCGTAACCTCCCCAAACTCTTCATTAGTAGACCTTTGATTTTTTGCTTTCCTACCACTCAAAGGTTTGGTAATGTACATTATATAAGGATGTATAGTGGAATGATAAGGGGATATACTAATCTACATCTATCTTGTCTACTATGCTCTCTACTATCCTCTCATTGTTACAACACGTTATCAGCACGATAGACTCTACTAAAAAAAAGTATTATTCTCTCTGCTATACATCATCAACAAAGATCATCTCGGCTTCATCAGGACTTCCCCAGGCTCTAGTTTGGAGAAGCGACGAATTGGGTAGTCTGCGCAAGCTACATGACATTATTTTAGATCTCTCCCCGTCTTTTTGCTTTCATTCTCGAGGGAAGATCCAAATCTCAAGCGCCCACCACTTTCAATATTCTATTTATTTTGTGTTTCTGATTTCAACTACAAAATAATGGTTTCACAGTGTTTGTTTATGTTCTGTGATTTCTTGGCAGGAGGTCTTCGGTCATGCACCATGTGATGATGATTATTATTTATCCTACCAGAAATCGTTGTGCTTTATCAAGAATCTGCGATGCCAAAAAAAAAAAGTTTATATGTTGAAGCCGCATTTGATGGGTACTCTACCGATTCTAGAAGGTGTAAGTAAGTTTAATCAATTTTACCGGCATAATCATTTTAACAAGCAGATAAGTTAGACACAACTCAAAAATGATTTATATAAATGTGTATATGTGTTTTAAATCAAAGGAGAAAATCCTTCTTTTCTTTATATTTGTTGTACAACATATACAAATTTCACTATTTAAACAGAGTACTTGTTTATAAATTTTCATTGTTTTTAAGAAAGAAAAAAAGGTAAAAGATTGTTTTTGTGAGATTCTGCGTGGTCGAGTTTTTCTTTATTGAATAAAAAGAAACTTTGAGTGAAAAGTAAAAACCGGGTAAAAAAAAGCGGAATCTTCAATGACAATATATTGTTATAGTTTTTGAACAACTATATGTGTTTGTTGCTTTGAAAAGTGAACCATCGATATGGTATAATTCATCCCGTTCAATTTTATTTTATGAATGAAAGATAGTATTGCCATAGGATGGGTTTGAATTACCGTTTATGAGGAAATCTCTTTTGAGATAGTAACAAAAAAAGTGATAACCTCGTGCAAGATGTTGCACTAGATTTTAATAATTCTCCTTTGTAATTATTGAAAAGGAGAGTGTAAATATTACCTCATGCAAAGTGGTGCATTTGAGGTTAATGATTATGCTACCTCGTGTAAGATGCTAATGTTTGAGGTATTGTAATACTTCCTCATGAAAAATGAATGCACTTGAGGTTCAGGATTATAAGATTCGTATACGTCCTCGTGCAAAATGAGTGCACTAGAGGAAGAAAAATAAAAGGATCATGTTATTCGATTGTATACAAGCATTGGAGGTTGAGAATTATAGTGTGCTATTTCCCTCATGCGAAATTATGCTCTTGAAGCTAAGAGTTGTAAGATCCATTTACTCCCTCGTGCAAAATAATTGCATTGAAGGTTGAGAATGATAAATTATTATTTTCCCTCATGCATGATTATGCATTTGAGGTGGATTGGTTTAAAAATGATCAACATTTGGTACAAGATGAACCAAATTGTAAAAGCTCTTGAAGAGCTAGATAAATTTTGAAGAGTTAAAGATAACTCTATAAAAAGTAACTTTGGTATAAGTTACATGGTCTCCTAAGTAACATTGAGGAGTACATTTGAGGATTATTATTGGAAAATTAAAGAGTTTTTCCAGTGAATTTCCAACTCAAGCTCTGAAATGTTAATGTGAATCATGCATGATTATGAAAAGAAGTCGAGCTTGAGGTTGATTTTGGCGAGATCTATATGTAAGATCATTGATGATATGGGAACTAAAAGCTTGAGTTAGCTTATGAAAATGACCATTTTATCTTGTAAAGGTCGATTCTAAAAGATGTTATAATCTATGACAGATTATTGTACATCCGTACATGGTTGGACCATATAAAAAGGAAATTGTGTGCAATTGACATCATGGTAGACCGTTACATTTCCATGAAGGATATTGTTGAGATGATGTTATTATTGATGAAAAAGTGTTAAGGTATCATCCTTAGTACATATTTATAAAGTGCGAAAGACGCACGCGAGTACATGAATTTTAATATATATATTATAACCATGCTTTGGGTATTGGTTATTCATGGTACTCAAAAGGAATAAAATATGGTCCATTGAACCATCTTTGAAATCTATAATAAATTTGCGAGCATGTTGTAAGTGATTAAATGACAAAGAGTCACAATTTATTGACAGTTGCTATAATGCACAACTGAAAATGTTTTATATACATCTCTATAGTCTATAAGAGGCTATAAAGAATGAGAGCTTGCTCTTGTGAGCCGTGAATTTTAAAAGCTCTTCATTATGTTCCTTGAGGGAATAAGAATAAACATTGATGATTCACTTATTTAATGACAAAGTATGCTCGTATGATGGGAAAACAAGAACAAAATGTGCCAAGTTATATAAGTTGATATAACGTAAAATCCAACCCCATAAAGCCCAAAAGAAAAAGGAGGGGTCACTAATATGCGGTTAGTGTACAATAAAATATTTCTTATAAGAAATGGAAAAATGGGTCATCCATGAGAAAAGTGATGTCGAATCACTAGTTTTCTAAACTATCAAGAATTTCCAGGCCCTTACTCGGGTGACAATAGTTCACATAAGATACAACGAGATCATTCAAAGGAAGTGGATGAGAATTTTTATACCCCCTTGAAATATCATGGACTGATTATGTGTGGAAAAATTACCATGTGGACCGTTGAGATATATATGATGTTTGATACATCAAATAATGGTCACATGAAGTATTGTATTCATTGGGCTATTGATTTAGAAAAATCTAGCTATAATGAAATTATCCATGTGATTTTAAGAATAAGATGGATAATATGAACCTTGAAAGAATAGTGGTATTGAGTAACTTATACTCCCACTAAGAACGACCTTATTAAGTCGTTAATTTTGTATAGCAAAGAAAAAAGGTTAGACAATTGGGTTTGTGTCTATACCTCCCCCATTAAAAAATATCAAAAGGGTTACAAAAAAAAGGAAAGTTGAGAATAATGAACTTCTTTAGTTCTTAAGCATTCTCAACTTTAGGGGGAGAATGATATGTGTTTTGATATTTGACACAAAGTCTTATCAGTAAAATCAATTGTGCCTTATTGAAAGATTACAAAAGCAAGCACATATTGAATGTTGCTACAACCATGCTTCTGGGAAGTATGAGTCTCCAAGATGCTTATGAATTTTTAAGATGTCAAATTAGAGAGCGGTTGTCTCTAACTTGAATGTCCTTAACCAAATGTTAATGAACTATGAATTATGTCATGCATGACAAAGCAAAATGAACTAGAAGTTCAAGGAATAATTCATTTGGAAAATGTTGCAACTACGTGATGCGTCCATAGATATGAATAAAGTAACGCGGTCATATATATACTAGCTGCGAATGTTCCAGCTCGGTTAGAGGTGTGAGAGACAACCGCTACGGCAAGTGAATCCCAAGTACGCTGGAGGCGTGGTCGACCCTTGGGATCCAAAGAACCCTCGAAAGAGGAGTTCGGACCCTCGAAAGAGGAGTCCAGTCCTTCGAAAGGGGGACAAATATGCCATAATGACACAAAAGGGAAAGGCAAATTAGGAAAGATTTGAACTCTCAAAAGAGGAGTTCGGACCCTCGAAAGAGGAGTCCAGTCTCTCGAAAGGGGGACGTATATGCCTAAATGACACATAAGGAAAAAGAAAAGGCAAATGAGAAAGATTTGAACCCTAGAAAGAGGAGTTCGGACCCTCGAAAGAGAAGTCTAGTCTCTCGAAAGGGGGACAAATATGCTAAAATGACACAGAAGGAAAAAGGAAATTAGGAGTTTCAGGATTTGAACCCTCGAAAGAGGAGTTCAGACCCTCGAAAGGGGGGAAGAAACTACCAAAATGATATATTCCAAGAGTAAATGAAGTGCGGAATATAACTCCCAAAAGTTGATAAAGATAAATCATAAACACACCGAAGCGTGTGATGCTAGCATGATAATGCACCAGAGTTGTGCATATGAGATGTTATAATCCACCTCGATATGAGAAATGAACGCGTTCCTCCTATTGGATAAAGGAGTTGTAATATCGTAAAGGTGGAAGATTGTAGACCCTTGAAAAAGGTGTTGAGCCCTTGAAAAAGGAGCTACAAAGTTTGGTGGAAAATAGTAGAACCTTGAAAAAGGTGTCTAGCCCTTTGGAAAAGGAGCTATAAACTTTCAAAAGAAAGTAAATGATAAATAATACACCATGCTAAAGTATGTGTATCCCTTGAAAGAGGATCTAAACTCTCAAAGAGAGCATAATGTGAACATATGAATTCCCAGGAATTGGTATTCGAAGAAAATCTTAAGAATGATTTTCTCTAAAGACCTTATGTTTTTATATGATCAATGGTGACTTGGATGAGAACCATCCAAACCACAATGGTATCAAAGTCACATCTCATAAAATTATATATATCGATATATCAAATGAGCCAAGGTATGACATAAGCCACTAAGAGGGCATATATGTGGATATTAAGTTCAAATACTTAAGAGTGCATTATTTGCACTAGACTCATATATATGAGTTTTGTAAAGTCAAGTTGATATTATATGACTAGTAAAGGATACTCCTCTTATGGAAATATCATATAGACCTTGGGAGCAAATTGGATCACACAAATTTATCATCAAGATAGAAAAATGTGTGAGGCTCAGGTCAAGAAAACACTATATATGTTTTACCTGTGAATGATTAATGGTGATATAAGACTTACCATCTGGTAAGGTGATGATTCTCAGTAAATCACCATTGTTCTCCCTTTCATCAAAGTTAAGATGATGAGGATTGATGACATATTTATGAAATGAATGTTGGCATACATTCATACATGTCAAATTCAGGGGGAGAATCTTTATGTGGTAATGTTTTCTCCTTTGTTTTGGTTTTTACGTCACAGGGTTTCCTGAGCAAAAGTTTAATGAGGATTCTATCATGAGAACTATACGAAGAGGAGTGCTATGATATATACATGGTGAAACTGCCATTTCATGGTGTGCAATGAAGCAGACTACAGTGGCAACTTCATCAAATCATGCCGAGCTGATAGCTCTGTACGAAACATGAAGAGAATGTGTATGGCTCAGATCAGTTATCCACCATTTTAAGTTCTTGTGGTTCAGTCAGATCAAGAGACGCCGACGGTGATATACGAGGATAATGCCGCATGCATTGCATAAATAAGGGAAGGATACATCAAAGGTGATCGAATGAAGCATATATCACCAAAATTCTTCTCAACTCATCAACTTCAGACCAAGGGTATTTTTGATGTTCACAAGATTCAGTCAGATGAAAAATCTAGATGATTTATTCACCAAATCACTTTCTTCAAGAGTCTTTAAGATGCTCGTTCGTGATATCGGTATGCGACATCGAAGAGACATTCTGTTAAATTGAGGGGGAGAGAAACATTTAGACTGTACTCTTTTTTCCTTGACCATGGTTTTTGTCCCAATGGGTTTTTCCTGGCAAGGTTTTTAATGAGGCAATAGGATATACATCCAAGGGGGAGTGTTATAACTAATACAATTAGTGGATGTATATCCAATCATCCTTTGGTCTACCTTAGACCTTTCGTCTGTGTAACTCCCGTAACCTCCCCAAACTCTTCATTAGTAGACCTTTGATTTTTTGCTTTCCTACCACTCAAAGGTTTGGTAATGTACATTATATAAGGATGTATAGTGGAATGATAAGGGGATATACTAATCTACATCTATCTTGTCTACTATGCTCTCTACTATCCTCTCATTGTTACAACATTTTTAAGTATAAGAACTATTTTTATACGATTCTCATTTGGTAGCCAAGCAATAATCTAGATGATACTCTTTCGTATATCACAGATACGCTAAAGCGAATAGAGCCGTATTAAGTACATTCAGTCTCATATTTGTTAGAAACCAAGCCATGCTTTGTCGGCTATAACATATATGGACTTGTGTATTTTTTGGTTTCAAAGTTTGATACTATTACCCTTTTGTATTTAATTGGTAGTTTGTAGAGGGCCAATTTGTTGGAAATTTCGATGCGTAATATAATTTTATAAATAGAAAATTATATTGCCGAGAGTTCAATAGCCACCCATGAGATATTAAGAAATTATTATGCCCATCTATGTGTTTTTTAAAAAATTATAATGACCATCCATGTACTTATCAAAATGAGATGAAATCAAAGACCTAAGTAAACATTGATTAATCGATTCAACTACGTAAGACTGTAAAAAAACCCAAGTTTACACCCCATGCAACGTTAGAGTAACAAAATGAAGAAAAAACGTGTAAAATTTAAGAGGAATTGCACATATATTCACCTCATTTTATTTCTTTATTTTGTTATTTTTAGGCATTTTTCATTTATTTGACTCTTGAGTGGTCATATAAGATTAATTTGGGTTTTTTCTATTTTTTACCGTTGTCTAAGTTGTTTCTGAAGGTAATCATCGCTTTACATATTTGACTTCACCTCAATTTCATAAGTACATGGGTAGGCACTGTAATTTTCTAAAATTCAAGAGTGGTATTATAATTTCTTAGTATTACATGGGTGGACACTATAATTTTTTAAAACTAATGGGTGGGTACTTTAATTCCCCAATAGCTCACGGGTGGATAATGTAATTTTTCCTTTTATAAACTAGTACATTGCAGTACTCGTACTTCCTTTGTATTTAGGTAGTTTCCATCACTTGTAGATAAGTTCTAGTCTTGTTTTGATATGAGGTTTCAACTTATAATGGAGGCCATGTTGATACTTATGTACAACAGAAGTCTGCATCCTCAAAGAGTAGAGCAAATCTCCCTTTCGGAGGAGAAGACTTTAAACTAAGACGCAAAGAACGAGTGGAAAACTTAAATTGAAGGGGTTTGTTATATATCTTTCTTTGTCATTTTTAGGCTATAATTAAGCAACTAATTTGGCCACCAACTAATTTAGTTGACCTGATTAGTTCCCTCACCTAAGACTGAAAGTTTGCAAAAGGAATGAATCTTGTATTTCTGGTGAGTGTTTTACCAAGATAGAAGAGAGCTATCTCAGCGTACAGAGAAGGATAGAATATCTAAGTATGAGTATGTGCGGCAGAGACTATGTCCTTTTATATGATAAGGACCAAAGAATGAAATACATGTAACGGTAATCCTAGATACACACTAGTAAAATTACATCACATGTTATAATAATCCTAGATACACACTAGTCTCTAATACCCCCCCCCCCCCCCCCTCAAAGAGTACATCCTTCGTGCACCTTGGGGAGTGAGGGTGTGCTCTTTGCGCCAACTGCTGCTGCGAGTGAGATGATGTGTACCTGCAAGGAAAGAAAAAACTACCTCTTCTCTTGGCTTTGTAAACCCAAAGAATCAAAAGAATTATGATAACTCTTACCTGTGAGCGGTTTAGTCATCATGTCGGCTAACTGATGCGTGCTAGGAACGTATTTTACCTGTATAAGACCTATCTGTAGCTTTCCACGCACAAAATGACAATCTAACTCGATATGTTTAGTGCGTTCAAGAGAAACATGATTCCTAGCTATATGTATAGCCGCTAAATTATCACATTTAAGTGGGATGGGATTTATGTTTTTGATGCCAATTTCGTTTATTAGTCTACTTAGCCAGCTTAGTTCCCCTGTAACTTGACGCATAGCCTTGTATTCTGCCTCGGCAGATGATAGGGCCACGGTAGTCTGTTTCTTCGATTTCCAACTTAGGGGGCAGCCACCCAAGAGGATATAATATCCAGAAACAGACTTGCGTGTGATTGGGCAAGAGGCCCAATCAGAATCGCAATAGACTTCTAGCTTATAGGTTGGCTCTTTATTGAAGTACAGTCCGAAACCGGAGGTTCCCTTTATGTAAGAAAAGGTGTGATAGGCCGCTCTTAGGTGGGCTGAAGTAGGGTTTTGGAGGAACTGGCTTAAGTATTGGACCGCATAACATATGTCGGGTCTTGTATTAGTGAGGAGTTAAGTTTGCCCACAAGACATCTATATGTTGTGGGATTTTCCAATTTTGAACCATTTTCTGCATGGGGTTTTAAGTTGATTGGTAGAGGTGAGACATGGTTTAATGTCTTGAGCATCAAAATCGTGGAGGATTTGATTGATGTAGCGTTGTTGAGACATAATCATACCATTGTTGGTGTGAAGGAACTCCATCCCGAGGAAGAAGTTTAGTCTACCCAGATCTTTGATTTTGAACTCTTTGTCGAGTTGGTTTTTCAATGTCTTGACTTCCTTGGTGTCATTCCCCACCACTAGAATATCGTCTACATATATGCCAAGAAGGGTGATACTGCTTTTCTTCCTCTTAACAAACAGAGATTAGTCGTTTTGAGAGTGGTGAAAACCTAGATGTTGGAGGAAATTGGCAAGTTTCTCGTACCACTGCCGAGAAGCTTGCTTTAAACCATAGAGGGACTTATAGAGTTTGCATACTTTGTTTTCACCGTCTACCTTTACCCCTTCTGGTATAGTCATGTAGACGTCTTCATGGAGGTCTCCATGCAAGAAAGCATTGTTGACATCTAGTTGATCGAGGATCCACCCATTTTTCATCGCTACTATTATCAGAGCCCTAACGGTGGTCATTTTTATTACCGGGGAGAAAGTCTCCTCGTAATCAAGACCATGTTTTTGTGTAAAATCTCTAACTACCAACCTGGCCTTAAACCTTTCTATGTCTCCATTGGCTTTGAGTTTAACCTTATATACCCATTTACAGCTGATTGCTCGCTTGCCTTTGGGTAAGTCTGTGATGGTCCACATTTTGTTTTGCCTTAGATCTTCAAATTCCGCAGTCATGGCTTAGATCCATCTAGGGTCCTTGCTGGATGTTTTGAAATTGGTGGGTTCCTTGAGGTCATGTAGGTGGGCCAGGAGTTTGTTTGTATTTTGGTGCAATGAACATGAAAGGATGGTGGTATTGGGTATGAGGTCAGTCAATGTGTTTGAGGTAGGTTGCAGAAGGGGAAGAAGATGGTTATCCTCAAGTCGCTGGGCAAGGATGAGAGAAAAAGGATCTCTGGGCTCTATATTTGATGAAAGTATGTAGTCATCGAACCTAGCGAGAATTTTGTTTTCACGGGTGGATCTTCGAAGACTTGTGGGTTCAGGTTGGTGAGCTTCTATAGGAGGTTGTTCTTGGATAGAGGATGTGGTTCTTCTCTTATTTCAGAAGGATGAGACGTACAAGAATCATCCTCTATTATGTGACTGGAAGGAGAGAGAAGATGTCTGAGTGGGTTTGATCTTTATCTAGGGTGTTGGTCCATTCCTTGTCCGTTAGGGGATAGATGTCCTCAAAGAAAACAAGGTCTCGTGTGATCTTAATGTTCTTTTCCTCTAGGGTTAAAACTTTGAAGCCTTTTGTGTTTTTCGCGTTTCCAACATAAACACAAGTGGATGACCGAAGATCTAACTTTCCTTTGTTCGGGTCAATGCTAGTCATGTAACACAGACATCCGAAAATTTTGATTTCATTGTAGTCAGGTTTCTTTCCGTATAGTTTTTCAAAGGGGGTTAGATTCTCAATGGCTTTACTAGGCATCCGGTTAATTAGGTGTGCAGCATGCTCTACACATAGGCCCCAATATTTGTCCTCTAACCCAGATTGGAAAAGGAGAGCTTTAGCAATTTGCATGAGGTTGCCCTGTTTCCTCTCTACCACCCCATTTTGTTGGGGTGTGTGTGGGAAGGATGTTTGATGCACAATGCTTTTGTTGGCAAAGTATTCAGCTCCTTCATGGGACTTTCCTAATTCCCTAGCGTTGTCGCTTCGGATAATCTTGATGTGCTTATTCATTTGTTTTTCTATTAAACTGACGAGGGTCTTTATGTGTTCCATAGCTTCTGATTTTAGCTTGAGAAGGCTGACCCATGTGGCTCTAGTGTGGTCATCGACTATGGTAAGGAAATACCTATGGCCATCAAGGGTTTTGGTTCTCATGGGGCCACATATATCCATATGCAAGAGTTCAAAAGATTCAGTGGATTTAATGGTTGATGTAGGAAATTTCAGCCGTTTGGCTTTTGATTTATAGCAGATTGTACATGGCATTGGATTATTCTCTAAGTGTTTAGGTATATTTACTTGTATTATTTTACTCATTCGCTTTAGAGACATATGTCCCATTCTATTATGCCATAACAAGTAATTGTGTGACAGGTTAACCCGTGAGGGCTGTGTATCCAAATTCATGTAAACAGATGTGCGGTTTTTATTCAACACAGGATTGTACAAAGCATTTACATTTGTATCCAAGTTCATGCCAGCAGATGTACGATTTCTATTCAACACAAAATTGTACAAAGCATTCAGGTCAACAACATACAATCCACTAATTTTCATTCCAATTTGCTGAGTAAAATTGCTCCTAGAGTCCTGCAGACAACATATGTTTTCCAGAAAAACAACAGATAGATTTGAGTCTCGTATCAGCTTGGAAACAGAAATGATATTGAACTGGAAAGCAGGAACATACATTACGCCTTTCAGACAAATTTCTCCATTCAAGGTCAGATTACCAACACATACAACACATTTTCTATTTCCATCTGGGAGGATTATATCTTTCTTTACCTCAAGATTTAAGCACTCAGATAACAAACATTTATTTCCACTAACATGTTCAGTAGCCCCAGAATCTAGGATCCACAAGTCTTGCAATTCGTGAAAAATGGAATTTATATTCGAGCTAAAACATGGTAGGGAATTCAGAGTAGTTACGAAGTTACCTGAGAAATTTCCAAAGGCTAGTTGTTTATCAGCACCGTTCGAGCCCTTTTGTTGCTCGAGGTAAGCCACTAGTTGCTGGAGTTGATCTAGGCTAAAGCCACGTACTGGAGATTCTTGAATTATCTCGTCACCTTGCGAAGTTCCTTCTCTTTGCTCAGCAACTACGGATCCAACCCTTGTTTCCTTTTTCTTCTTTGTTTTGTCGGTCGGAAAACCTACTAGCCACCAGCAATCTCCGCGTGAGTGACCAATTTTCCCGCAATTCGAGCATTTGGGTAGATAGTTCTTGAGGCATGTGACTGGTTTGGTTGAGCCTTTCTTGTTAGGGTTTCTGAAATTAGATCCGGTGTTATTAACCTTTTGCCGCCCGTATGAGGAATTACCTCTTGCTTTGGTGAAAAGGGTGACCGACTGTTCTGATTCATCTCTGGAATCCACGTTTTCTCTGGTCTCTTCCTCTTGGATCATGAGGGAGTAAATTTCTTCTAGGGTAATTTGACTCAACGCAAAGATTTGTGTGCGTAGTTGAGAGTACGACTTACTCAGACCCATCAAGAAATGGAGCGTCTCTTCCTCGGCTCATAACTTTTTCTGTTTTTCACTCGATTCGCAAGAGGAGCAGCATTTACATTCTTCAATAGGCCTGGCTAGGTCAAATTGAGCCCAGATTTCCCTCGACTTCATGAAATAGTCCGTAATTGAGTCATCTCCCTGACGTAGATTTACAATCTGAGATTTGATATGATGGAGCATCGCCAGGTTTTTCTTCTCGAAACGTTTGCACAACCAGTCCTAGATCTTCTTCGGGTCGCTGGTGTACCTCACAGATCGAGCAATATTTGGAGCAAGAGAGGAGATCCGCCAGGTCACGACTAGAGAATTTGCTTGCCTCCATGCCGCTACACGAATGGGCTCACTGTCGTCAGGTCGTTTGATCATCCCGTCTATGAAACCAATCTTGTTTTTGGCGATTAAAACTTCTTGGATTGTCCATTTTCATGCGAGAAAACCCTGGCCATCGAATTTGGGGGCAATTGGTTGACCGGTTTGCTCGTTGTTGGTGACATACAGAGGATCACGCTGGTCGATTACGGAGCTTGTCTTCCCGTCGCCGGTATCGGGTTTCTTTCCCGTTGGTGGATCCATTTTCTTTTATTGAAGAATCAAAGAGTGCTCTGGTACCATGACAGAAGTTTGCAAAAGGAATGAATCTTGTATTTCTGGTGAGTGTTTTACCGAGATAGAAGAGAGCTATCTCAGCGTACAGAGAAGGATAGAATATCTAAGTATGAGTATGTGCGGCAGAGACTATGTCCTTTTATATTGATAAGGACCAAAGAATGAAATACATGTAACGGTAATCCTAGATACACACTAGTAAAATTACATCACATGTTATAATAATCACTAGTCTCTAATAAAGACCTAGATGTTAGTTTGAGTAGTTGGTTTAATTAATTGTATATATATAGGTATTGTATCTATTTGTTGCAATCATTTATTACTTTAATATAATATTAGGATAGGGATGCCAACTAAAATAGAGATGTCAAAGACAGCTAATTTGAATCCAATGAGTCTTAGCTACAACCATATGTAGCCATCTTTGGCTACATTTTTCATGGTACAGTTTGTGTAGAGTAAATGTACATGTTTTATAAGTTTGTTGTACAGTTTATAAGGTTAGTATGTACATTTAGTACAAATTCAGAAATATCACAATTCACTGTATAATTTACATATACATCAGTACAGTTTTGAATGATCAAATGTACAGTTTTCAATGACCGAATGTACATGTATGTAGCTATCTATAGCTACATATGGTTGTAGACAAGAAATTGGGATTTGAATCAGCCTATACGTACTGCCAACGCCCTAGCAACGCTAGGATGTGCGAACAAAAGATTGCACCGACCACGATCAAGGGCAGTCCTCGCAAAAGACCTCCATAATGACAACAAAAAAAACTCTATTTTATTGGGTTGGAACTAAATATATGTTACATATTTCACTAGTACGATCTACTACAACCGTAAAAATAGGTACAATTATCTTGTTTTCAAAGATCTGTTTTGGTGGTTTTCCTCGTGTTACAATCACCAACTAGATGGGTATTGATATAGATATAAATTTATATATATTTTAAATAATATGTTGCATATTTTAATTATTTTTAAAATCTATTGTCTATTATGAAATTGAGAAATAAGAGATGATAGAAGATATACACAACTCTTTATAGAAGATATACACATATCTTTATTTCTTGTATTCCATACCATGTCCTTTTATAATACAAGATAACATCAATTACCGAACCTTCGAGCGACTCATTATTAAGGTGGGAATGCAAACATCAAATACCGTCTTTGACAATTACACAAATGAATAGTGTATTGGAGGTCTTGAAAGTTACACCAATAAAGGGTCTAGGTACACCAAAAGACATAATATAATTTATAACATTGTTAAGCATTTTCGCTTTCACATCCAACACATCATCTCTCAATTTGGATGGACAGGATCCTCAAAAAAGAAAGTTATGCGCTGAAAAAAATGGAACTATGTGTGTTCTCTAAAAGAAAAAGGGGGATTATGATTCAGATAAATAGAAATTTCAATAAAGCTTCGTTGGCCAAACAAATCTGGAATATTTTGAATAATGAAAAGAGTTTGGTTTCCAAGAACTTGAAAGCCCTCTATTTTCCTAACTCGGATGTTCTTCAACCCAAGGGAAATATGATAGCCCCATTTGGAAATCCCTCCAATTAGCCATATATATCATTAACTTGGGTGTAGTGAGAGTTATAGGAGATGGAGAGAACACCTTAATCTAGGATCACCCCTGGATTTCCAAAAGTTACCCTGCTAAACCAATCCCTCCTAGGCATACCTCTCTTCATATCTACAAAGTCAATCATCTTCTTGCTACTGATAAAATATCCTGGGATCAGAACCTTGTTACATCTCTTTTCCAGCCCTTAGACCACCCAAATATTCTCCAAACTCCAATTAGAGGGAACTACAAAGACTCGTGGAGTTGGTTAGGAAATAGCTCAAGTTCATACTCAGTCAAATCAGGCTACTCAAAACTAATGGAAACTTTTAGCAAAGAAGAAACATCCACAAAAGTTACCCAATTTTCTTTCCTTAAAAAAGTCATGGATAGAAACCTCCCCTCCCCCCCAGAGTTCACCTCTTCATCTGGAAATTTGTGAACAAAGTTACCCCCTGCCTTGCTAATATCTCAAAAAGAATAGGAGGAAGAAGTGATTGTCCCTTATGTGGTGATACTGACACATAAATCCACAGCATTTTTTTGTGATGGACTGCTAAAGATGCTTGGGAAAACATTATTGATATATATCAACTGCCAAAACCTAGGGACAATGCTATCCAAGATTGGTTCCTTGATCAAGCTCACTAGTGGGAAAAAAAAAAAAACAGCAAAAGTGTTGAATCTAATGTGGGCCATATATGATGCCAAAATCGAATTCGACATAATCCTGAAATTCCTTTTCTGGAGGATCTGAATTTGAACATGGCCTTCATAGAGGCTTACCAGATGGGAACATGGAAACACAAAGAAGGAAATGTAGAGGAACAAAATGATTGGGTCATGGACCAATATTCTATCTTATTTGTCTGTTGTAATAGAAAGTATGGAAAGAACATGATTTGTAGTGGAGCTCTTATGTTGCAATCGGGTGTTTTGTAATTTATTTTCAACAGTTCTAGTTGAAGTGGACACGATCAAATATGGATTTACTCTTGCAGCTAGTAGGAAAATCAAGAATGTGGTGGTGATTATCAACAACAGAGAAATTTTGAAGAAGTTGAAGAATATCCTCTCTAGAAAGCAAGAGGATTCCATTTCCTCCACCTCCTTGAATTTTGATTTTTGTAAGGATGTAAATATTAGACTCCAGTTTGTTAATAATGTGTACTCTAATTTTCCAGCATTTCTAGCAATTAGATGCAACAACAATGTCTATGAGTGGAAGATTTAGGATGAGCATAATGCCCCATTGTGGATTATTTAAGCTATTATGCTTGAAGAAGAATCTCTGAGAAACCAAGTGGTTTCTTCTTGTAACAGAAACCATGCTCTTTTGTCTGACTGATATGATAAAAGAAGTCACAGGTTTCCTTAAAAAAACTCATAGATCATTTGTTCTATGCGCATGTTCTCTTCCACTTCAGCACTCACAAATGCTCTTTCAGCTGATAATGTTGCAATGCACGCGTATATGCGCCACTTGATCAAGGATTATCAAATGCTTGGTGTATGTTTACTTTCCCACAAACCCAATCACATTCCTTCTCACTAAGTGTGTGAGAAACTTATAATCAAGGATTTAAAATTGAAAGATATGAACAAGTGGTTGTTTAGTAAGAAGAAAACACTAAATAAGTTCCAATTAGCCTAACATAAAAATATGAATAAGTGCATCAAATATAAATCAATTTTGTATCAAAGACGCAATCAACTAAATAAGAAATTTCATACTGATTGTAATATGTAAACCATTCATAATTTATGTCATAAATGTCAAAGAAATACAATACTAACCGATATACTTATATATTCTTACTCTATTCATATTAGATTTATTGAGTTACTCTAAGCATGTATCAGATAATCTTAGTGAAAGGTTCTCTTGGATATTGGTATGTATGGTTTATAACTTCTTAACTTTATTGGCTCAACAATAGCAATGACAAAAGTGACGCTTGCAAAATCCTCCTTTGCTGCAACTGCTTTGACGACACATGTTGTCACATCTGTGCTCACTTGAAGTTCCCGGATGGCACTCATCGATTTTAGTATCAGCACAACATCTTATCTTATTTTCTGATGGTGATGGCAAAGGAATGTCCCCATCATTGTCTTGGTATGATTTTACAGCGTTAATCCCTAATTTAATCGATTTCAACAACAATAGAACAATACAACTATGTTATGATTAAAAAAATAATTATAAGAGAACCACATAATACAATACAAGAAGAAAAGAGAGAAAAATAAGTAAGCAAGATAGATACCTATATCCATTGAGATTAAAGCAACTAGAAGAATCATACACATGAAGAAACCTTTCATTTTTTTGTGCATATAAGTTCTTGATGAGTCTCTTGTCTACTTTACTATGCTAGTTTTAAGTTTGTCTGCATAGTTTGTAGGAAAAACTTGACTATTTATAGTGATGTTTTCATTAAATTTATGATGCAATGAATACCCTTTACATAAGACTTTATAGTAGTTTTTTTAAATTAATTGTACAAAACGGTTTTCAAGTGCACATTAACAATGTTTAATTTCAGAATGCAAAGAAAACTAGTGTTCATGACCTCTTTTTCAATGTATCGAAGAGTTATAATTTATTTAGTTACAATTGTTTGGAGTTACGGTTTGAGGACTTCACTAATTAAGAATTCACCTTTACTAGAGTAATATTCATACTTTATTGCCTAAAATAGATGCTGAATTTCTATAAATACATCTTGTGAAAATGTGTATGCAAAACAATTGAATAAACAACGTAACTGGGGTAAGCATTATATATATTGGTAAAGAACGACATTTTTCGGTTGTTTTTTTTACTGTTATATATGTGTCAATATGTTATTGAAGAAAAAACAGGATTCCACAAGACGAGGATCACCTCAAAATGTTGAAAATATACTGTTTAATATGCCATAAAACTACCAAAGCAAATGAATAAGTCTTTAAGGGAAGACCCAAAGTTAAAGAGACTTAACTTTAATTACACTATCTAAAATACCCCTAACTACTAAAACATGTTTTAAAACATCTAATTATATATTAAGGCTTAAACATGTCTTAACAATTATTTGAAAACAACAAAGGTCATTAACAAGCAAAATTGTGCTTAGTGACCATTTAGGGCAAACATGTGCCATAATGAGCTTGAAAGGTTAAGTAACCTCATTTAGGATCCGAAGTGGATTCCTAAGCCTTATAAATAAGGTATTAACATAATAAAATCATTACCAAAACAAACCAAACTCTAGAATGAGTTGAAACATAAAAAGGAGCTCTAAAACTCCTTAAGACATATTTTTATGAAAGTGTCCAAAAATTGACTTTGAGTGGATAATTAGCCTTTTATACACCCTAATCAACATGTGTAATACTTAGTATCACATTGGTAACCCTAAATCAAAGGATTTCCAAAACAAATCCAAAGTTTCGCACCAAAATGTGAATAGTATCAAAATAGTGCCAAATTAAGCTTTGATTATCTAGTAAAGTCAATGGTCAAAAATGACCTGGGCGGCAACAATAAGGGTGGATGACACCTTGCAAAGCCATAACCAAAATCTCCTAAAGTGAGCTAGTCATCATTTTACTATTCACCTTAAGACTTTCTCTTCACTTAAAGATCAAACTTCATTTCTCTTTCATTCCCACCTGTAGCAGCAAAGTTCACTTCCTCTCCAGCTCTTCATTTTTGAGTTCTTGAGCAAGTTCAAGAGAATTCCAACTCCAAGTGCATAAGGTAATATCTTAAGACATATTTTTGCTCATTTTCTTCCTCTTTTCAAGGCCTATCATTTGAGCTAACTTCCAACCTCATCCCATTGCTCAATATCAGTGAGTTGATCTTGCAAGGAAGAGGTATTTTTGGCTGAAAACAATTCTTGGAGCAAAGAAACATAAAGGCCATTCCTTAAGGTAAGAAGTGTCTTAAGCTTCTACCTTGCTTTCTACTTGTGTAATGGCTGAATTCCATGAATCAATCCACTCTTATTCTTCCTCTTTTCATGCTATAACCTTGGTTGTTCTTGATCTTCTTGGTGGTGGCTGATTTCACCCTTAAAACCCTTCTTAATGAGTTTTCAAAGAGTAAGTAAACTAGACCTTTCCCTTGTAATATAATCATCCTTTTTAGCATGTATTAAGAGTAGATCTAACACTCTTTATGCCTTAAAAAAAGGGCTGAATTGATCTTTGGAAAGCCTAGGAATTCTAAGGTAAAGATTCATCTTCTTAAAGTTGGTTTTTATGCTTTAAGGTTCTACCGATTTTATACCACTCCTAGAGCCTGACCTTGCCTTGATATTGCTGTTTAGTTCATGTCAAAAAGTTGAGCAAGACCCCTCCAAGCTTTGGTGAGCAATCAAGGGAGAAAAATATAAACACAAGTCATTTTCAAGAGGTAAAGATAAACCTTCATTAATCACCTTATAAGCTATTGTTTAAGTGTAAAAACTAACTTAGCACTATATTATGCTACATAGTCAAGCTTGGTGTGGAGGAAATTGAGAGTTAAGCTTCAAAGATAAGGTAAAACCTTAATACCCACTTTTAGAAGCTTTAAGTTAATTATCCTTGTGTATTAAGTAAAGCCGATAGTGAAGGGATGAAAATGGTCAATTTTGACCTTAGGATGACCAAGAAATGATTTAGTTAACTTTGGCTAATCATTTAAGTGATTAAATAGCATAATTATCAAATTTAAGACATTATGTGGTAAATTTTGTAAGTACCGAAAAGATGTGAGTGAGGCCAAGAATTTACAGTATTTTAAATATCATTTAAGTGTAATTTTATGTTATAAGATCAAGTGAGTAATAAGGCCATTTCATTATGTTATTTAAAGTTTTACTTACCTTTAAAGTCAATTATATACTTATTATAAAGTTTGGGGGCCAAAACCGTAAACTAACAAAATTTAAGGGATATAATAAATTATGGCCCAAAGTTGGAATTAAAAATGGTTTTTATGTAAGATTGTAAAATTTTACAAAATTTTGGGTTCAATTGCAATTTCTAGGAAAATTGGGGTAAATTCATAATTATTGGAAATTGGAGGTCAAGACAGTGTTTGGGAAGTCAACATTGACCATATAAGAGGCCTTGACCAAATTAGGTAATTTAATAATTTAATTATCACCTTATATTAAATTTTGGAGTTAAATGTAAAAGTTACATAATATATGAGGTGGAAGTGTTATTTCCAAAACTTCTGGGCTAGAATGGTATTTAGAACAAATTAGGATCTGTTGGGAATTTTTTGGAGATTTATTTGGAGTCAATTGACTCTGGTGTTATAATAGAAGTTAAAGGATTAAATTGTAACAATATGATAACATTTGGGGTTATTTGGTAATTAAAGAAAGTTGTGGGGAGTTGAGGAAATTAATCTGGACAGTTGTGGTCCGTTCGGAAATATTTTAAACAAAGTTAGAACCTTTGGGTTATAATTATGCAAGATAAAATGTTATAACCTATGGTATAAAATAAGGTGGTACGTTTATGAAATAAAGTGGGGTGAAAATGTAAATAATGAAAGTTAAGGGCTGTGGCGAGAATTAGAAGAGTTAGAAATGGATTTTAGACTATGGTTTATAATGTTATAAAAGCTATAACAATTATAAGGTATTAATATTCATTAAGGAAGAGATGAATATTATAAAGAATACCATTTTAATAAAGATGTTTTATAATTCATATAAATATATGAATATATGAAGTGAGGTGAAATTATATGATATGGTTGGATAACCATATAATACTAAGAATGGAATGTTAAGGTGAAGAATGTTATAATTGTTACATTAATCATAAATTATTACTATCATTAAAGTGGAACTAGTACAAGTGCAAGAATTTACATGAAATGATAAGGATTAACCTAATGTATTTTTATAATTCCTGAGAGGAATATAAATGTAATAAGAGTTATATAATATGATTGGGGAATCATATAAAGTTAGGTGGAGTATAATATAAAGTGGAAGAGTTGGTTGTACAACATTAGGCTTAACAACTAATGCTAAGTGTAAAGAAATGTATAAACAAGTGAATTATATAACTCAAGAACCATAAATTAATTATATAAACTTGTTGACTTGGACCCAATAGACCAAGTTAACATAATTGACCAAGGGAGTCAACATTGACCAACTCCTAAGTAAGAGGATACTAAGGAGGAATAAATAACATAAGGTCAATATGTACATAAATATAGTGATAACCATGTGAATACACATTTATATAATGTTGTACATATATATAAGGGTTTTTATATATATACAACAACAAACCTATAAGCGTGGGAGATAGGTTATTAGGATTTATATATATATAAGGGTTTTTATATATATACAACAACAAACCTATAACCAAGGGAGATAGGTTATTAGGATTTTATCCTAAGTTAGGGAATGTACAACAATGTGCTAATGCATGAATTATAACACCGACACAACAAATCCCGAGTGAACCCGAAAACCCGAGTGACGACAGTTAGTTAAACATCGGGGATATAAGCCGAGAGGGATTAGCGATAGTATGAGAATATCATATCATATTATTTGCATGGTATATTAATAAGTAGTGTGGTATATATTCCAGACTCGTGGATCTTCAAGGATTAGCGGGTGTGCGTGAAACTTCAAGCTAGCGTATATTATTGTGAAATGTATGTTGCTATATGGCTTGATTGTCTTTGAGGATTTCCTCAGTTCAGACTTGTGTGAAAATCTGTGATAAGATTAACTGTCTAATTGTGTGAATTAATATGCATGAACTGCATATTTTATTGTTGTCTTACTATCGTTATTTCAGTGATAACAGTATTGTTCGTATACACTTATAATATATATATAATGAACACGACAATAACTATCTTATATTATTAAAAGAGACCGAATGATAAAATGTCATAGCGTAGGATAATAAGATATATATTATCCGAGATATCTAAGAATTTACTTAGATACAGAGCAACAGCCCGATTTAAAGCCGCTCTTGTATTAGGACTTTCGAACGGTATGAATCACCTAGAGACACTAGGTATAAGACCTTGATGACACACGTTTGAATTGTAATTACTGAGACCTAAACGATATTTAGGATTTAGATTAAGTGACCTTAATCTATCGGTATTATATGTATGGAAGAAATGTATTGAGAAATCCAAGGGGATGTGGCTCTTGGAACACACAGTAATCAATAAGAATGGAGCGAGGGTGTCCGCGTACGGCTCCTTGCGCTCAAAAAATTTCAACGAGCTAAGATGGTTCGTCGGTCAGAGACTCTATTGTTGAAGTGGCTACTGTCGTGAGTGACCTGCCTTAGATAGGGGTATGATGTAGAAACACGTTGGTTTACGTGTTGTCATAGACATGAGATACTCTCAGACTAAACGATATACGAACAACTAGATAGCTTGTATGACTGGCAATATCATTTAGGCTTAAAAGCCGAGTACAAGAATAAATTATACATTTATAACTCTCGTTTATTCTGCTTTGTGATTTAGTATGCTTACATTACATTGTTATGTGCTATGTGAACAACATGAATTATGTGTGTTATTGTGTGGATGTTGTACTATGTGTATTATTTACAGCTTTATTATTAAAACGGTATTGCATGTAAAATGAACTCCATGCTCTCGACCAATTAACTGGAGGGAACGAGGGGGAATGATAGTCATGTAGTAGCATATTCAGCAGGGGCTGGTTCCATACGTACAAACAAAATTCTATAGGTATGAGAAGTTGCAGATGATGACAGAGTGCGGGACGCGTTGGGTAGTTTCACATTTATTTAATACTGCACTATTGTATTACGATTTAGATGTATAAGTATGTATAAGATTTGAACACTTAGAATGCTCACTAGTTATTGTGTTTGGATTAATGTAAAAGAGTATATCTATCTCTTGTTATCACTGTGGGGAAATGTTTCGTATTGTGATCGATTAAGTTGGATACGTTATCACTCGTATGGGCAAGTGTGAACGGTAACACCTTTAGTTCGATAATCTCTAATTACCGCTGCGATTTATTTATTCGAGTACGACGATTAGACAACAATTAGGAGACAATTTCAGTAGGGGTGTTACATTATCCATTATTTTTTGTCAAAAGAAAAAACTTACAAAGTGACCTAATTGATCCTAACTTTTGTATGTGTATAACATGCACAATTGAATGTATCATTTCGCTAGCTTGGTTTTGTTGACCGTATGATATTTCTGAGATCTGCATTAATGTTGTATCTTTATACAAAGTCTTGTTCTATACGTACATTTACTTAGTCTAGTTAATAATAATAAAAATTATCTTATCATTGAAACAAACATAGAAATTGACTTATCTTTGTTCTGCACTTTCTCTTGTATCAATATATGGGCTTAGTTTACATGGTTATATTGGTTCAATAAAACTCATCATCGAGATAAATAGCCCATATACTAAGGCTGGTAGATCTAGTGACTCCCAGATCTTTCATTTGCCGCATACAGCCCAAAACGTCAATGATTAAAATCTGTAGTTCAGCACTCCATTTTTTCCTTTGCTTTCAATATAAGACAGGGTTGTGTTTACTACAATCATTACATTTTGCGTTCAAGATATGGCAAATAGCAAGTAATGTCCATTCTGTGTTGGCGGAGTAACATGTCACAAGTTAATAAAGTTTTAAGGTTGAGACCATTTTAGCTTCTAGTCTTTTTTTTAAAAAAAAAATAAGTATAGCCTATAGCCTACATTGAAATCAATTCAAAAGTCAAACAAGTTCCAAATTACAAGACCTAACTATCTTAAGGGGTATGTCTTCCCCCTTCCAAGTTTTAAAACCTGAGATACTATTATACATTTTAGAGAAACAAAAGATGGAAATCAGTAGCGGAATTGTCTAAGCATATGTTAATAATCGAAATAGAAGTCATAACAGCTATAAGGTTCTCCCAGCCTAACATAGAATGAGGATTCTGATAATGATGTTGCTGTAATCTTTTCTTCAAAAACTTAAAAGTTTGATGATTTTCGATATCCACTTCAACTTCATTCCATCCTTCTTCTCGCGCCGAGTTTAACCCAAAGACAATTCCTTGAATCTCTGTTGTCTCTTTAGTAATAGAGGCCTCCATGATCTTGTTGTAAGCTATCACTATAGAGTTATGTCTTTTTCTTATGGAACCAGCTAGCACCAGATTTCCCCCTTTCCTCCGATTACTCCCGCAATTGATTTTTTTCATACCCAGCATAGGAGGAAGCCAAGAGTATACATAAATGGAGTTTAGCTTATCAGAATTCGGTCTCTTCGTGTATGCCTTTGTGAATGCCAGATTGTAATCAATAAGAGCTGTAATACCCCAACCCGAAATCCAATAAACTGAACGGCGATCACTCCCAAATAAAATACAACTGCAGCGGAAATAAATACAACAACCGGGCGGCATTACAATGCCGTTGGCCACCCTTGTGACCAACAAGGCTAAGTCCAAATACAATCCTCAAATGTCACGGTCTGGAATACAGATACAACCCGAGATACTAGGAATCAAACTCAAAGTAAAATACCGAAATAAAATAATTAACTAATAGTAGACTCCCAAAGCTTGGTCTACCCCACCTACACTCAGTGTGGTGATCTTCTTAAACTTCAGGTACCTGAAAAATGGGGGTGCCCCCAAAGGGGCTCAGCAAACAATGCTGGTATGGAAAACGTGCAGCCCATTATAATTGGATTATATTCCAATAAATAATGATTAAATAATATTATTTAGATTTGGGGTATTTCAATCTACCCCCCTTAAAAAGGGACTTCGCCCCGAAGTCTCATATCTAAATTATAAGGTTGTGGGGGAATCAAGTTCCACTAGGTATCCACAACTCAATCTAGTTTTTAGGGATCAAGTCCCAAGTCTCTATATCCCTAAGTTCACAGTGTACATCAAACACAACAGGAATACTTGGGACCATATAGTGTATATAATAACATAGTCACTTTTCATGTCTGATAGTGCAGAGTAGTGCACATAAACTTTTACTGTAGTGTAACAAGGTACACACCATCTAGTAGAAGTACAAGGTACATTCAAATGCAATGTCACAAAAGAACACATATAAGACAAAGTGTCACTGAATATACTGAACAGTGTTACACAAGAACACTTACAAGACAAAATGTCACTGAAATGCACAAAAGTGCAACAACTGAAATGCACAAAAGCAACAAATGCAATGCACAAAGGTGCAACAAAATGCACACTAAACTCACAAAGGTGCAACAAAATGCACACTAAACTCAAAAATGAAAAAGGCTCTACCCCCCAAAAAGGAGGGGTACGCCCCCGTACCCTAGACTAAAGTGCCTAGTCGGTAAATAATGAGGGAAACTTCGCTCGCATATCAGCTTCGAGTTCCCATGTGGCCTCTTCCACATCGTGGTTCGACCAAAGAACCTTCACGAGGCTCACAGACTTGTTTCGAGTCTCTCGTGTCTTTCTATCTAAGATTCGTTGCGGTGTTTCCACATACCGCATTGTTGGTTCTAAAGAGAGTGTCTCTGGTTGTAGAACATGAGAAGGATGAGGCATGTATTTCTTAAGCTGAGACACGTGAAAAACATTGTACTTTGCCCAACTCGGCTGGCAAATCAAGTCGATATGCCACTAGGCCCACACGCTCTATGATAGCGTAGGGTCCTACAAATTTCGGGCTTAGCTTGCCCTTCTGACCAAATCTGAATACACCCTTCATGGGTGATACTCGTAGAAATACCTGGTCGCCAACCGCGAACTCAAGGTCTCGTCGCCTCTCATCAGCATATGATTTGTCTGTCTTGTGCTGCTTTTATGTTACTTCTGATTGTTGTACTTCTGCCTGGACTTGCTCTAAGTACTCAGGCCCAATGATGACGGTCTCACTAGACTCGTCCCAGCACAATGGTGTGCGACATGGTCTGCCATATAAGGCTTGGAAAGGTGACATCTGTATAGAGGCGTGATAGCTGTTATTGTATGCAAACTCGATGAGATGTAGTCTATCTATCCAGCTGCCCTGGAAATCCAAGGCACATGCTCGTAGCATGTCTCTAAGGTCTGAATAGTCCTCTCGACTGTCCATCTGTCTGAGGATGAAATGCTGTGCTAAGCTTCAACTCAGTGCCAAGTGCCTCGCGAGTAGCTCGCCAGTATCGTGAGAGAAATCTAGTGTCTCGATCTGAAACAATAGTCTTAGGTACTCCATGATGTCTGATAATCTCCTGCTCAAATAGTTCTGCCAACTTTGGCACTTTCCAAGTGTTTCATCGGAATAAACCTAGCAACCTTAGTCAGTCGATCAACAACAACCCAAATCATATTAAGGCCTCCTCTCGTAGGTGGTAGTCCCACCACGAAGTCCATAAATGTCATAAAACTTCCATCTGGAACTGGCATAGACTGTACCATACCTCCTGGTCGTCTATGTTCGAATTTCACTTTCTGACAAGTGAGACATCGAATCACATACTCTGTCACGTCGCCCTTCATGCCACTCCACCAGAAATACCTCTTTAGATCTCTGTACATCTTAGAAGCTCCTGGATGGACAGATGTGGTAGAAGTGTGGGACTCTCGAAGAATATGCTCCTTTATATTTGTGTTGTCTCTGGGAATACACAATCTGCCCTTCAATCTGATGAGTCCATCATCATGTAGCTGAAACTCATACTTACCACCCTCAAATGTACCGTCAGTCAACTTCTGACTGATCTCCATCATTCGCTGATCCTTCTGCTGTGCGGTACGTATGTCGTCTATAAGACTCGAGCTAGCCACAATGGCATTTAAGGAATGTGCTCGTCGACTCAATGCGTCTGCTATACATTAGCTTTTCCTTCCTTGTACTGCAAATCAATGTCATGGTCCTTAAGAAATTCAACCCATCTTCTTGTCTCATGTTTAACTCCTTCTGGGTGAATACATACTTCAAACTCTTGTGATCCGAATATACGGTCATCTGGACACCATACAGGTAGTGGCGCCAGATCTTCAATGCAAAAACAATAGCTCCAAGCTCCAAGTCATGTGTGGGATAATTTTCCTCATGTTTCTTCAACTGTCGGGAAGCGTAGGCGACTACTTCCCATTCTGCATGAGTACACACCCTAATCCTCTGCCTGATGCATCACAGTAAACTTCATAACCCTCTGTGCCTTCAGGTATAGTCAAAACTGGTGCTGATGTCAAAGCATTCTTCAAAAGCTCGAATGAGGTCTCACATTCAGTAGTCCATGTGAAGGGTGCGTCCTTCTTCATTAAGCTGGTCATAGGTTTGGCTATTTTGGAGAAGTCTCTGAAAACCTTCTGTAGTATCCTGCTAAACCAAGGAAACTCCTGATGTCCGTAACGGTCTTGGCCTAGGCCAAGTGCGAACTGCTTCTATCTTTGCTGGATCCACCGCGATCCCAGCATCTGAGATGACATGTCCTAGAAAGGAAACTCTGTCTAACCAAAACTCACATTTGGAGAACTTAGCATAAAGCTGGTTCTCCCTTAGGATCTCAAGTACATGTCGGAGGTGACTCTCGTGCTCTTCCTTAGACTTTGAATAGATGAGGATGTCATCGATGAAAACAACCACGGTCTTATCCAACTGCTCTCTGAATAATCTGTTCATCAAATCCATGAAGACTGCAGGTGCATTTGACAAGCCAAAAGGCATAACCGTAAACTCATAGTGGCCATACCGTTTCTGAATGCTGTCTTTTCTATGTCTTGCCCTGATAGGTATCTGATGGTAGCCTGATCTCAAATCGATCTTCGAAAATACTTTTGCTCCTCTCAACTGATCAAACAAATCATCAATCCATGGTAGTGGATATTTGTTCTTCACCGATACTGCATTAAGCTCCCTGTAATCGATGCATAGCCGAAGGCTTCCATCCTTCTTTTTCACAAAAAGTACTGGTGCTCCCCAAGGAGATACGCTAGGTCGTATGTATCCCTTGTCTAATAAATCTTCAACTGCTCTTTCAACTCAGCCATCTCTGCTGGTGCCATACGGTACGGTGCCTTAGCTATAGGACCGGTACCTGGTAGTAATTCAATGGAGAATTCTACCTCTCTGGATGGCGGTAAGCCTGGAAGTTCCTTTGGAAAAATATCCGGAAATTCTGACACCACTGGCATATCTGAATCAAAGTCAGGGTCGTACTCCACATCCTGAACATAGCATAAGTATACTTCCTTCTGCTTCCTGACATGCTTATACATGGACATAGCTGATATAACTTTTATCGATGGTGCCCTAGGGCTCTGACGGTAAGATACTGTCACTCCTGATGGGCTCTTAAGCAACAGTCTGCGCTCTGCACAAAGAATGCGGCCTCTGTGCCGCCCCAGCCAGTCCATCCCGGCTATAACATCGAATCCTAGACCTCTGAACTCAATAAGGTCAATAGGAATTCCTCCTCCTTAATACTGATAGTGGCTCCTCTATAAAGACGAGTGCAACTGATCTTCTCCTTAGACGGGAGTGCCACCTTAAAGTCAGGTAACTCTACTGCGTCTAGCCCCAACTTCCCCGCAAGCGTAGGCGAAACGAAAGTATGTGAGGCTCCGGAGTCGAACAGTACTAATGCATCCACTCCATTAACAGGAAAGGTACCAGTGAGGATCGCGCCGCCCTTGCTGGCCTCCTCCTCAGTAAGAATACTTAAGGCACCTTCCGTCCTCTCAGCCACCTAATAACAGATCTGAGTAAGTACTTCGGTATATGATGGGGTCTAAAGACATTCACTTTCATAACAATAATGCTTCACTGATGATATGATCTCCTTTCGGATGTCCAAAACAAAATTACAACACTAATACTTTCTAAAAGTCAAACTTAGTCTTCTGGTCTCATGTGAGTGGTGTTTATCACTGTCGAAGGTGCTGTGTTTAGTTTAATCCTTTTAATTCCATGGTATAGCAACCTTGACTTTCCACCCATTATTAAAACATCTCCTGAGCTCAATATGATTTTCTTGGCAAGGTCCACACGCTTCTGCTCGCCATAAAGAAACTCTGCGTCATCTCCAATTGACAAAGATAATACTGGTATTCCCTGTTCAAGGGACCCTTTTGTTTCATCATTGTCCTGGTGTAGTCCTAAACGGCCTCCTTCTTCATAGAAGTTGATGATGCATAGATCAGCCCTTAGATTGGGAACTGGATCTTCTTCTAGCTGTTGAGCTGTATTAACTGCTTGTTCCACAATTGGTAAAAATTCCTCTGGGATTTTTGGTACTTGTGCTCCATCTCCATTTCTTGTATCTTGGTAGGTTTTTGTGTAAGGATTCCAATCCTTTCCTAAGCACATCATTTTCAGCTTCATTTTTGATCCTCCTGGAAATTCTGGAGTGTAGAACCCTCCTGGTCCTGCTCCCAATTCTTGACACTTTCTGATGATTGCAATTTGTGTCTCCGGTGTTAGGTATCCTTGAGTAGTATCAATCCTGGTTGGATAACCTTACATTGTTCGTTCCCTGGTTCTTGTATTTTGATAATGTTCTTCAGGGAGGGCGGTGAGGGGATAGGAAAGCATATCTTATAGCTTCCTACGTGGTTTAAATTTACTAATGAGTCTTACTAATTTCTCCTACTCAATTAGACAATCAAGGCATGCAAGCACTCATTCACATCATCCATTGCTCGATAATAGGTTCACACGGTTTAGAAATACCTGGGTAGTAGAAGGACCAGCCTCATCTGAGCGGTCCATGACATGCGGCGGGTCCCGATGCTGGGCCTTTGCCCTTGTACCCTGAGTTTGGTTTGTTGGTGGAGGGCGAGTATCGCTAGCTCCATTCTTTGGCCTGTGCTTGGCTTTGCTCCCGGACGGTAGTTCCTGCTCTCCGGGTTTCGGATACACTCGAAGGCACGATGCCCGAGTATCTGACAGTAGCGGCACATGACTTTCTCCCCCTGGCAGTCCACGCCGGGGTGATCCTTCCCGCACTGTTTACAGTTGAAACGGCGGATATATTTCTGGCCCGTGTTTGAGCCAAACCAGAACAGAACCTAATACAATCAAGGTCAATTATTCATTCTAACGGTGCTGGAGTAATCACAAAAGTCTCAAAATTTAACTGTTTGATTAGAGTGCCTACCCTTAGGTGGGTAGGTTTCTGTGAAGTTGTCACTCCGTAGGTTCCTGACTGGGGGTTCCAGTAGTTTGGTTCCCTTTCCCTTGATAGGACCCCTGTCCTTTCTGATAGGGTTTGTTTCTTTTGTTGGAGTTCCCCTGCTTGGCATCTTCGCCACCAGGTCCGTCCTTCCTCTTTTGGGAGCTCAAAGCATCCCTTCTTTACAAGTGATCTCCACTACGGAAGCAGCATGGTAGCATTCCTGAAATCTCAAGATATTAATCTCCAAATCTCCCATGATGGGGTATAGTATGTAATAAGATTTCCAACTGATTTATGTCCTTCCTGTTTTACCTGCAAACTGGGGGGATGATTGGTCCCATCCCAAACTGAAGTCGAGGGCTCAGTCCCCCGTAGAATCGGTCGACCAACACCTGGTCGAGTATCCTATGCCGGGTAATAGTCTGAGTAGCGAAGTGAACTTCGCATAGCTCATCCACTGACATCTTCCCCGTCTGCTCCAAGGCGTCAAACTCCCGAGTCTTCACCATCCTGGTGTGGGCGGGTAGTATTTGCCCCTAAGTAATGCAGTGTAATGTCCCCAAGTAAAAGCGGGTCATCCAGGTGGTCGGCTTTCACCATGTTCCACCAATCTCTGGCTGCGTCCTTCAGATAAAAGGCAGCAAGTCTTACTTTTTCCCTAGCTGGGACTGCAAGCGTCTCGAACGCTGTCTCCATCTCCATGATGTAGGTCCAAGTGAGCAGGGTCAGTCTGCCCCTTGAATGCAGTTGGCCTCAGATCGGCCAAACTCTTCACCCAATCTCTCTCTCGGGTGGTGGTGGTGGAGGTAGCTGCTGCTGCTGTCCAACCCCCGCCTGTGCGAATGCCTGAGCGATTAAGGTGGCAATGTCTGCCAGCCTGACGTTTGGCTCCTCATCGGCTGTCCACGTCGTCCTCCTCTTCCTGACATGCAGGATGTTGAGGTATATTAGACACTGAGGTGACTATCTTGGTTTGGATAGTAGTCTAAGTAAAACTAACTTAAACTCCTTTCAATACTATCTCTCAACCTTTAACCTAAGTATTAGATATCCTAATCTGGTGTATCCTTGTATCCTAGTATAAAATTTGCTTTAAAAATTATAAAAGGCTTAAAACATGATGACTCATCATCCCATGTGTTACATTACTTAATGCCAAAGTATGTAGGTCTCATTTGACCAGAGATCTGTCGAAATTAGGTCATGGAACAAGGCCATGTGAGCTAGATACAAAACAAATGCTAAAAGCAAAAAGTAGATTCCTTTTCTTTTTGCCTTTTGATTTAAGCAAGTAACCTTCCTTGCTTGTTCCTTAGCTTTCATGGCTGGTTTTGAGCTCCATTCAGTCCCTAAATTCGGACTCTACATGAGGAAGAAGAAACACAAACTTAGAAAAATCAAAGAAGATCCTTACTAAATTTCCTTGTCTTCTAGTCCACATTATTTCTTCACATGCTTTGCCTTGTCCACTCCTCATGGGCCGGTTTTTCAGCTGGAAAAGAGATCATTTATTGAGCCAATCAACCATGAATTAAACTAAGGAAAAGAATTGTCAAATGACATTAAAAATTTGACAAAACAAAATCAATTTCCAAATGCCTTCTTTCATTTACGTGAGTGAGCTTCACTTTTCCTTGCCCTCTTCTTGCACTGTTTGGTAAGCTCCCTCTCTTCTTCTAGCTTCATTCTTCCTTTGAAGCTCTTAAGTCCATTAATGGAGTTTAACTTCTATCTCATCTTAAGGTAATTCCTAGCATTTCTTGGCAAGTTTGAAGCAAAACTCTCCTAGCATATCAGGGGGTTCGGCCACATTTAGTTCTCAAGGGGATTGTCCAAACCAACATGAAACCAAGGAGCATCTCAAGGTTATCTTAAGGTAGGTTTTAAAGCTTGAAAATCTTAAAACACATTTTTGTGTGTAACCAAGTTCTACTCTTCAAGTCTCTTTTCTTCTTCATTTTGATGAAGGAAACTTGCTCTTCATCTACCTTTGGTGAGCCGAATTATAAGAGGAAAAGTCTAAGGTAAAGTATTGTAAAACTACTTACAAATCTACTTAAGATCTTTGTTGAAGATCTAACTCCTAAACACCTTCACCTCTTGCATAAAACGAAGAGGAGCATCAGTTTACCTAGGAGAAAGCTTGGAGATTCAAGAGAAGTTCAAGCACTTAACCACCTTGTTAAGAAGTCAGTTTACTAGTAAATCTTTATGTTATAAAACTTTGTTAAACTTTGTTAACTATCAATGGTGCAATAAGTAGACTTGCACCAATTGTTAACTGTTTGTTGTAGTAGAAGGAGATCAAACGGGGCAAAAAAAAAACATGCACTATTTGGAATACCCCAACCCGAAACCAATAAACTGAATGGCGACTCCCAAATAAAATACAAAACTGCCAGCGGAAATAAATACAACAACCGGGCGGATTACATGCCGTTGGCCACCCTTGTGACCAACAAGGCTAAGCAAATACAATCCTCAAATGTCACGGTCTGGAATACAGATACAACCGAGTACTAGGAATCAAACTCAAAGTAAAATACCGAAAAAAAATAATTAACTAATAGTAGACTCCCAAAGCTTGGTCTACCCCACCTACACTCAGTGTGGTGATCTTCTTAAACTTCAGGTACCTGAAAAATGGGGGTGCCCCAAAGGGGCTCAGCAACAATGCTGGTATGGAAAACGTCAGCCCTTGTCTACCGGGCCACACCAACTACTTTGTCGAACACATGCAGTTCATTTTTTATAAAGCTGTAAACAAGCATAATCTGATGATAACCAAGTTATCACAACAAGGACATAATGTCACATAGAACAAGACACAGAAGGTCGAGTTAGCTGAATGAAATTCTTTACTGGATAGTCGGTCCACACAATGGACTGGCCGTTATAACTGAATATCTGAAATAGTGGAGGTATAGTGACCTCGTATGAGAAAGGTGGGTATAAAAACCCAGGAGATAACTAGTTAAACCTGAACTGATGGCGTGGGAAATACGACCCACTAGAGGAATAAGTCTCCTCGAACTGAAGGGGCATTTGAATCCCGGAAGGAATAAAGTCTTCCTCCCAACTGAATGTTCCTCGCGACGTAGATAGGAGACCTGAGACAGGTACAACTCCTGTAGCATGCATGGCCAGATCCAACTGGGCTCCTCATTCTCGTAGTATAGAGTTGTTAAGTGTCATATAAAGACGTTAAACAAGAACACAATGTGTATTGTCAATTATCACGTTTAGGATAATGACGTTTGTTATAAACTGAAGTTAGTGAGAGACTTGAGTACAAGTCCTCGGTATACTGAAACGCAGGTATTTAATCCACTGGTATAGTAGTGTTTGTATGCGTGGGACATACACGATGTAGTCAGCAACATTCACGCACATAAAATAATACCACAGTGTGCAAGAGTAAAACAACAGTTTACATTAATTATCTTGGTCGTTATTTCAAACAACAGATAGCACACAAGCCGGTGTAATCCGTTAGAAAACAGGTTGCAAGAATCCCATACCGTTCACCGTAGACTGTTACTTGTAAATTCCCGGTCAACGTCTGGTCAAACAAAGTCCTAGAATAGGATTAACTGAGAGGGTTAATTTATGTTACCCTTATATAATAATTCTATTGGATCTTTTAACAAATCTCATATTGTTATTTCATGTGAGGTTTATTTCTTTTAATCACCTCATGATTTTATGTATAACTCATTTGTTATTCCTTTTGATTTATTTATAAATCCTTTAATGCACATATATGTGTTTATTGCATTTGTTGTTTATTTTATTTGTCTAGGTGACATAACAACTTATAATTCCTTAACTATATTTATGTCATACATAGACATAAAATTCTTATAGTTTTATTATTCTCCTTTTTAACCATAAATAATATTTATTGTTTATCTTTTAATTCCTTATAACCATGTAAGCTATAGTTTTAATCCCATAATTCCTTTAATCAAAATTCTTTCTTCTAAATTCCTCCAAATATCCATGTAGGACCTATATTTATTTTAATCTAAATTCTTACTCTTATAATTCGGTTATTTACAAAACAACCTCATAAGTTCATAAACTTTATATTAAATTCTAATCTCTTTATATTGTAGAGTTTTAATTTCTTATTTAGCTAAATTACAAAGCCATCCCTAATATTTTGGTATATAGCTTTTAAATATTATATCTCTCAAGAATTACAACTTAGCCCCTTAAATTCTCGGCTTTAATAATTTATTTCTTATAATTACAATCTAACCACAAAATCTTATAACTTTTACATAATGACATGTAAACTATAGTTTTAATTTTAATTCTCCATAAATGCCAAATATATATTTATAAATTCCTAAATTACCAAACTAACCCCAAATAATTCGGCTTTGGTCTTGAACTTTCCATTAATTACATTTTCACCCCAAAACTTTCTAATAGTTACTTAATAACTTATAAACTATAGTCTAAATATTTAATTCCTTAAAATTTCGAAAGTGAACCTAATAATTCTCTTAATTATGAATTCGCCCACTAATAAATTCTAAACTTTCATAACAACTTTTATAAATTACATAATAGCCCAAAACTTTATAAAAAGTTATTTCAAAGCTTGTTTAAATTATCTAAAATTCTTAAACTTAATTCCTAACCTTATATTATATTATAATTACACCAAATACCCCTTTAGCTCTCGGTTTTCACAATAAGTGTACCAAACTTTGTAAAAATTACATTTAAGCCACATAACTTATTTAATTAGTCATTTAAGCTTTAATAAAATATTTTTAACTCACCAAACTTTATGATATAAGTTTATATACCTAAGTAGGTCATTAATACCTATTTAACACTTAGGTAATTCGGCCATATTTATCTAGTGACCATATAGTATATGAAAGTGGATTTATATGTCATAATAAATGTACATAAATTCATATGAGTCATATAACTCATGTAAAAATTATTGTAATGTCTTATATTGATTCTTAGCTTAAAATAAAGCATTTTTGCCCTAGACTTTTCGGCCTTAATTAATTTGTAACAATAACAAATTCTATGACACAAAAATGTGTCTTAAGGTAAATATTTTCTATATGTTATAGATTATATCTTTGGCATATAAAACCATATAGTTTCGGTATTATTTAGCCTAGGAGATGTACATAATTTTTGTACAATTTTTAGAAGCTTAACAAAGTTTATAACATAAAGATTTACTTAGTAAACTTACTTCTTAACAAAGGTGGTTAAGTGCTTGAACTTCTTCTTGAATCTCCAAGCTTTCTCCTAGGTAAACTTGATGCTCCTCTTCGGTTTTATGCAAGAGTGAAGGTGTTTAGGAGTTAGATCTTCAACAAAGATCTTAAGTAGATTTGTAAGTAGTTTTACAATACTTTACCTTAGACTTTTCCTCTTATAATTTCGGCTCACCAAAGGTAGATGAAGAGCAAGTTTTCCTTCATCAAAATGAAGAAGAAAAGAGACTTAGAAGAGGTAGAACTTGGTTACACACAAAAATGTGTTTTAAGGATTTTCAAGCTTTAAAACCTACCTTAAGATAACCTTGAGATGCTCCTTGGTTTAATGTTGGTTTGGACAATCCCCTTGGAGAACTAAATGTGGCCGAACCCACCTTGATATGCTAGGAAGAGTTTTGCTTCAAGACTTGCCAAGAAATGCTAGGAAATTACCTTAAGATGAAGATAGAAGTTAAAACTCCATTAATGGACTTAAGAGCTTCAAGGAAGAAGATGAAGCTAGAAGAGAGAGGAGGGAGCTTACCAAACCGTGCAAGAAGAGGGCAAGGAAGAAAGTGAAGCTCACTCACGTAAATGAAAGAAGGCATTTGGAAATTGATTTTGTTTTGTCAAATTTTTAATGTCATTTGACAATTCTTTTCCTTAGTTTAATTCATGGTTGATTGGCTCAATAAATGATCTCTTTTCCAGCCTAAAAACCGGCCATGAGGAGTGTGACAAGGCAAGAGCATGTGGAAGAAATAATGTGAACTAGAAGACAAGGAAATTTAGGTAAGGTATCTTCTTTTGATTTTTCTAAGTTTGTGTTGTCTTCTTCCTCATGTAGAGTCACGAATTTAGGGACTGAATGGAGCTCAAAAACCGGCCATGAAGAGCTAAGGAACAAGCAAGGAAGGTTACTTGCTTAAGAAATCAAAAGGCAAAAAGGAAAAGGAATCTACTTTTTGCTTTTAGCATTTGTTTTGTATCTAGCTCACATGGCCTTGTTCCATGACCTAATTTCGACAGCTCTCTGGTCAAATGAGACCTACATACTTTGGCATTAAGTAATGTAACACATGGGATGATGAGTCATCATGTTTTAAGCCTTTTATAAATTTTTAAAGCAAATTTTATACTAGTTTTTGCCCTTAAAATCGGCCCCTATAGAGAGCCTTGTTGACTAGTCACACCAACTGATTTAGAAGGTAATTTTAACCCTTTTTAAGATTACCAATTCGTGGCATGTCAAAAACTACAAGGTAATTGCGTAAAACGCATTTTCGTGACACCCGAAGGTGTGTTTTTGTGCTCTAAGGAAATTTTGGGAAACCAATTGTTCTTATGAGTTCCAAGTGTTTGTAAACACTTATTATAGTAAATAAACTTATACTAAGGTGTTACATTGAGTTATATGGGGTTATATCAACCCGTGACATAATTTACGGGCCATCGGGACACTCCCGGGCCAAAAAGGAGCGTTAAGAAATCCTCCTGTGGTTTTTGTTGAATTTTGATGAACCACTTCGTGGGTTATCTTTAGAATGGTAAATAATGATATTAGGAACTCTAGGAATTAATTTTATAGGAGTTCGTGCCACCTCGGCACTCCTCCGAGCTTTTCTTGCTTTAAGGAGCGGGCGTGAGCACTCCCAAGCGTTTTGTGTTTTTGACTGAATTTAGCTTAGGGAATATATTTGTATATTCATATAATAATTGTATGACCATTTAGTTTGAATATTAGAGGGTCATACAAGGTCATGTTTGACCATATGCTTCTAAGGCGTTTTAGCGTTTATGGTGAAACGACTGTTTTTACGTAACGTTTTCATGCATGGGTTTGCATGCGTACGTGAAATGATTTATATTTGGATTATATTCCAATAAAATGATTAAATAATATTATTTAGATTTGGGGTATTTCAAGAGCTAGCCAAGACATTTGTTCATTGTGTCTCACTGTGTTTTTGACAACATAAATAACCTATATAGTATGGATAACTTCTTCTAACTTTTCATCTAGTCACTTCAACATTTGAGAAAACCCAATCTTGGATTCCAACTTCCTCTGTAGGAAGAGGGCCCTGAAGGTTTATCAGCCCTTCCCAGAGAGATTTAACCATCCCACACTCAAACAAAGTGTGGAACATTGTGTCAATTTTGGAACAGAAGCAACAGAGGGAGAACCCCTACTCTTCTAGTTACATTAGCAACACAAGGAACAATGTTTCTTATGGATTTCCAGAGCAGTAGCTTTGTTCTAGGACTTTAATTTAACTTTGTAACTCTGTTACTCAACACAAAGATATTTGTACTTCTAGAAGCTTGTCCAGATCTTAATTCTTGAACATCCAACATGTAAGCTGATTTAACCGTGAATTTACCATCTTTTATATCATGCAAAGTCTAAGTATCTTTCACATTCTCAGAGATTTTGATATTCCTAATATCCTCCAGATCTATCTGCCAACATTTTTTTTCAAGAAGGCTAGTGTTCCAATCTGAACTATTAGGAATAATAAAGGAAGAGACCGTCTCGTTCTGATTATTTTGAGGAATAGGAGTGAAAGGTTTGAAGCTAGAAGATCTAGGAATCCACGGGTCTAACCAGAAAAGAGTTTCTTTCCCATCCCCAATTTGTCTCCTTATGCCTTTCTTAAAAAGGTTCAGAGAAGAAACAATAGAAGCCCGAATAGGACTGTCTTTTTTTCCTTTACTAACTTGAATGATAGACTTATTGGGAAAGTAAATGCCTTTGAGAGTAGTAGCCACCAAGGAGGTTGGATCAATCTAGATGTTCCACACTTGTTTAGCTAGCATAGCTCTATTAAAAGATGCTACAGATCTGAAACCCACCCCTATTGTTTTATTAAACTTACTGACTTCATCCCATTTTAACCAATGTATACTTTTCTTTTCCAAAGAACCCCCCTCCCCACCAGATGGAAGCAAACAAAGAGTTGATTTTCCTAATAATCCCTTTAGGCAACAGGAAAAAGTTTCCCTAAAACCCAGAATGTGATAGTTTTGGTTCTTGGTTTGGGTATTCAGTTTCCTACTAAAAATATCTCATATTTTCGGACATTAATCACATGCCCCGAGGAGGTCAGAAAGAAATCAAGGGTTCTTTTAAGAAATTATAAGTTTTTAATACAGCTACTACCACAGAATAGTATTTCATCTATAAATGCCAGATGAATAATACTCGGACCTTCTTTTGAGATCTTAATACCTTGAAAATCATCTTTAGAATCTTTAAATTCAACACACTTGACAAAGCTTCTTGTGCTAAAATGAAAAAAAGGGAGAAAGAGGATCTCCCTGTCTTATTCCCCTTGTACGAGAGAAAAACTTCCCAGGAGCTCCATTTATCAGAATTGAACATTTGATTGAGGAAATATAGTTAAAAATTAGATTAAGCCACTCCTCAGGAAAACCCATAGAAACCAAGATCTCTTTTATAAAACATAACTCCATCCTGTCGTATGCCTTGTGAGGTCTATAGGGAAAAACTACCATTCTTAGCAGCTTGACTTTTATCAAAGAAATGCATAATCTCACCAGAAATGATCACATTGTCTATAATCATCCTACCTTTGACAAACCAGATTGACTAGAGTAGATAATATCAAGGAGGAAATCTTAAATTCGGATAGCCAAGACCTTAGAAACTATCTTATATACATAGTGTTGTAGGTCTAAAATCACTTATATTGACAGCTCCTTTAACTTTAGGAATCAAAGCAATATATGACTCATTAAAAGATTCAGAAAGATTGTTACCTTGAAGAATCAATAGGACTGTCTCTGTAACTTGATTACCAACCAAATTCCAAGAAGTCTTGAAGAAACGCCCATTGAAACCATCAGGACCAGGAGACGTATCTGCACTTATGTCTTTCATAGCTTGGACTATTTCTTCAACACAATAAGGAACTTTTAGGCTGTTCACTTTCTCAACACTGAGTCTATCTTTCACTACTTCTGTAAACATATGGTCAATCTTAGGGAAAGTGGTCTGAGACATCATCTGAAAATGAATCCTTACAATATTCTCTATCTCCTTCGGGCATAGCATAGCACTTCCTCCTTATTGTTTAAGCCAAAAATATAACTACTTTTCCTTCTAGCATTAGCTCTTTAATGAAAGTAATTAGTATTTCTGCCCCCTCTTTAATCCACTGATCTCTCGACCTTTGTTTCCACCAGGATTCTTCTTTATGGGCAAGAAACTCAATTTCCATCAAGACTCTTTTCCTGTTTGTAGAATTACCCAAGGTAGGAATAGCTTTTTGTTCAACAGGGCTAACTCCTTATTTTTCCCTATTTCCCACTTCCATTTCCCAAAAGACCACCCTTTCTACCTAGTAAGAGCTTTTTGACTGTCCATAATTTTTTATCAAAGTTGCTGTTATGACGACCCCATATCTCAGACACTATACTATGACACTTGGAATCCTGGATCCAACTGTTCTCAAACCTGAAGCTATGTTTAGGTTTGGTACGTTCACCAAAAAGTCTGATGAATAAGGGAATGTGATCTGAATTCTCTCTTCTCAGATGTTCTACTGGCAGAAGGGGAAAAACATTAGCAGCTTTACTACATATCAGAACTTTGTCTAGTCTACTAGAAGAGTGTTTTTCATCTATCTGACCATTGGTGAAAGTCCCTGGATCTCCAAAGAAACCCATGTCTATCAGATCACAGTCCTCAATTGCCTCTCTGAATAAACTCATTTGACTATCCTTTCTCAATCTCCCCCTTTTCTTTTCATTGTTCCACATAATCAGGTTGAAATCTCTAGCCACTACCCAAGGGATAGTCACTTGTTTCCTCAGTGTTGACAGTAACTTCTAAGACAAATATTTCATACTCCAATCTGCCCAACCATAAAACCCTGGGAAATGAAACAGTATGCCACCAGGTAGCTCAACTTCCACTACTATGTGATGCTTCGAGACATTAACACGGTTAACTTTCAGCGACTTGCTCCACAATAGAGCAAACCTCCACTCCTTTCTACACTAGGAACTGCTAGACTCTCATCCTTGGATCTCTGAGTCTCCATTAAAAATACAAGCTCATGATTCTTAGATCTCAAGAGATCTTTAACCCAAGCTACTGCCTGAGGGCTACCCAACCCTCGGTAGTTATAACTAACACAAGTCATTGTGACTGGCAGCCTTGCCCAGTAGCAAGGTCTTCCTGAAACTGAGCAAGAGAGTCCTCTTTAGAGTCCTTGATCTCCTCTTCTTTTCCAGAAGCTTGATCATTAGACTTAAGATTCTTGCTATTCCTCTTACTGATTTTGATGCTAAACTTTGAAATATTCTTCCCTGATTTTCCAAGATGAAAATGCACAAACATAACTCTCCTTCTTCTCTTTAATCTCCAACTAATTGTATCCTATCCGAGCCTTCCCATTAGCATCAACCTCCTTCATAATTTGAGCTATAGACATATCAATGTCCACCTGAGAATCTGAAAATATTTTTGGTTTATTAGCTATCTGAGAGTTGAATTTCTCCACTGCTTCTGCCTAGTTGAAATCATGATAAAGGTCTCTTTTGTTTTGATCTCTCATTTGAGGGGTGATATGCTCAAAACCTTAAGGTCTTATAGGATCTTTACTCACTAAATCCTCTTGCTCAATTGTTACCGTCAGTATCAGCAATATGACAGGTATCGTTCTTAGAACTATAAAGATCATCTTCTGAATACTGAGGTTCTCTGATGCAGATGCCCTTATTAGAAATGACTTGTATTTTCCCACTTTTCTTTCCCTTTTTTTTCTTATTCTTGTCCTCCTAAGAAGCTAAGATGTTACTAATAGGGACCTCTTTCTGATTAAACTCCTAATCAGACCTCATGGATCGAGATAGTGTTCAGATATTTGTTCTTATCACTTGTTTGTAACATCTTACAGTTTTGTTCCAGCAGAAAATCCTCAAAGAGAGCTGCTATAGAGCCAGCAAATGCTGCTTTAAGCCACACCCCATATCTCTCTATCGAATCTTGATCCTTCTTCTTCCAGTTAAACTCCACTAACATATGGTCAAGTCTTCCACATCTGAAGCAAAAGTGAGGTAAATTTTCATAGGAAATCCTATAGGCTTTGTCTTTCTGACCATCATTCACTACTAGAATTCTACAAAGAGGCTCTATGATTTCAATCTCCACTCTGATGTGCAAAACTTCGAGGATAGAGGGTTAATCTTCTCAGCACACCCCACAAAGTTCCTATCTTATTCCGTAAAATAATAGTTGACGTTTTGTTAAAAAAAATCATAGGTAAGTTATGAACTCCTGTCTAGATTTTCACATTCTTCGGATTGTGCTCATCTATGTGAATAGATGGGTTAATAGGCATCAACACAAGAAGCCAATTATGGAAATGCCAAGGGCCATTTGCCATAATAGCCTTCATATCCGAAGAAGGGAACTGGAAAGTAAACTTATTATAATCCATTTCACTAACCTTCAAGTAGTTTTTTGGCTTCCAAAGATGAACCAAGAAATTTTGTAGAGATTTAGTTGAAATTTTTTAGGATGCCAAATCCTCCCAAACAAAGAGTTCCCTATCTTTGTACTTGTTGTGTCAAAACGAAGAAGGTCACCCTCTACCTTCTCCAATTCCCCTGGGTGTGTCTTCAGTTCACTCTATTTGGATAAAAAACCCTTCATACTAAACATGTCTAACCTCTTGTCTTTCTTCTTCCTAACTCTTTTTTTTACTTTTCTGAAGCCTCGAGTAGAATTCAATATAGAAGCTCTCTAGATAAGGCTTTAGATTGCTAGAGTAAACTGCTCCTAACCCAATGATCCACCCGTTAATACCCTTGATCAAGACTAGTTTATTACGAAAAGTCACCAAGACTGTTATTCCATTTTTTAACACTTTAAAGACACTGTTCATTGCTCTCCCTCGCGAGGTGATTCCAGAGACGCTCGTCATTCTCTTATATTCTCATCCGAACCTTTCAGTGAGATTGGCCTCACGTCAGCTTTTCTCCATTTCTGGTCTATTTGGTCTCTATCAGTCCTATCTCCTTCGTGCGAAGTTCTAGCTTCTAGATTGGATTTTCTAGGTTAGTAAGGTTGTCAATTGGGCTTTCTTGGAGCCTGTTTGCCTTCACGGTTATTTAGATTCTGCTTGTGCAGAGTCGGAGTGACAAGTTGCGCCTAGTCTTGGTGTTATTTTCAGGTGTGATTTTCTTGCTCTGGTGGTGAGGGGAGACCTTAGTCAGTGGTGGTCTTGAGTTCAGTGGGGTTAGGTTTGCCATATTAGTCGCATTCCATTATTTCGTTTGCTCCCCTGGGTTTTTCGGTAGAGGTGGGTGTGTCAATTTCTCCTGGCCAGGCGGGGCGCTCAGACGATTGTGGGTGGTGGTTCTCCAGGGTCAGGCTACAGGGGTGCGAGAGTTTTAGGGGCGTGGTGGAGCTCGGTTTCTAGCATTGTCTCCTAGTTGGTGTGCGGGGCTGTTCTTCTTTGTTGCTGGTGGTTCGATTTGCTCAGTTTCCAGTTTTTGCTGGAGTATCTCGAGTGGCCAGTTTTGGGAGGTGCGTGGGAGGGGGATTGTTTGGATTTGGGAGCTAGAGTTTTGAGTTCCCTTGAGTGATCTCTCCAAATAAGTTGTCTTGCTCTTAATTGTAGGGGTTTGGGTCATCTAAAAGTAGTTTCTTGGATGAAGAGTTTGATTCTAAAACTCAATCTTGACATTATCTTCCTAAGTGAAACGCATAGATCCTTGACAGAAATGGATAAATTCTTTGAAAAATTCTCTTGCTATCAGGGGTTAGCTGTAGCTAGTAAAGGTAAGAGTATGGCTGTCTATTCGGTTTATTCAGTTAACCGAAAACTGAATTAGTAATAATCGTTCGGTTTTTCGGTTATAACCGAATTACATTAGTAAAACCGATTTAACCGAAAACTGAAATTGAACTTACATAATAAAAACCGAAATATCCTTAAAAACCGAAATATCCTTTAAAACCGAAATATCCTTAAAAACAAGCATATTACATATAAAATTTCGACAAAGAGTAATCTTCAATCTGCTCCAGCACCACTACTTAAACAGACTTTCAAATTACAAAAAAAAAAACCACCAAAAGGAGAGGAAACACTTCTAAAATAAAAGTTCATTCAAGTTCCATACTACTATCCTAAACTGAGATAACATATATGGTTACAGGTGGCCATCTCTTGTCTAAAGATACACAATTTGATTGACCAGAGTCCATAGAAACTGAAATTCCCAATGACTTGAATTTCTCAATACATTGCCTTCTTGATTTTGTTGAGTTATTAATCACAAACACTACTCATTTCCTGCAATAATAAAAGAAGAAGCAATAAATCAAACCACAAATAGCATCTGAATGGAAATTGTTGTAACAGTGCAGAAACTATGAAAATTGAAACTATGCAGAAACTATGAAAATGAAACTATTCAAAAACTATGAAAATTGAAACTATGCATAAATTAAAAATCTGATATATACAACCTCCATCCCAATTCGTTACTTTTAGATATGCTTGTCCACGTACACCTGTATACGCTTCACATCTTTCAGCATACTGAATAAATATAAATAAGTAAACCTGAGAGCAATCAAAAGCCAACTGAATAAACTATGAAACTATGAAAATCATTTCTTACTCCCAATGTGAAGCGTATGAAAAGATTGCTCTTAGACAGGAATTGTATGAAAAGATTGCTCTCAGACAGGAATTGTATGAAAATATCCCTCCCAATGTGAAGTGTATGAAAAGATTGCTCCCAGTCTGAGTCAGACTTGACAATGCTCGTTTGATTGAGTAATACAAGTAAGAGAAGTGTAGAAAATAAACTTACTTTAATCCACATCTTTCATACTCCCAAAATTGTTGACTCAATGGAAAGGTTAGTCATTTCTGAAAAAGAAAATATAAGAATAAATTATTATGAACAAGTGTAACAACATAATACAAATTAATCTAATTATAATCGAATGTAAAATTTGTGGCCGTAAATTAGATTTGTGCAATAATGAACCAAAAACCAATTTCTAAGAAAATGGCTTTGTATGAATCACGACAGCTGCAAAAAGATTCAATTTTTTGGTACTGGTTGGAAATATGGATTTTTCAACAATTCTCATCCTATATCTCTGTAGTAAAACTATGGGCAAAATGAGTTTGTAATTTTACATATCTACTTATATGTGCAACAACACATAGCTTATTCGTAAATATTTTGAACATTAATAAATCACAAGGTTTTAATTATTAAACTAATATCCGATAGCCACAAACTTTAGGATATAATCAGCAGAAACTTAGTTCATGTCAATTAAAAAACCAAATGGTAAAACAAAAAAAAATGGTCACAATTTGGAAACTGTAAACTGTTGAAATAGCCCGTAAATTTAAGCAGTGATTCCGTTATCTTTGACAGTTAATCCTTAAAAAACATAATGAGAGTAGCTCAATGATTCAGTGGTGGTAATTGATTGACCAATGATTGAAACAACCTTATAGCCTCATACTAATATTTTAGAAATTAATACTAGCACCTACATCATTAAATAATGACCTGATAAGTGACGCTTGGACATAAGAAAAAAAAGAGGAGATCGGATGATATCATTGGAAGGAGGGCACAACTTGACTGAGGTTATATCCAAATTGAAGAACTGACTACATCAGCCCTATCAGTTGATGTTACAAAGAGATGGTCAATCCCCCGAGACTAATCTAAGTTATTCAGTAAACAAACTATGTTCAGCTATGCACTCTCCATATAGTCATTGGCGGGCATGTTTGATCATATTCATCAAAAGTGTGCAATAGAACTTCAACAAGTAGCCAATTCATAGTAATAATGTATGTAAACAGATAAAAAAAACAGTTCCTATAGTCATGAAGCACCAATTCATAGAGACGGCCAATCCCCCGAGACTAATTCTCAGTTATTCAGTAAACAAAATTTATCTTTTTTGTCAATAACAAAAGATAACCAATGTAATTACCAAAAAAAAACAAAAGATAACCAATGGTGGCTGAATCAACTACTGAGGCTATAGGGGTATGGCAGATACAGATCAAATCAGCCAGACAGTAACTTCATGCGGCAGCAGTAGCAATGGTGGCTGCATACACTTTGAACCACATATGTTTTCAAAAATTGCAAGTTGTAAAAGCTACCCCTTACTATTCATATATCCAATTCTGATAATAGTCAGCAACTCAGCAAGCTAGACATGACTACAAACAGTTGGTTGGGAATTGAAGCAGAAAAACACTCACAAGATATCTAGTGGAAGTCATGAATAGTAAAACTGGTACTATGTCTGGTGATATGCTAGATAATGGTTCCCCCGACAAAGAAACTCTGTCTTGTCTCTTAGAGCCTTCAAAATCTAACTTATCGATTGCTGAGGTTTGTCTGTGAGCAAAGGTGCATCAAAACATGGTAGTTCAGATCTGTCACGATATCAGAATCTGCCTGTTATCAAAGAATCAGAGACTTAACATAAATTATCAAAAAATCTGTGATAACCGAAGAGAAACTAAAAACGAAAATTTCATAAACCCCCATCTGTAAAACCCCCATTCGAAGAGTAACTATGCACTCACCAATTTACGTATCGCTCAGAAGGAAGTCTACTCGTGCGAACTGCAGATGCAGAGGTTGGAGAGGAGGAGGGCCGATGAAGGTGATGGGGTTAACAAACCCATCTTCTGTGAAGGATTCGCCTGGTCCCCACGATTACGAAAGCAAGTGGCAGCAAATATGAGGGAGGATTGATGATAGGGGTTGAATGTGGTGCGGTGCGGCGGTGGTGGTGATGTGTTGTGGCGGTGACCGGTGATGGGAATTGGGAAAGTGGTGCCGTGGTGGGAGAAGAACGGGATTGAGGGATTCGACTTCGAGTCTTCGAGACCAAGAGGCGAGGGAGAGCCGAGAAAGAAATGTCGTGAGACAGCGAGAGTGACTGACTGACTACTGAGAGTAGTGCCTGTGTCAACCCTAAACTAAACGATGTGTTTTGTAGTAAAAGAAAAATTTGGTTATACGGTTAATCGAATAGTGCCTGTGTGAAGACCGATAACCGAACCGAATTACTATTCGGTTAACCGTATAACCGAAATATAAAATACGGTTAAAAAATTCGGTCAAAAATAACCGAAAAAATACGGTTTTCGGTCAAAACCAAATTAACCGAACCTAATGGACACCCCTAGGTAAGAGCGGTGGCCTTTGTCTTATGTGGAAGGAGTCTATTGGATGCTCGCTTTTATCCCAGTCCAGGCATCATATGTCAGTGGTTATATCCTTCCCGGGAGAACTTCAATTTGTTTTCACTGGTTTCTATGGATGGGCTAACTGGTCTCTTAAACACCTGTCTTGGAAACTTCTTCATCTAATCAGCAAGCAGGTGCTATTGCCTTGGGTGGTAGCCGGGGATTTCAACCAGATTATGTTTGCTTCTGAGAAGACTGGGGGCAGATTGAGACAGGAGATTCATATGTCCCCTTTTAGAGATGTTATTGCTAAGTGTGATCTTCATGATATTGGTTTTTTGGAGAAAGTTCCACTTACACCAATTGTAGGGAAGGTGAGCTTAATTCTCATAGTAGGTTGGATAGAGTCTTCTGTTCCTCTATGGGCTTGAATGCTTTCCCCAATATCTCAATGGAGCACTTACCTCGCGAAGACTCTGATCATTGCCCTCTGTTTATTCGCCCTTTTACCAATCACAAAATTCCGGCAAAAGTCTTCACATTTGAAAATGGGTGGTGCTTGGATGCTAAATGTGCTGAAATAGTTACCAATGTGTGGAGTTCTCACTATCCTAATATCACTACCAGCTTGAGTTAGTGTGCTAGGAAATTGAGTGAATGGAAGGGGTGGTCCATCTCAAAAATCAAATGGAAGGTCATCAATAAGAAGAAAGAACTCGAGTGTATCTCTATTACTGATAGTTCTGTGGGAGCCATCAATAATAGAAAGAGATTACTCATGGAAATTGAGCTGCTAGCATTCGAAGAAGAAATATGGTGGAAATAGAGATCGAGAGATAAGTGGATTAAGGAAGGAGACAAGAATACGAGATTTTTTCATGCTAGGGCTTCCTTAATTAAAAGATCCATAGAGATATTTGGGCTAATGGGGCATGGGCAATCTATGAATTACTCTTGGCATAGTATTGAAAAGATTGCCAGGGAGTATTTCCAATCTCTCTTCGAGTCCTCTCATCCCCAGTCTGATAGGGACTTCACTCTGTCAGTGGAGGCCGCCTCAACACCAATTTTGTCAGTGAGCTCTCTAAACCCTATGCAAAAGATGAGATCATATTGGCGGCTAAGCAGCTAGGCTGCAATAAAGCTCCAGGTCCTGATGGGTTTAATGGGAAGTTCTACACCACTTATTGGCCCATTATAGGGATTCAGGTCATGGAGGCGGTCAAGTCGATCCTTAGAGGTTTCCCCCTCACGGATACTCTGAACGACTACTTTATCACTCTGATCCCAAAGATGGTGGGAGCTACCGAGATTGAAAAATTCAGACCTATTGCTCTTTGCAATTTTATGTATAAGATTGCTTCTAAGACCTTGGCTAACAGACTCCAGCATATTCTCCCTCACATTATCTCTCACAATCAATCAGGATTTGTGAAAGGGAGACTTATTACTGATAATATCATATTAGCGGGAGAACTCCAGCATTTCTTGGATAAGAATCAAGCTGTCAAGAATGGCTTTTTCGCGCTCAAACTGGATCTTAGCAAGGCTTATGACAGATTATAGTGGTCTTTTCTTCAGGATGTGCTTTCCTCGATGGGCTTTCCAATGAACTGGATCTTACCTGTCATGTACTGCGTCCGATCAGTGAGATGCTCCATCCTCATCAATGGAAACCAGGTACTTCTTTCTCTCAGACTAGGGGCATTAGACAAGGTGATCCTCTGCCCCCTTCCTTTTTATTTTGGCCCAGAGGCTCTCTCTAGCAATCTGAATAAGTCTGAAAGGATGGGAAATTACCATGGGATTAAACTCTCTCCCCTCTGCCCATCAATTTCTCATTTTGCTTTTGTGGATGATATTCTCCCCTTTGGGAAGGCTAGACCCTCAAATATCTCTCATCTAAATCATATTATCTAATGAAATTCCTCTTAGCTTCTGGCCACAAAATTAACCATCTCAAATCTGAACTGGTGTTTAGCAAAAACTATCCCCGTCTATCAAAGAGAACCTATCCGCCATGCTCAATGTCCAAGAGGTTCCCTGCTTCACCAAATATCTAGGGTGTAACACCCCCAAAACCGGCCTAAGAGTCAGGGGCATTACACGCCGCGTATTACTACCTAATAACGCAAGGCTCTAAAGCTAACAATCGAATCAAGGCCCAAAACAATGCTTTCATAAACAGTATAAACCAAAGTATCAAAATACAACTGAAGTTAACACAACTCCCATATACATAACCAAGTCAGAAACAAAAGTCAAAACAGTGTAAGGCCCGAAGGCTACAACATCATAAATAATAGTCTGAACAAACAAAAAGCTAAACACTATAGCTCCAGAGACTTAAGATGACCCACGCTGATCAATCTGCAAAAATGTTAAAAGTAAGGGAGTGAGCACACAACTATGCCTAGTAAGCAGCGACCGTCATCAGTAAGGTCGCTCAAAACGATTGAAATCAGAAGGAGGAGAAGATAAACATTATATCCACAATTCCCAAACAGCCAGAAGCTTTCAGAAATAGAAACAGAGTGGAACATAAGGGTTCCCAATTCAGAAACAATTAGAGTTCACAAACAGATAGGGACACAGTACAATGCACACACTTAGAAGGGTCGAAGACCCATAGACCATAACAGGTCTCTCGGCAACGCAGAAATGACTCGAAAGAGCCAAAAGGTTCATCAACCCCACAGAATAGAAAGGGAATGACCCACACTCAGAACGACGTCTACATGGTATACCACGGAATAGCTCGACCCAGCCATTCACGGCTCAGAAACAGAGTAAAGTGTCCCAAAACAGAAGGTTTGCAAAAACAGAAGCAACCTTGCATGAAAACATGTCAAAACACTTATAATACAGTAGTAGAGACTTAGAGGAGTCCAACGCCACAAACGGCACTCAAATTGGAGTTCAGACGGAGAAGTTATGCAGAAAACAGTAGTGTCCGACCTTGTGTCCGGACGTCAAGTTCGGACGCAAGTCGAGACTCAGAAACCAGAATAGTCAAATGTCCGAACTTGTGTCCGGACATCAATGTTCGGACACAAGTCGATTTGAAATCAGACAGGAAATTTCAGAGTGTCCAAACATCTAAGTTCGGACTGATGTTCGGACGGGTTTTACGAAAGAGTTACGCGGAAGGTCCGACCTTGTGTCCGGACATCGAAGTTCGGACACAGGTCGAACTTAAATCAGAGGAGAACCCAGGGGAGTGTCCGAACATCGAAGCTCGGACCGATGTTCGGACATACCCCGAACTTTGAAAATCAGAAAGGCAAAAACACACTGTCCGAACTTCAAAGCTCGGACGGAAGTCCGGACAGTGCGAAAACTGCAATCTCCAGAAGATGATCAGAGCACAAAAACAACGCAATTCGATACCACGAATCGCCAACTCAGAACACACACCAAATCAGTCATCATAATACAGAAGACCATGGGGTTTAGCCAATCCAAAACGCGATCAAACATCAACACAATTAGACACACACTCAAATCAAACAACAAAACCTTGTAAACCCCATGGCTGAACTTCCAAACCGAATCGAGTAACCACCTACCTCAATTAGCAGCAAACGTCAACACACCTCAAGCAAAATGCAGCCCGGAACGCTCTCCAACCAGACACGAACACAATCACTGGTTACAACACAAATCAACAGCCCACAATCAGAAGTCAAACAAGAACCCTAGAACAACAACATTCCTCAATTCTGCAACCCGTACCTGATTGCCAGAACGCAGAATTCCCAACCCCTTGTAGCGCAGTAGTCTCACAATTCCTGAATTCGAACACAGAGGCACAATCGCTGAAGCCACAACAGTAACCAATCCAAAATCAGAAAACCGTAGAGGAGGGGAACTTGCTCAACCAACCAATATGAACTAAGAATCAAACCTGAGGGTGGACAAGGAGCCTACACAGCAGCAAGAATCTTCACCCGGACAACAACAGTGGCACCAGAATTCACAGCAGAGGAGAACTATGGAGAGAGAGAGAAGGGAGAAGAACGCTCGTTCTGACCACGATGAGAGGCGCTCCTCACGATAGACTGACGTGATGAGAAACAATCAGAATAGAAATAATTTAATTAAGGTTCCTCTCCTTAATAACCTAATTAAAACAATTACCTTAATTGTTTTAAGCAAAGACTTCCTTGCCCTTGACATTTGACAGAACGCCGACCAAGTCCCACTGACATAAGTAACGTAATACAACTTAGATACAACAATTATAAACCGGACATAATATAAGTATGAACTATGGGTTATAACATCACCTCCCCCTTAAAAGAATTTCGTCCTCGAAATTGACTCACCTTACTACTCGAACAGGGAGGGAAACTTGGCTCGCAGCTCGCCCTTGAGCTCCCAAGTCGCCTCGCTCTCCGACTGATCAGACCACTGGACCTTAACCATAGGTAGGGTCTTACTCCGAAGCCGACGGACGTCCCTGGCTAAAATGCGGGTAGGCACCACCTCGAAACTGTAGTCCTCCCTCAACTGAAGCTGGTTGTAGTCGATCACGTGGGACGGATCATGCATGTACTTCCTCAACATCGAAACATGAAAAACACTGTGGACAGCAGACAAGGCTGGGGGCAATGCTAAATGGTAAGCCACAGGACCAATCCTCTCTATAATCTCAAATGGTCCAACGAACCTTGGGCTAAGCTTCCCACGCTTCCCAAAACGGACAACTCCCCTGACTGGAGAAACTCGCAGATAGACATGATCTCCAATCTCAAACTCAAGCGGCCTGCGCCTCTGGTCTGCATAGCACTTCTGCCTACTCTGAGCAACAAGCAAACACTCTCGAATCATTCTGATCTTCTCCACTGCACCCTGCACCAGCTCGGGCCCAACTAAGACCCTCTCCTTCAGGTCATCCCAACAGATGGGAGACCTGCACCTCCTGCCATACAACGCTTCAAACGGAGCCATACCAATGCTCGCCTAAAGTCGTTGTTGTAGGCGAACTCAATCAGAGTCACATGCTGATCCCAGCTATCTCATCGAGATACAGACGAGCTAAACGCTCCAAACTGAAGGTCTTCCTCACTGGCATAAAATGGGCGGACTTCGTCAGACGATCAACTATCACCCACACAGCGTCACTGCCTGAAGGAGTCTTAGGTAACCCCATGACAAAGTCCATCCCCACACTCTCCCACACTCTCACTCACTCAGGAATGGGAAGGGGCTGAAGCAAACCGCTGGCCTCTGGTGCTCACCCTTCACCTGCTGACAGGTCTGGCACTTCGAAACAAACTCAGAGATGTCACGCTTCATCCCAGACCACCAAAACGACTCCCTGAGATCTCGATACATCTTCACCTCTCCAGGGTGAACTGAGTATGGCGCTCCATGAGCCTCCTGAAGGATCTCTCTACGCAGAACTACGTCGTCTGGAACACACACTCGACCTCTGAAACGCAGACAACCATCACTGGAGACACTGAAGTCCGAACTCTGCTCTGAAGACAGCCCCTCTCTGATCCGACACAAAGCTGAATCTGCCTCCTGACCAACCCGGATCATGTCGACCAACGAAGACTGAACCTGAAGCGCTTCTGTCATACTGGCACAGGCCGGTCTGACTACCCAAACACCCATACGCTGAAGCTCTAAGGCGGACCTCTAAACTCCTGTCAACGCACAAGCTACGCCCGGAGCACCTCTCCGGCTCAAAGCGTCTGCTACAACGTTCGCTCTACCAGGATGGTAGAGGATCTCTAAATCGTAGTCATGAAGTAGCTCCAACCACCTCCTCTGTCTCAAGTTCAGCTCCTTCTGAGTGAATAGATACTTGAGACTCTTGTGGTCCGTGTAAACCTTACACGACGCTCCATACAGATAATGTCTCCAAATCTTCAGCGCGAAAACCACAACTGCCAACTCCAGATCATGGGTAGGGTAGTTCTTCTCATAAGGCTTAAGCTGCCGAGAGCCATAAGCCACTACCTTACCCTGCTGCATCAAGACACATCCAAGTCCCTTATGGGACGCATCGCAGAAGACCTCGAAGCCCTCTGTCCCAGAAGGCAAGGTCAGAATCGGTGCGGTCGTCAACCTCTTCTTAACCTCCTAGAAGCTCTGCTCGCAAGCCTCACTCCACTCGAACTTAATCTCCTTCCTCAACAGACGGGTCAGCGGGGATACAATCTTAGAGAACCCCTCAACGAACTTCCGGTAATACCCAGCTAACCCAAGGAACTACGGATCTCAGCAACATTCGTGGGCCTCGCCCACTCCATAACTGCTCTAATCTTCTCAGGGTCCACTGAGATACCGTCCTTCGAGACCACATGTCCCAAAAACACTACACGATCGAGCCAGAAGTCACACTTCTTCAACTTAGCATACAACTCACGATCCTTCAGCATCTGCAAGACAATCCTCAGATGCTCCTCATGCTCCTCTGCGCTCTTGGAGTACACCAAGATGTCGTCTATGAAGACCACTACAAACTGATCTAGATAGGGTTTGAAAACCCGGTTCATCATATCCATGAAGACCGAGGGAGCATTAGTCAGACCAAACAGCATAACTAAGAACTCGTAATGACCATAACAAGTCCTAAAAGCGGACTTAGGCACATCCTCGGCCTTAATCTTCAACTGATGGTAGCCCGAACGAAGATCTATCTTCGAGAACACTGTGGCGCCCGCTAACTGGTCAAACAAGTCATCGATGCGCGGTAGGGGGTTGCGATTCTTGATGGTCACCTTGTTCAGTTCTCTATAGTCGATGCACAATCTGAAGGTCCCATCCTTCTTCTTCACAAATAGCACCAGCGCTCCCCAAGGCGAAACGCTAGGTCGAATGAAGCCCTTATCTAGCAACTCCTGAAGCTGAACCTTCAGCTCCTTCAGCTCCGCCGGACTCATACGGTAAGGGGCCCTAAAGATGGGCTGAGTCTCTGGCGCTAAGTCAATCGTGAACTCCACCTCCCTCACTGGTGGGAGTCCGGGCACATCATCCTGGAAGACCTCAGGAAACTCTCTGACGATCGGGATGCTCTCCAAGCTAGATCCCTCGCATACCTCCGGTAGGTAGCACAAAAAGCCCTGACAGCCCTTCCTCAAGAAGCTGGCTGCCTACATCGTAGACACAATCATAGGCGCACACGGGACTGCATTCCCAGCGAAGACAAAACGGCTCCCGCCAGGCAGATCAAACACTACTCTTCTCGCTGCACAGTCTATATGGGCATGGTGCTCTGCCAGCCAATCTAGGCCCAAGATCACATCAAAATAGGTCATCCGCATCGAGATGAGGTCAGCACAAAAGGTCTTGTCCCGGACTACTATGGGACAAGCCTTACACACAGAATCAAGAATGCAAGGAGCAATCCTACCCAAAGGACTACTCACACACAAATCTACTTCACTAGGCACAATAGTCAATTCAAGCCTACCAAACAAATCACAGCAGATAAAGGAGTGCGTAGCTCCAGAGTCAAACAGACAAAATACGTCCGAAGAATGGATCTGGAGGATACCTGAGACGACGCGATCATCAGCTCGATCACGCTCTCCAGCCATAGCATAAACTCGAGCCTGAGTCTGAGGCTTCTTCTGGTCGGACCTCGCCCCTAAGTCTGAGCTGGTGCCTCTATCTCCTGAGCCTCTACTGAATGCCTGAGGGCACTGAGCAATCCGGTGCTCCATCGACCCGCACTTAAAGCAGGCACCAGTCTTCTTGTAGCACTCCCTACCCGGATGGGAGTGACCACAAGACCCACACTTCGCCCCAGCTGAAGAAGATGAAGAAGCTCCCCGACGATCTCCATAGGACTGCTTCTTTGATAAGTGCAAAACATATAGACTTATTAAGGTTTAATCACCTTATAATTTGCAGCATTTTTAGTAATGTTTCTCACTTATCTTGGGTTTTTCCTATAATTATGTTGTTATATTAATTGATGAATTATATGTGTTAAAATGTAGGAAAAATGCCAAATAACCACATATTATAAGGGATTAAAGAAACTCACGCGAGATTGCACGCAAGAGGCGTGACCGCCCCTGCAACCGCACGAGTCTAGGCGGACGTGAGTGAGTTAGATAGGTGGACACACACATTGTCGCGGACAACACTTGTGTCCGCATGTTCTCAGGCGGACGCCCACGCGGACAAGAGATGGAGACTGCGGGCGAGAGAGTATGAGACGTCCGCATGAAATGAGGCGGACGCCCACGCGGACAGCAAGCGGACGCATGTAAATTCCCAGACGCGAACAGTTTTTCTTCTTCGTCGACTTGCTTCTGCTTATCCATCTACTCCCCCACCGTCTACCTTAATTCACTCACGCGTTGTCTCCATCTCTGTCTGCAATCAATGAGCTGCAATCAATCGGCAATAAATGTTCTTCCATCTGCCACTTCCTTTCTCCTATATAAACACATGTTCCTTCTGCTCTCATTTACATATCCACCACCCAAACAATCCATCATCGATCCACTTCACCACACATCACACGTCCATCCCATTTCTCTTCTCCCGTCTTCTCCATTTTATTATTTTACATTCCACAATATCCACCTCTAGTCCTACGTATACAAAATAGCAGAACAAATGCAGGAGTGACTACAGATGATTTCTACTACTCTTGTTTCTGTTTATCTATTTAATATGTTAGGCTAGAATATTTATACTCTGGGAATGGTTATTATGTGTTTGTATTAATTATGCAATATTTTTACTGGTTTTATTTAAATACAGTCTGTTACGATTAAATCTTCTCTCTCGCCTTTTTAATAAATGTCATGAGTTTATTAAATTGCTTACTAAGTCTATTTTGATCAGACCGGTGATAAATAGATAGGTTAATTAAGCCGTAAATCTGGAGAAAGCTTATTATGATTTAATAAGTTAGTATTTTCAGATGCAAATATAATTTCTCATATCTAAACCGTCCGTTTACATGTGTTATGCTTGAACCTGGATTAGAACCTTGCATTTTCTGGTAAACGAGTTCTTTTGAGTCTATGATTTAGACCTTAAGATAATAAGAGGAATTTTGCCAAACAATTATAATTAAACCAGTAGACCTAGCATAATTAAGCAGATATTATATTAACCTGAACCAGAGTCTCGTTTAGTTTATCTGTTAACTTAGTTTATTTTATCTTTCCTTTTTATTTATAAAAACAAGTCAATTAATCCCCCCTTTCTGTGACACGCTTAGGTACTATAATATGCACATTAGTCCCACGGTTCGATATCCGGTCGCTTACATTTCACTATACTACCACCGACCGGATTTGTTTGCAGCCCGACGTTTATTTTGAGTTTTAATTTCTTTTTTTTTTATTTTTACACCAGTTTAACCACTCACGATAATCAGTCTGCAAAATGGCGTGTTGCCAGGGACTAGATTTATTCTAGTTCCTAAGCCCCGGATTATTCACCCGTTTAATTATAAATATTTTGTTCTCTTATTTCTGTTAATATTATGTCCATAATATTTTGTCTATTGTTTATATTAATTATCTACTATATTTTGTTTATATTATTATATTTGTTGTTTAATTTAACTTCTAACATTTAATTCTAACTACTAACATTTTAATTTTATGTACACTAATTCCTAACGTTTAATATTCTGTCAACTAATTACTAACATTTAATTTTCTGTAAATTAACTACTAAATTTTAATTTCCAGCAATCTAATTACTAACTTTTAATTTTATGCCATCTAACTACTAACTTATAATTTTATGACATATTTATTTTGTTGTTGTTTAATAAATTTAATTAAAATAAAAAAAAGAGAATCGCAGGCTAAGTCCGCAAGCAGACGGAAGATGTGTCCGCCCCCAGTCCATGCGGACTCCCACGCGGACGCCACTGAGGACCGCTACTCCACTTGTCCGCCCAGCTGTCCGCCCAACGCCACGCAGACGCCAATGCGGACGCCACCAATTCAGAAAAAAAAAGAAAGTTCAACGCCGCGTTTCAATTCTTATTCTTCCCCAAACTCTCAATTTGCTCCAGTTCGAAACCGAAGAGAAGAACGCAGCACGACTCCATCCCTCAATTGCTCAAACTCCTTCAATTCTCCACCGAATAACGCAAGGTTAGTACCGAAATCTTCGTTTTTCCATTCCTACGTTTCTATAGCTTCAAATCCACAAATGATGAACTACACTAGGAGAAATTAGGGACTGAAATTTCGAAACCCTAGGTCGACGGGTTCAAAATTTCGAACATATATTGCGATTTTGCCCTCGAATTCTTCTTCTATAAATCATATTATACATACACAAGGTTAAATCTACACTTATTACACTTAAATTTGGTGTTTTTGATGAATTCCAATTTAGGTATATGAGAGTTACGAAAATTGCTTGTTAAAATTGCATTTTCCAATTCTATAAATGCCTTGTTGTTATTAAAAGAATAATTTATGATTATAGGATGTTATATGTGGATTTGTGTGATAACGGTATTAAATTACCTAGAGTTTGACTGAATTAATTGTGGAGAATCGAAGATTTTTAGGGGAGGTTCTGTCGAATTTTCGATAGAATTTATGTTGTTTATTTTATTTTTATTTTTTTATATTTCATATTATTTGTTCTACTTGTTTTCTATTTTTGCAAATTTACTAAGTTGTTTATGTCAAATATTAATGCTCTGTTTGATATTAATTTTTATGTTGTTATTATTTGTCAATTTGTATGTTGTTGTTGTTTATTGATTTTTATGTTGTTGTTGTTTATTGATTTTTATGTTTTTGTTGATATTAGTTTTCATGTTATTATTACTCTGTTTAATATTAAATATTAATTGTTATGCTGTTAATGTTTGTTTGTTTTCAATTTCCAAACTATTAGTATGCCGCCTCGTATGCGCGGTGGTCTTTCTGGTTCTGGTTCTGCTAGGGGCAACTGCCCCGGTGCATCTTCTTCTGCACCTCTCGTCATCCGGATCTTCGGGATGACGGTTTCATTTCGGCAGAGGCCCGTGCCTGGTACGATCTAGGCAAAGATTTTGTGATGGAGAGGCGATTTGCGCCTGAGGTGCTAGAGGCTACAGGGTGGACACCCTGTTTGCCAGATTTGGACTTTCGCCGGTCCTAAAGATAGGTGGGGGACTCTTTTGTGCAGAGCTGGTTAGAGAGTTCTATGCGAATGCCCAGGCGGGCAATCTGAGCATTACCTCTTTCGTACGCCATCACCCCGTTGAGATCACACCGGCGACATTCTCATTTGTCCTACAGATCCCGGTTAATCCTGACGATTTCCGAGGATTCACAGAGGATCACATGCATAGGTCGAAGTCGAGGTGGCTTCAGGATGTAGGTCGGAGGACCCGACATCGAGGGGAGGAGGACAAGGATGTCCTCCCTTTCGCGAGTTTCCCCACACTGCAGCAGAGGCTTCTCCTGGAGATCCTCAGTCATCAGATTCGCCCATCTGGCGCGCACGATGCTTCTGATGAGGATTGTGCTTTATTAGACTACTTCCTCTCTCCATCTCCACCCACTCAGCGCATCTCCCTCAGCCACATCATGTTCGGCCAGCTCCATAAGGTGGTCTCCTATCTGAGGACGAAGAAGAAGAAGATCACTCCTATTTTTCCCTTCTCCATCTGGTACCACCTTTTCAATGTCCTCCCAGTAGAGGTCAAACGAGGTTTAGAGCTCCGGACAGGAGAGCGCCCAGTCACACTGCAGACTGTGCGGCGCTGGGGCTTTATGCGCTTAGATGACGGTACCTGGGTCAAGGGTCGCGCTGACCGGTCTTCCACTGCATCTTCCACAGCAGCAGGGCCTTCTACAGGAGCTACACCTTCAGCTGATCCCGACCCACCGTCCGCTGACACTGCACAGGGAGAGGAGCCCTACGTACCGACGACTGCCGTGATGCAGATTCCAGCTCCTGTACCTATCTCGACAGATCTACAGACTCAGCTTCAGGCCTTCCATCAGATGCATCAGAGGTTTGAGAGCTTTGAGCAGACCCAGCAGAGGATGCTGGAAGAGCAACACGGATGACACGGCACTTGGACCGGAGTGACGAGTTGTATGCACAGGCAGCGCAGCAGCATGAGCGGATCGCTCAGCTCCTCAGCATCTCCTCGCTCAGACAAGCCAGGGATCAGTACAGCCTCCACCACCACCGCAGTGATTTTATTTTATTGTTATCTTTATTTTATTTTATATTCTCTATTGTTTACTAACTTTTTTGTAGACTCTTACTGTTTAAACCTTGTCTAACTTTTGTTATATTCAGGAAGGTAACAGTTTAGTTTACTCTATGCATTTATTTTATGGAATGCTTTATTATTTATGCATTATTATCTATGTTTTTTCCTTTTATTAATTTGGTGCAATTTGAGTTCTGCTGGCTATACTGTTTCTTTTTCAGAACAAAATTCAATATATACAATATATAGCTGAACTCGCATATGAAAAGCAACCTCAGTTGCTTTGGAAATTTCGGTATCTTCGGTTGAACACTTGCGCAAATTTAAGTGTGAGGAACGTCTCACCCCTACCAAAGCTTTAAGTGTGAGGAAGGGCACCTTCCTCAATCTACGATATAAGGGGAGTCTCAGTTCTTCTTTATTATATTAATGTTCAACCTATATGATGTTATTCCTACTCTTTTAATTTAATCCTTTATGAGTTTGTCATATTTTGAAAGGTCCTTTTCTTGAATTTAATTTTGAGCAATGAGGACATTGCTCTCTTAAGTGTGAGGAAGGAGAGACCTTTCCCTGAAAATATGACAGTTGTTCGATAACGCCACACTCGCTTTTAGCTACTCTAATTGCCTGTATAAAAAAAATGGAAAAAATAAGATAAAATAATTGTAGAAGTGTCTGAAATTATGTCAAGTGACAACTGAAAGATGGTTTATTTAAAGGAGTTTGTATAAAATTATTTTCCATCAAAATACTCTATTTTCACTCAAAATATGATAGATCTGCTAATTGTAAAAACCAATTTAGTTTAGCTTGGGATTATGGAAATATGTGGAAAGTTAAGGAAGAAAAGGATAAGGACAAGGTACTCCGCTGTTTATGAATTTTTCTAACCAAAAACAGGCCTCGTCTATCCGGTTATTAAGTTCTTCGGGGTGCTTTAACACCTATCTACCTAAGGTCTCGTGATCTGGGATAGAAGACCCAACACCGCTACAAGGATAGAGAGAAAAGTCTGGGGTACAGAAAAATAATGCAATTTTAAAAAATATTTGTGTTATTATATATACAATCTTCGCATTAAAAAAAAGAGATGAAAATAATAAATTGCAATTTATTTATAAACATGAGTACGTGGTGTTGAAAGGTATTGCGGAATAAGGCATACTTCACACCCCTTGTCATCCCGGGTTAGAGAATTGAAATTGATTGAAAATCCCAGGTTAATCTAATTGTTTTCTGCAGTCTAGTTTTTCTATGCTTTTATTAAATTGTTCTTCTTCACTGTTTGCAAAAACTTACTTCTAAGAGCAGAATTATTCTTTCAATTGTCACTTTGTCTAAATTCCCTTCTACACTATTTAATCTTGTTTTATTATTATGGCTTAGAGATAATTTTATTCCTTATTTTGCTTGAGGACAAGCAAAGTCAAGTGTGAGGAAGTTTGATAAGTGCAAAACATATAGACTTATTAAGGTTTAATCACCTTATAATTTGCAGCATTTTTAGTAATGTTTCTCACTTATCTTGGGTTTTTCCTATAATTATGTTGGTATATAATTGATGAATTATATGTGTTAAAATGTAGGAAAAATGCCAAATAACCACATATTATAAGGGATTAAAGAAACTCACGCGAGATTGCACGCAAGAGGCGTGACGCCCCTGCAACCGCACGAGTCTAGGCGGACGTGAGTGAGTTAGATAGGTGGACACACACATTGTCGCGGACAACACTTGTGTCCGCATGTTCTCAGGCGGACGCCCACGCGGACAAGAGATGGAGAAGTGGGCGAGAGAGTGAGACGTCCGAGGAAATGAGGCGGACGCCCAGCGGACAGCAGCGGACGCATGAAATTCCAGACGCGAACAGTTTTTCTTCTTCGTCGACTTGCTTCTGCTTATCCATCTACTCCGCCCACCGCCTACCTTAATTCACACTCACGCGTTGTCTCCACCTCTGTCTGCAATCAATGAGCTGCAATCAATCGACAATAAATGTTCTTCCATCTGCCTCTTCCTTTCTCCTATATAAACACACGTTCCTTCTGCTCTCATTACACATCCACCACCCAAACAATCCATCATCGATCCACTTCACCACACATCACACGTCCATCCCATTTCTCTTCTCCCGTCTTCTCCATTTTATTTATTTTACATTCCACAATATCCACCTCTAGTCCTACGTATACAAAATAGCTGAACAAATGCAGGAGTGACTACAGATGATTTCTACTACTCTTGTTTCTGTTTATCTATTTAATATGTTAGGCTAGAATATTTATACTCTGGGAATGGTTATTATGTGTTTGTATTAATTATGCAATATTTTTACTGGTTTTATTTAAATACAGTCTGTTACGATTAAAGCTTATCTCTCGCCTTTTTAATAAATGTCATGAGTTTATTAAATTGCTTGCTAAGTCTATTTTGATCAGACCGGTGATAAATAGATAGGTTAATTAAGTCGTAAATCTGGAGAAAGCTTATTATGATTTAATAAGTTAGTATTTTCAGATGCAAATATAATTTCTCATATCTAAACCGTCCGTTTACATGTGTTATGCTTGAACCTGGATTAGAACCTTGCATTTTCTTGTAAACGAGTTCTTTTGAGTCTATGATTTAGACCTTAAGATAATAAGAGGAATTTTGCCAAACAATTATAATTAAACCAGTAGACCTAGCATAATTAAGCAGATATTATATTAACCTGAACCAGAGTCCCGTTAGTTTATCTGTTAACTTAGTTTATTTATCTTTCCTTTTTATTATAAAAACAAGTCAATTAATCCCCCCTTTCTGTGACACGCTTAGGTACTATAATATGCACATTAGTCCCACGGTTCGATATCCGGTCGCTTACATTTCACTATACTACCACGACCGGGATTTGTTTACAGCCCGACGTTTATTTTGAGTTTTAATTTCTTTTCTTTTATTTTTACACCAGTTTAACCACTCACGATAATCAGTCTGCATTCTTCTAAGGAGGAGCAGCCTCCTTCTTCTGAGGCTCCTCAGCACGCCTCTTCCCCTTGTGGTCCTTGCCAGCCTGCCTACCTTTGATGTCGGTCTCTACCAGCAGAGCGACATCCGCCACATCTCTGAAGGTCCGGTGACGGAGAGGTGTCACCACGGACCCGATATCTGGTCTGAGCCCACTCTCGAACTTCGACTTACGGGCCTTCCTATGCTCATCTGGCTCCGGAGCATACTTCGAGAGAGTCACAACTTCCTCACGTACTCCTCGACTGACATGTCTCTCCCCTGACGCAGCCGATTATATTCATTAATCTTCTAGTCCTTGTAAACGTCAGGGTAGAACTGCTTGTTGAACTCCAAGCAGAACTACTCCCAGGTCCAGGGCTGGGGATGCCTACCCATCACCATACGCCACCACTCCTTCGCCTCCCCCTTAAAGAGGAACGTGGCGAAGTCGACCTTCTGGTCATCCTCTGAGCCCATCACTCTCAGCAGATCCTCCACCTCTGTAATCCAGTGGCTCGCCTCCTAAGGGTCGCTACAACCGTCGAAGGAAGGCGGCTTCAGCCTCATAAACTCTTGAAGGGCTCTAACTCGGCCTCCCACAGCATTCGCCCCTGCTGAGCCTGCACCACCAGCTCCTCCACCAGCTCCCCCAGCAGCTGCAGCCATCGTCTGCATCAACTGCGCCACAAACTGCTGCACTGCATCCGCAGCATCTCCCTGAGGGGTCACTGGTGTTCTACGAGGAGGCATTCTGAGATTCACAAACCCAAAACTTGTCAGAACTGACTCAGACTTCAAACAACTGTCACAACTGAATCTCACACAAGCAAACACAACCACGCACCCTAAAAAGCCAAACCTAGCTCTGATACCACTAAATGTAACACCCCCAAAACCGGCCTAAGAGTCAGGGGCATTACACGCCGTGTATTACTACCTAATAACGCAAGGCTCTAAAGCTAACAATCGAATCAAGGCCCAAAACAATGCTTTCATAAACAGTATAAACCAAAGTATCAAAATACAACTGAAGTTAACACAACTCCCAAATACATAACCAAGTCAGAAACAGAAGTCAAAACAGTGTAAGGCCCGAAGGCTACAACATCATAAATAATAGTCTGAACAAACAAAAAGCTAAACACTATAGCTCCAGAGACTTAAGATGACCCTCGCTGATCAATCTGCAAAAATGTTAAAAGTAGGGGAGTGAGCACACAACTATGCCCAGTAAGCAGCGACCGTCATCAGTAAGGTCGCTCAAAACGATTGAAATCAGAAGGAGGAGAAGATAAACATTATATCCACAATTCCCAAACAGTTAGAAACTTTCAGAAACAGAAACAGAAACAGAGTGGAACACAAGGGTTCCCAATTCAGAAACAATTAGAGTTCACAAACAGATAGGGACACAGTACAATGCACACACTCAGAAGGGTTGAAGACCCATAGACCATAACAGGTCTCTCGGCAACGGAGAAATGACTCGAAAGAGCCAAAGGGTTCGTCAACCCCACAGAACAGAAAGGGAATGACCCACACTCAGAACGACGTCTACATGGTATACCACGGAATAGCTCGACCCAGCCATTCACGGCTCAGAAATAGAGTAAAGTGTCCCAAAACAGAAGGTTTGCAAAAAACAGAAGCAACCTTGCATGAAAACATGCCAAAACACTTATAATACAGTAGTAGAGACTTAGAGGAGTCCAACGCCACAAACGGTACTCAAATTGGAGTTCAGACGGAGAAGTTATGCAGAAAACAGAGCAGTGTCCAACCTTGTGTCCGGACGTCGAAGTTCGGACGCAAGTCGAGACTCAGAAACCAGAATAGTCAAATGTTCGAACTTGTGTCCGGACATCAATGTTCGGACACAAGTCGATTTGAAATCAGATAGGAAATTTCAGAGTGTCCGAACATCTAAGTTCGGACTGTTGTTCGGATGGGTTTTACGAAAGAGTTACGCGGAAGGTCCGACCTTGTGTCCGGACATCGAAGTTCGGACACAGGTCGAACTTAAATTAGAGGAGAACCCAGGGGAGTGTACGAACATCGAAGCTCGGACCAATGTTCGGACATACCCCGAACTTTGAAAATCAGAAAGGCAAAAACAGACTGTCCGAACTTTAAAGCTCGGACGGAAGTCCGGACAGTGCGAAAACTGCAATCTCCAGAAGACGATCAGAGCAGAAAAACAACGCAATTCGATACCACGAATCGCCAACTCAGAACACACACCAAATCAGTCATAAATACAGAAGACCATGGGGGTTTAGCCAATCCAAAACGCGATCAAACATCAACACAATTAGACATACACTCAAATCAAACAACAAAACCTTGCAAACCCCATGGCTGAACTTCCAAACCGAATCGAGTAACCACCTACCTCAATTAGCAGCAAACGTCAACACACCTCAAGCAAAACGCAGCCCAGAACGCTCTCCAACCAGACACGAACACAATCACTGGTTACAACACAAATCAACAACCCACAATCAGAAGTCAAACAAGAACCCTAGAACAACAACATTCCTCAATTCTGCAACCCGTACCTGATTACCAGAACGCAGAATTCCCAACCCCTTGTAGCGCAGTAGTCTCACAATTCCCGAATTCGAACGTAGAGGCACAATCGTTGAAGCCACAACAGTAACCAATCCAAAATCAGAAAACCGTAGAGGAGGGGAACTTGCTCAACCAACCAATCTGAACTAAGAATCAAACCTGAGGGTGGACAAGGAGCCTACACAGCAGCAAGAATCTTCACCCGGACAACAACAGCGGCACCAGAATTCACAGCAGAGGAGAACTATGGAGAGAGAGAGAAGGGAGAAGAACGCTCGTTCTGACCATGATGAGAGGCGCCCCTCACGATAGACTGACGTGATGAGAAGCAATCAGAATAGAAATAATTTAATTAAGGTTCCTCTCCTTAATAACCTAATTAAAACAATTACCTTAATTGTTTTAAGCAAAGACTTCCTTGCCCTTGACATTTGAAAGAACGCCGACCAAGTCCCACTGACATAAGTAACGTAATCCAACTTAGATACAACAATTATAAACCGGACATAATATAAGTATGAACTATAGGTTATAACATAGGGCTTCTCCTAAAAATAGGTAGGAGGAAATATGATCTCTTCAGCTATCTTTTGGATTCTGTTTACAAAAGGATCTTTAATTGGACCAAGCCTATGACCCAGGCAGCTAGGTCCATCATGGTTTCTAGTGTCCTCCAGTCTATTTCCAATTATACCATGTCCCTCTTTTCCCTCCCTAAAGGGATCATTAAGAATCTAAATTCAGCCTTTCCTCATTCTGGTGGAGCAGTAAAGTTGATAAAAAATCGATGCATTGAATCAAATGGTCTAAGTTGTGCGAAAGTGTGGATCAGGGTGGTTTAGGTTTCAGAGGAGTGGAGGATTTCAACAAAGCTCTTCCGGTGAATCATCTTTGGAGACTATTGATAGAACCTAGCTCTTTGGTAGCTAAGTGTTGAAACATCTCTATTACCCGAACAATAGTATTAGAGATTGCCAACAAGATAACAAAGGTAGTACGATATGGAAGTCCATCTTGTAACACCCCCAAACACTGGCCTAGGAGTTAGGGGTATTACACGCCGCGTATCATTACCTAATAACGCAAGGCTCTAATATTCAAACACAAATAAGCAAATAAGGCCCAAAACAGAATACTTAAATAAAGTATAATCAAAATGATGTCGTAACATCCCAAAAGTATTACAAAACCCACCACACTAATATCAAAAGCGGAAGCTAACAAAGAGGCCCAAAGGCTCAAATTCAAATACAAAGTCTCAAACGAATCAAATAGCAAAATGAACTAAACTCCAGAGCTGCAAAGTGACCCTCGCTGATCAATCTGCAATGTTAGATAAAGTAGGGGAATGAGCACACAACTATACCCAGTAGATGACCAACTTCATCAACCAGCATGCTCAAAACATTTTACAGAATGTTAACAAATCAGAAGGAGTCGAAAGAGTCCAAGAGCATGTCAGAAAACAGAAGCAGAAGTCCACATCATAAGGGACTAAACAGAGCAGAAGCAGACAGAAGCAGAAAACAGAGTGGGACACTAGCGATCACAGCATACAGACAGAACAAGCAACAAGCTCGTGAACAGAATGAGGAAACCTCACTCGTAAACAGAACAGGTGAAACACCCGTGAACAGAACGGGGAACATCACCCGTGAAACAGAAGGATCCTACATAGCGCGCTACGAGACAGCGAAACCAGCCATCCAAAGGCTCAGACACAGAGATAACTAGGTCCCAAAACAGAAGCTTAAATACAGATAAGCATATGTGCACCAAAGGCACCAGAAAGCACATAGATGGCTTGGAAATCAGAAGGGGAAAAACCCCGCAAATGGAAGTCAAAACGGAGCTCAAACGAGCAAGTTATTGTCAAAACAGAGGCATGTCTGAACTTGTGTCCGGACATCAATGTTCGGACACAAGTCGAGACTCAGAAGTCGAAATCAGACAGATGTCCGAACATGTGTCCGAACTACGAAGTTCGGACACAGGTCGAACTTAAAAACAGTAGAGGAGACAGAGTGTCCGAACATCCAAGTTCGGACGGATGTTCGGACGATCTTCGGAAACCAGAACGTGTAGAGTCCGAACTTGTGTCCGGACATCAATGTTCGGACACAAGTCGAAGCCAAAATCAGAGAAAGCAGAAGGATGTGTCCGAACTTCAAAGCTCGGACAGAAGTTCGGACACAGCGAAAACTTCAGAAAGTTTAAGCGCAGAAGGGCATGTCCGAACGTCCAAGGTCGGACGGAAGTTCGGACATGCCGAAAAACTCAGAAGACAGAAGCGAATTCAACACGAACAGAGGCACAAAACCAACTTAAATCAACACACGCATTTACAAAACAACCTTGGGGGTTTAATCCATTGAAATGGCATTAAAACAGGCACAAATCACACACAAACACAAGGCAATCATTGAATTAATTTGCAGAATCCGAACTCCCCAAGGCTGAACACACGGATCGAATCCGAAAGCCACCTACCTCAGTATACAGCAGAGACAAATCCCTCAATTCTGAACAGCGCAATCAGACAACGAACAGCAGCAGCGCAAACCCAAAAATGCAATCAACAGCCACTGAACCTCTGAGTAACAACGCAGATAAGTACAACCCTTAATCAGAAACTGTTTAGACTACCAAATCTGAAACGGAAACGGAATCGAACCCCTCACCTGAATACGATTGACGTGACACAGCAGCAACTCACAGCAGAGGAGAGATCGACGTAGACGTCGGAGAACCCATTGATTACAATCAGATTGCAGAGAAAAGAAATTAGGGATTGGAGAAGTTCCCAATCTGATTGCAAAACTAATCATCGAACACCAACCTGAACACGAAGGAAGCAGCAAAACGATGAAGAATTCCCAGCAGCAGACAAAACTCCACTCAGCAGCACTTGCACAGATTGAGCGCTTGGAAGAACGTATTCTTGAGAGAGAGAAAGAGAGCAAGGAAGGAGGAGCGTCTCGACGGTTTTCAAAACTGATCGAGAGAAGAGTCGTGGAAGCGTGATGAGAAAAGTGATTTAGGGAATTATTAATATAACTCATTACTTAATAATTCCTTACCAAGAATCAAAAAGAAGAAAGACCATCTCGTCCTTATCTTTACTAAGAAAGACTTCCACGTCCTGAATCCAGAATACATCCACATAAGGCCACTTGTGACGAGATAAAATGCAATAAAATTTGGGTTATAACATCACCTCCCCCTTAAAAGAATTTCGTCCTCGAAATTAAAACATACCTACTGCTCGAAGATGGCGGGAAACTTAGAACGAACTTCGCTTTCGACCTCCCAGGTCGCCTTTTCCTCGGACTGACCCGGCCACTGCACCTTCACCAAGGGCATGGTCTTACTTCTGAGATTACGAACATCCCGGGCTAAAATCCTCGAAGGAGCTGCTTCGAACGTGAAGTCCTCCCTCAACTGAAGCGGACTGAAATCAGTCACATGAGATGGGTCCGGAATATACTTCCTCAGCATAGAAACGTGGAAAACATTGTGCACTGCTGCTAAAGATGGAGGCAGAGCCAAACGATAGGCCACCAGTCTGATCCTCTCTAGGATCTCAAAAGGACCCACAAAACGAGGGCTAAGCTTGCCTCTCTTCCCAAACCGAACAACTCCTCGCACTGGAGAAACCTTCAGATACACATGGTCGCCCACCTCAAATTCTAGAGGTCACCTCCTCTGATCGGCGTAGCTCTTCTGACGACTCTGAGCCACCAGCAAACGCTCCCTGATAGACTGAATCTTGCCCACTGCATCCGAACCAAGTCTGGACCAATCACGGCTCTCTCCTTCAGGTCATCCCAACAGATGGGTGACCTGCATCTCCTGCCATACAAGGCCTCAAACGGAGCCATCCCGATACTGGTCTGAAAACTATTGTTATAGGCGAACTCAATCAATGCAACGTGCTGATCCCAGCTGCCCCCGAAGTCCAACACACATGCTCTGAGCATGTCCTCAAGGACCTGATTCGTCCTCTCTGTCTGACCATCTGACTGAGGATGATAAGCTGAACTGAAAGACAACTTCGTCCCCATAGCCTGATGCAAACTCTGCCAGAATCTGGACACAAACCTCGGATCTCGATCAGACACAATAGAAGCCGGAACTCCGTGTAGACGCACTATCTCATCCACATATAACTGAGCCAAGCGGTGCAAACTGAAGGTCTTCCTGACAGGTAGGAAGTGAGCGCTCTTCGTGAGCCGGTCCACAATGACCCAAACCGCATCAAAACCCCTCGGAGTCTTAGGCAGTCCCATGACGAAGTCCATACCGACGCTCTCCCATTTCCACTCCGGAACGGGTAGGGGCAGAAGCAAACCAGCTGGCCTCTGATGCTCGGCTTTGACCTGCTGACAGGTCCTACATCTGGATACAAAGTCGGAGATGTCCCTCTTCATATTACTCCACCAGAATGTCTCCCGTAGATCCCGGTACATCTTCACCCCTCCTGGGTGTACCGAGTACGGAGCTCCATGAGCCTCCTGCATGATCTCACGTCTCAAGGCATCGTCAGCAGGTGATAAGTGTGAAACATATAGGCTTTTAAAGGCTTAATTACCTTATAATCTGTTATAATTTAAGCAATGTTTCCCACTTATTCTGTGTTTTCCTAAGATTGATGTTTTGATATGAACTGATGCACTTTATATGTTAAATATAGGAAAAACCCAGGGAAATGAAGATTTTACATCATAAGGATTACAACGCAACAAACGGGGAACAAATCAGGGAAAAAGATACAAAAATTGGTCGTGTCCGGGTCAACTTGGCCGGACGCAGAACCGGACGTCTCACGTCCGGATCTGTGTCCGGGTCAACTTAGCCGGACGTGACCCAACCGAGAATTTTGTATCTTGTCCGGATCCGGACAGCGATCCGACATATTCTGAGATTCAGATCTAAAACCGCTGTCTCACGTCCGGATCCGGACACAGATCCGGACGTCACACAGAGCTGAAAAATAAAAATGCGCTGCGCAGATAATTAGCCTTTCGGCGCAATTATCAGACGGCGCAATTATCAGAGCCCATACCTCCTTAATTTAAGCAGTGTCCATGCTCAATAACTCACCACACCACTAACGAATGTTTCATTTCTAATCCTATATAAACCCTCCTCCTCCTTTCATTTCAAATCGTACCTGACTCTTGAGTCTCTCCATTACACATTCCTCTCTTCTCCCTCTCTACACAACATCTCTTCCACGATAAACCATCCATCTCCATTCATAAATCCTTCTTCGTAAACCTTCACCCTCACTCACAGACAAAACCCTACTCGCAGCGCTTCATTTACCCGTGTCCGGATTACGTCCGGATCCGGACAGCACCAGGACAACGTGTCCGGATCTACGTCGACCCAAGACAGCCGGACGTGACTCAGACAATTGTGGAAATTGCAGACTCGACCACGGCTTCTAAAATCAGTTTTTCTGCTAAATCCCTCTATCCTTATGCTGTTTATATTGAGCATTGTTATTTTGTCTATGGCTGAGTAGTCGCTTTTAATTTCGGTTTACTATGTATCTCTAGAATAATTATTTCTGAACCTTTGTGATTTTCTGCAGTACAATAGAATAAAGTTCTTTTCCCTTATGAATTCCTAGACTTGTTAATCTGATCAATTAATTGAGTTTATCAGTTTGTTAGCTTATAAGTGAGAACTGCGGCTATCAATTGACTACAGGGAAAGAACCAGTTAGTATAGAGATGGTAATTCCTCTAAACGCTAGCTGACAATTAATCTAGACTACACTTAAAGCAATTAGTAAACAGTGGATTTAACGAGAGTTAGGATTCGGTCTTTGCTAATTAGAATTCGTGGAGCGGGAGACCGAATACGACTTATCTTTATTCTAGGGTTTTATTCAGAATACTGTAGAAATCACTTAGGGGGAGAAATTGCAATCTAGAGAGAAGTAGTAAACCGGAATTTCCTTTATCAAACAAAAATCAAAACAATTATTTACCTGTTGTTTATTGTTTTTTGAACTCTTTTACAACATTCACCATCACATACAAAAACCCCCAATTTCCTGTTATTTGTTTTGTGTGTAAGTAGAAATTAAACTAGCCGCTGCCTCCTTAGATTCGATACTCAGGGAATACTCGAGATTTAAAACTTGCTACAATCGACCGGTACACTTGCCGTTAGGTTAAACCCCCAGCACAATTTACGTTAGGTTTTACCCCAACAGCAGGCACACAGACGCGGTCTCGGAACCTCAGACAGCCATCCTCTGAAACCCTGAACTCAGACTCCTGACCCGCAGCTATCTCATTTGATCTTACCCAAACTGACATCAAGCTCCTGACTGGCCTTGATCCTGTCGATCAAGGTAGGCTGAATCTGCAATGCTGCTAACATCCCAGACCCCTCTGGACGGATGACCCAGACACCAGACAAAGCACAAACGGTCCCATACGGACCCCTCCTACTGAGCGCATCAGCCACAACGTTCGCTCTACCAGGATGGTAGAGGATCCCCAGATCATAGTCGTGTAGCAACTCAAGCCACCTCCTCTGCCTCAAGTTCAACTCCTTCTGAGTGAACAGATACTTGAGGCTCTTATGGTCCGTATAAACTTTGCACGCTGCTCCATACAGATAGTGCCTCCAAATCTTCAGAGCAAACACCACAGCAGCTAGCTCCAGGTCGTGGGTCGGATAGTTCTTCTCATATGGCTTAAGCTGACGAGAGCCATATGCAACCACCTTCCCCTGCTGCATCAGAACACACCCAAGTCCCTTATGGGACGCATCACAGAAAACCTCCAGGCCCTCGGTCCCCTCTAGAAGAGTCAAGATCGGCACAGTAGTCAACCTCTTCTTCAGCTCCAGAAAACACTGCTCACAGGCATCGCTCCACTCGAACTTCACATCCTTCTGAAGCAGACGAGTCAACGGAATCACCAACTTGGAGAAGCCCTCCACAAACTTGCGGTAATAGCCCGCCAATCCAAGGAAGCTACGAATATCCCCAACATTATTAGGCCTGGCCCACTCGGTAATAGCTCGAATCTTCTCCGGGTCCACGGAGATACCATCCTTGGAGACCACATGTCCCAAGAATACCACCTGATCCAGCCAGAACTCACACTTCTTCAGCTTCGCGTACAGCTCCTTCTCCCTCAGAGTCTGGAGAACGGTCCTCAAATGCTCCTCGTGCTCCTCAGCACTCTTGGAATACACCAAGATGTCATCAATAAATACTACAACGAACTCCAAAAACGGCTTGAACACCCGGTTCATCATATCCATAAATACAGAAGGCGCATTCGTCAGACCGAATGGCATCACTAGGAACTCGTAGTGTCCATAACGAGTCCTGAAAGCGGACTTAGGCACGTCGTCTGCCTTAATCCTCAACTGATGATATCCCGACCTCAGATCGATCTTCGAAAACACCTTAGCTCCTGCTAACTGGTCGAACAAGTCATCTATGCGCGGGAGAGGATACCTATTCTTAATGGTAACCTTGTTGAGCTCCCTGTAGTCAATGCACAAACGCATGCTACCGTCCTTCTTCTTAACAAATAATACTGGCGCTCCCCAAGGCGACACACTCGGGCGAATGAAGCCCTTATCCAGCAGCTCCTGCAACTGGACCTTCAACTCCTTGAGCTCAGCAGGCGTCATCCGGTATGGGGCCTTAGAAATGGGCTGAGTCTCAGGTGCGAGCTCGATCGAGAACTCCACCTCTCTAACAGGGGGAAGCCCAGGTACGTCATCCTGGAACACATCTGGAAAGTCTCTGACCACTGGTATGTCCTCCAGCTTCGCATCCTTGTGAACCTCAGGGATGTAGCACAGATATCCCTGGCATCCTTTCCTCAGAAAGCGGAACGCCTGCATCGCTGATATGACTGGCAGCGAGCACGGGAGTCCATTCCCTGCTACAATCAAACGGGGCTGGCCCGGCTCCTCAAAAGTGACCCTCGAAGCGGCACAATCAATGTGGGCATGGTGCGCAACAAGCCAATCCATGCCCAGGATCACATCAAAACTAGTCATCTCATTCGGAATGAGGTCAGCACACAGAACCCTATTCTTGACTAACACAGGACTAGCTTTACAGACAGAATTCAACAACATAGAAGAGTCCCTAACCAATGGACTATGCACACACAGCTCAACACCCAGAGGCACAACAGGCAAACCGAGCTCACCCACCAACTCAGCAGAAATAAAAGAGTGGGTGGCTCCAGAGTCAAACAAACAGAAAACAGAACGAGAAGACAGCTGGAGAATACCTATGACAACTCTGTCAGTCGATCGGTCTCTCTCTCCAGCCATCGCGTACACTCTGGCCTGGCCCTGTGGCTTCTTCTGCTCAGCCGGGTCTCGATCTCTGGACCCTGAAGCAGACTCAACGGCTCTACCTCCAGAACTACCCCTGCTTCTCTCAGCCTGAGGGCAATCAGCAATCCTATGTCCCATGGATCCACACTTGAAACAGGCCCCGGACTTCCTGTAGCAGTCCTGACCTCTGTGAAACTTGCCACAGACCTGGCACTTCGGAGCGGGAGCTGACGAAGACGAACCACCTCTATCTCGGGAACGGTCTCCAGAGCGGTCTCCAGCTCGGTCTCCAGTAGACTTCTTCTTCTGAGAAGCAGACTGATCCCTCCTGTCGCTCTCATCGGACCTCTGCTTCCTCTTCTGGTCCTTCCCTCCAGACTGGCACTAGTAGAAAAAAGATTTTAAATGACGCACTTTAAACCACGGTTAATCGCATAACCGTCATTTAAAAGTTTTAAACCACGGTTATTAGAATAACCGTCACAAAAATTCTTGGCGGGAGATTTTATACCACGGTTCTAGCTGGAACCGTCATATATAGTTTTACGCGTTGCATTTTATACCACGGTTCTTCATGGAACCGTCATATATAGCTTGACGCATTGTATTATATACCACGGTTTTGTGTGGAACCGTGGTATATAGCTTGACACGTTGTATTTTAAACCACGGTTTTTTCAAAACCGTCGTTTTTAGTCGTGGTCAAACAACTTTAAATGACGGTTTCTTGGTAGAACCGTGGTATATAGTCTAAGCGGGAATTCAAATTTTCGGTGAAAATTAACGCGGCTCTTTCTCTTTCTCTTATTATATATATATTCTCTTTCACTGTTTTACAACCAATTAACACTGTCGAACAAGGAACACATATATGCTCTGCAACTCTTCTTCTTGTTCTTCTTCTTCTTCAACTCGTGGTAATTTTTGCAACCCACCGGCGCTCTTCACCATACTGGAAAACAAGGAACACATGCTGCGCCTCTTCACTGTAATTTTTGCAAACCTTATCGGCGAACAAGGACATGCTCTGCGCCTCTTGTTTTCATGGTAATTTTTGCAACCCACACTAGCGAACAAGGAACACATGCTCTGCGCCTCTTCTTCACTGTAATTTTTTGCAACCCTAACCGGCGAACAGCTCCGCCCTCTCTCATTCTCTTTCACGGTAATTTTGCAACCTACCGACGAACAAGGAACTTAATGCGACTTCACTCATTATTTAGCAACCCTAATTCACAAACAAGGAACATACATGTTCTGGCCTCTTCATTCTCTTCTGTCTGCGCTCTCTGTTGAGAAATTACGATTGAAGGTGGCGCCGCTAAATCACCGGCGAACTGGAAAAAAATTCACAGACTATAAACCACGGTTTTATGTATAACCGTGGTTTATTATTGATTTTATACACTATATACCACGGTTTTAAGAATAACCGTCATTTATAACACACTTTATACCACGGTTCTATGCGGAACCGTCATATATAACGCACTTTATACCACGGTTCTGACTCCCAACCGTGGTATAAAGTCAATGAAATATCGCGGGAGAAGGGGTCTTAAACGACGGTTTCGACCAACCGTGGTTTTTTCACTTACTTTAAACGACGGTTATGAACCGTGGTTTATAGCTATTTGTCAATATACGACGCGAGCATAAACCACGGTTCCAAACCGTGGTATATAGGCAAAATAACCGTGGTTAAAAACATTTTCTGCACTAGTGTGGCGACCTCTCAAGTCAGCCTCTACCAACAGGGCGACATCAGCAACGTCCCTGAAGGTCTTGTGACGCAGGGGCGTCACAGCAGAACGGATGTCTGGCCTCAAGCCACTCTCAAACTTCCTGGCCTTCCTATGCTCGTCAGGCTCAGGTGCAAACTTAGACAGGCTGATGAATTTGCGCACATACTCCTCAACGCTCATGTCCCGACCCTGGCGTAGTCGGTTGTACTCCAGAATGCGCTGATCCTTGTAGACGTCGGGGTAGAACTGTTTGTTGAACTCCCCAGTGAACCGCTCCCACGTCCAAAGCTGTGGGAATCTCCCCATAACTGACCTCCACTACTCCTTGGCTTCGGCCTTGAACAGAAAGGTGGCGAAGTCCACCTTCTGCTCCTCCTCTAAGCCCATGACTCGTAGCAAGTCCTCCACCTCCGACAGCCAGTGGCTGGCCTCCTGGGGATCTCCTGCCCCATCGAACGACGGCGGCTTCAGCTTCATGAACTCCTGAAGCGCCTTCACGTTTCTCCCTCCAGCATCTGCCCCAGCTGGGCCTGCTCCGCCAGCTGGTCCTCCTCCAGCTGGTCCACCTCCTGCAGCCATGGTCTGCATGAGCTGCGTCATAAACTGCTGAACAGCATCTGCCACATTTCCTGGAGCCCTTCTTGGCGGCATTCTGAAAGTCCAACAGCAAGCAGTTAAACTCAGATACTAGCACTGACATTTCTGACTGACTGGCTAACTTAAAATCCCAGCAGATTAGAACCTAGAGCTCTGATACCACTAAATGTAACACCCCCAAACACTGGCCTAGGAGTTAGGGGTATTACACGCCGCGTATCATTACCTAATAACGCAAGGCTCTAATATTCAAACGCAAATAAGCAAATAAGGCCCAAAATAGAATACTTAAATAAAGTATAATCAAAATGATGTCGTAACATCCCAAAAGTATTACAAAACCCACCAAACTAATATCAAAAGCGGAAGCTAACAAAGAGGCCCAAAGGCTCAAATTCAAATACAAAGTCTCAAACGAATCAAATAGCAAAATGAACTAAACTCCAGAGCTGCAAAGTGACCCTCGCTGATCAATCTGCAATGTTAGATAAAGTAGGGGAATGAGCACAACTATGCCCAGTAGATGACCAACTTCATCAACCAGCATGCTCAAAACATTTTACAGAATGTTAACAAATCAGAAGGAGTCGAAAGAGTCCAAGAGCATGTCAGAAAACAGAAGCAGAAGTCCACATCATAAGGGACTAAACAGAGCAGAAGCAGACAGAAGCAGAAAACAGAGTGGGACACTAGCGATCACAGCATACAGACAGAACAAGCAACAAGCTCGTGAACAGAATGAGGAAACCTCACTCGTAAACAGAACAGGTGAAACACCCGTGAACAGAACGGGGAACATCACCCGTGAAACAGAAGGATCCTACATAGCGCGCTACGAGACAGCGAAACCAGCCATCCAAAGGCTCAGACACAGAGATAACTAGGTCCCAAAACAGAAGCTTAAATACAGATAAGCATATGCACCAAAGGCACCAGAAAGCACATAGATGGCTTGGAAATCAGAAGGGGAAACCAACCCCGCAAATGGAAGTCAAAACGGAGCTCAAACGAGCAAGTTATTGTCAAAACAGAGGCATGTCTGAACTTGTGTCCGGACATCAATGTTCAGACACAAGTCGAGACTCAGAAGTCGAAATCAGACAGATGTCCGAACATGTGTCCGAACTACGAAGTTCGGACACAGGTCGAACTTAAAAACAGTAGAGGAGACAGAGTTGTCCGAACATCCAAGTTCGGACGGATGTTCGGACGATCTTCGGAAACCAGAACGTGTAGAGTCCGAACTTGTGTCCGGACATCAATGTTCGGACACAAGTCGAAGCCAAAATCAGAGAATGCAAAGGCTGTGTCCGAACTTCAAAGCTCGGACAGAAGTTCGGACACAGCGAAAACTTCAGAAAGTTTAAGCGCAGAAGGGCATGTCCGAACGTCCAAGGTCGGACGGAAGTTCGGACATGCCGAAAAACTCAGAAGACAGAAGCGAATTCAACACGAACAGAGGCACAAAACCAACTAAATCACACACGCATTTACAAAACAACCTTGGGGGTTTAATCCATTGAAATGGCATTAAAACAGGCACAAATCACACAAACACAAGGCAATCATTGAATTAATTTGCAGAATCCGAACTCCCCAAGGCTGAACACACGGATCGAATCCGAAAGCCACCTACCTCAGTATACAGCAGAGACAAATCCCTCAATTCTGAACAGCGCAATCAGACAACGAACAGCAGCAGCGCAAACCCAAAAATGCAATCAACAGCCACTGAACCTCTGAGTAACAACGCAGATAAGTACAACCCTTAATCAGAAACTGTTTAGACTACCAAATCTGAAACGGAAACGGAATCGAACCCCTCACCTGAATACGATTGACGTGACACAGCAGCAACTCACAGCAGAGGAGAGATCGACGCAGACGTCGGAGAACCCATTGATTACAATCAGATTGCAGAGAAAAGAAATTAGGGATTGGAGAAGTTCCCAATCTGATTGCAAAACTAATCATCGAACACCAACCTGAACACGAAGGAAGTAGCAAAACGATGAAGAATTCCCAGCAGCAGAAAACTCCACTCAGCAGCACTTGCACAGATTGAGCGCTTGGAAGAACGTATTCTTGAGAGAGAGAAAGAGAGCAAGGAAGGAGGAGCGTCTCGACGGTTTTCAAAACTGATCGAGAGAAGAGTCGTGGAAGCGTGATGAGAAAAGTGATTTAGGGAATTATTAATATAACTCATTACTTAATAATTCCTTACCAAGAATCAAAAAGAAGAAAGACCATCTCGTCCTTATCTTTACTAAGAAAGACTTCCACGTCCTGAATCCAGAATACATCCACATAAGGCCACTTGTGACGAGATAAAATGCAATAAACTTTGGGTTATAACACATCTCCTCGGTACTTAATCTTTTAAGAGAGTGTACTCGGCAGGAGACGGTTCCTGGGGCTAGTTCTTCTATGTACCAGGATAATGTCGGTAGGGAGAGGTGGATCTGGAAACTTACCTAAGACAAAAAGTTCTCGGTCAAATCAGCCTACTTCTTCGTGGTGAATGAGTCAGTTGTGGAGAGTTCTTCAAACCAGCATCACTTTATTAGCAGAGTTTGTAAGAAGACTATCACCTCTATCTGCAGTCCTAGAGCGAAGCTGAATCTCTGGAAATTCCTGGATGACATTATTCATTGCCAGGAGAACATGACTAAGAGGATCGGAGGTACTTCTGAGTGTTTTTTCTGTGGGGCAAAGGATAATCTTATCCATAGTTTCTTTCACTGTTGTTGAGTTAGTGAGACTTGGAAAGACCAAATTGATATTAACTGTGTTCCTACGAATGATGATGGACTTCTGGATTGGTTCTTTCGAATGACTAAGGTTTGGAGTGCCAAGAAGCTATCTCATATAGCCAATAATCTCTGTGTTATTTACGCTGCGAGGAACAAAGTCAAACATAATCAGAGCTATCGTGGTGGAAGGAAGTTGAAGGGTATGTTTCCTTTACAGAAGCTTATATCCAGGTGATGAAAATCTCTTCTCCTCTTATTATTCAGAGTCATTGGTCTCCTCCCCCCAGCGGTTTTAGCAATATCTACACCAGTTCTTCTACTAGCCGATATGGAGATCGGGTGATAGCAGGCCTGATTCGAAATGATCAAGGTAGTCCGGTGGCAGCTTTCAATCGAAGAATTTCCAGCACCTTCAAGGTGGAGTATGCTGACATCAAAGCAAAAAGAATCACTATGGAGCTTGCTGTTTCAGTGGGTAGCCATAACATTTGTTTGGATTCAGTCGAAAACTATTTCGAGGATGTCCTCAATTTGGAAGAAATAAACAGGGATAATGCTAGTTGGGATGATATTAGCAGAGTTAGGCTATTGATGTCTCAGTTTTCTAGTATTGTAAGAGGAAATAGGTCCATGTATGATAATTATCCGGTTAAGCTAGTATGTAATATGGCTAATCCTCAGGTAGAAAGTTCTATTTTCTGGTTGGGAGATAATATTCCGCCAAACATTATTACGGCGTGTAAGTTAGACCTGGATCTAGCAGTATGAGAAGGTGGTATCTCTCATACGCGCTTCCCCCTTTTCCTTTCGAGAGTTTCCCTGAGTTTCTCTCTGGTGAGTGCCCTTTCGGTTCCTTAGGAGCCTGCAAATCCCCGCATTAATTCCTCTAACTCAGGTGAGTGTGAGTGTTAAGAGTCAACCCTGCCCTTCCTCTAGGTTAGCTTGCCATCGATGGCTTCCGAGTTACGAGACATGGAAATTTTTTCCTCTCTGAGATCTCTCTCCATATCCAATCTTCTACAGTCGCCGTCTGCCCCCTCCTCCTCCGTGATGGAAAGTAGTGAGAGCGTCGGTAGCAGGCACAGGCAAGTGGATACGGTGGAGAAGATCTCTGACAGTAGCATTTACGAAGGTGGTTGGGGTGAGGAACGCACCCGAGCTCCGGCCTGCAAGTCGGTAAAGTCTCCTAACCTTTTACTGGTTCCCCCTGATAATCTAATTAGTGCTCTAGGCAAATTAGAGTTGGGAGTAATAGAAATCCTCAGTAACAAATTCGCTAAGATCTTCCCCATCTCCCCGACTTCTAGAAAGCTAATTCACAAAATTCCCCCCGTGCTAGTCTCCGCCCCTCCTATGGATTCTATTATCGCTAACTGCTCCAGAATGCAACTGCATCCGGCTGAAACGGCGGTCATTGAAGTAGACGCCCAACCCAACATCCCACTCCATCTTGATACAAACAAAGCTGTAGTAGGAAAAATCTGGAGTCCTAATCGAGTCCATCCAAAGCTCCTCCAAAAAATTCTTAACCAGATGTGGCGGACTCGGTCAAATTTCAGAGTTCTTGAGTTTGATTTCAATCGTTTCACCATTCAGTTCGAGGCGGAGAGGGATGTCAGTTTTGTGTTAGGAAACGGGCCTTGGCATTTCCAAAACAGGCTCTTTGCTCTCATGCCAATTAACCCCGATATCAACCTGGTCGAGCATCATCCTCAGGTAATAAGCATCTGGGTAGGGATCAACAAGCTCCCCTTAGGTTGTTTTAACAGACATTATGCAATGTTACTGGGGAGTAGAATAGGTAGATTTGTCGAATGTCATGACCGAATTAACCCTCTGGCCTCGAATGTCCTTAGAGTAAAGGTGGAAATTAAGATAGACGAGCCTCTTTGTCGCCTTCTGATCATCAAGACCAGCAGTGGTAATCGGGTTCGTAGAGTGTCGTATGAGAATCTGCCGAGTTTTTGCTACCGGTGTGGTAAACTCACGCATATTATTTCTGAGTGTCTGCTTGCCAACCCTATCCCCCACAGTACTGAAAAATTTGGTCCGTGGATAAGATCTGAATTTGCTGGTGTGATGTCGGACTCTACTGATGTGTATCTGCTGTCTCTTTGGAAAAGTGAAGGGCTCCTGGATAGTCTAACTGTCATGGCTCCACAAGAAAGTCCCCATGCCAAGCTTTCTTCTTCTGAAGTGAATGTCGATCTCACCCTAGCTACCATCCCAAGTAACACCTTTCTTACTGCTGCTAATCCAAACCTGCCTCCTGTCCTGGACAGTCCAATTCTCTCCTCTCAAACTGTGCCCCTTTTGCCATCTTTTCAATCTTCTCAGAATCCAAATTTAAGCCATCCTGGTCCAATCCTTCCCCTTTCGGGAGCCGCATCAGCCAGTCAGGCAATACATAACCAGTTAGAGGAAAATCCCCCCCAGGTGCTTCCTTCAACTGTGGTTCCTATCCCCTCTCAAACAGCCAGCTCTAATAACATTTCCTCCCCACTAGGTGGTGGTAACCCAATCCTGAAACCTGCTGAGTACAAGAAATCCATTCATGATATAGATTGGGATTCTGCAGTGTCCAACTTCAGTGCTGATTTCATCAACAAACAGAAAAGGGTGGATATTGGTAGTCAAGGCATTGATTCAGAAATCAACAATATACTGACAGAAGCTGAGGCCAGAGTGCCTAAAACTTGCTCCACTTCACTCCAGAATCTTATTCCTCAGGACTCCGGTAAGATTTCTACTTCTGGAAAGGGCAAAGAGAAGTCCTTCCCTGAATCTGCTCTCAGCCTCCATTACCCTGATAAGTTTAAAAATAAAAAGCGGAAAACAGCTAACCTCGGACCTCTGATGATCAACTCTTCCTCTCTAAGGGAAGAGATGGAGGAGTCTGATTACTACTGTTGGCTCCGTAAGATGGCAGACCCTGCTGAGGAGCAGGGCTGCCAGCCCAAATGAGTTGCTTATCATTAAACTGCCGGGGGCTGGGTCGCCCCTGGGCAGTTGCTTGGGTTTCGAGCTTATTGAAGATGCATAGACCCGAGCTAGTTTTTCTTATGGAGACCCATAGAAGCAAGGAACAGATGGAGAAAATCATGAGGAAGTGGGAAGAATATGAAGGTTTTCCGGTTGCCAGTTGTGGGAAAAGTGGAGGGCTTGTTCTGATGTGGAGTAAACAAGTAAAGGTCAATTTGGTTAATTCTTCAAATCATCATATGGCAGCCGAGGTGCAAATCTCAGGTATGGATATCTTTCATCTTACTGGATTTTATGGTTGGTCTGATTGGAGAGTGAAAACCTTTTCTTGGAAGTTATTAAAAAAGCTGAGAGAACAAGTGAGACACCCTTGGTTAGTTGTAGGGGATTTCAATCAGATTTGCTTTGAAAGTGAAAAAATGGGAGGTAAAATTAGAGGGGAAAAGGAAATGCTCCCTTTTAGAGAAGCCATAGAGTCGTCTGGCTTGAATGATATGGGCTTTAGTGGTTACCGCTATACCTTCACAAACCTTCAAATCGAGCCTTTTCATAGTGAAAGTAGATTAGACAGAGCCTTGTGCTCGGCAGACTTCTGGATGTCCTTCCCTTCGAGCTCTGTTCTGCATCTTCCAAAACTTCATTCGGATCATTGTCCTATTCTCGTAAAGCTTATAGGAAGCCACAAAAAACCGGGTAGAATGTTTAGGTTTGAGAATGTGTGGCTGGAGGAAAAAAAGTGTAAAGAAATTGTATCGGCCATATGGGGAGGGGAGAATGAAAACTTGATTGTGAATATCAACAAATGCAGGAGAAAATTGGTGGAGTGGAATGGATGGAATATCCATAAGATTTCTTTCAAAATCAAGATGAAGAAGAAGGAGTTGGAAGAGGTTAGGAGGAAATCCCAAAATGTGTGGGCTGTTGAAAATGGTAAAAGAATTCTGTTAGAAATTCAAATTCTTCAAATGAAAGAAGAATGTTGGTGGAGACAAAGAGCTAGAGAAAACTGGATCAGAGAAGGAGATAAATACACAAGTTACTTTCATGGGAGAGCCTCTTCAAGACGTAGGAAAAAGGAAATTCTGAGTCTTGAAGATTCCAATGGGATTCCTAAATCAGACTGGAGGGACTTAGATTTGATTTCTAAGGATTCTTTCAAAACCTTTTCTCCTCCTCTGATCCCACTAGTGTCATCAGTTCTCTAAGCCCATAGCAATATCCTTCAGTCTGAACATATAGCCCAGCTTAATGAACCTTATACGTCTCTTGAAGTCTTCATAGCTACCAAACAGTTGGGGTCCAATAAAGCCCCGGGGCCTGATGGCTTCAATGGAGCTTTCTACAAAAGTTCTGGCCAAGCCTTGGTTCGCAAGTGAGTGAGGAAGTTAAAGATCCTAAACGGTGAGTTGGTCCCCTCCTCCTTAAATGACTATTTTATTACCCTTATCCCAAAAATCCCTGGAGCTAACTCTCTGCAGAACTTCAGGCCGATTGCGTTGTGTAATTTCGTTTATAAGATAGTCACCAAAGTTCTTGCCACCCGAATTCAAGAAATTCTTCCCAGTTATCTCGCAGAATCAGTCTGGTTTTGTTAAGAATAGACTGATAACGGATAACGTTATTCTAGCAGGGGAACTTCATCACCTTGTTGCCAGATCTAAAGCTAAGAAGAAAGGTTATTTCTCCTGTAAAATCGATTTAAGTAAGGCTTATGACAGACTGGAGTGGGGTTTCATTAATAACACTTTGATAGAAATGGGTTTTCCGGAGCAGTGGAGGACTCCGGTCATGAACTGCATAACTTCGGCTAGAGGGGCTGTTATCATTAATGGTTCCCCCGGGGAGTGGTTTTCCCAGAAAAGAGGGTTAAGACAAGGGGATCCTTTATCGCCTTTCTTGTTCATTTTAGCTCAAGAAGCTTTGTCCCGTTATCTTAATGAAGCTACGGATAAAAAAGAATACACTGGAATTAAGTTGGCCAGATCTTGTTCTCCCATTTCCCACCTAGCATTTGCAGATGATATTATTCTGTATGGCCAAGCTACCCAAAAAAATGCTCAATTTTTGGCTAATACTTTGAATGATTTTATGAAAGCATCTGGACACAAGATCAACTACCAGAAATCAGAAATAGTTTTTAGCCCAAAAATTCCCCATGATCTTAAAATCTCCATTTCCAGCACTCTTCAAGTCTCCCAAGTTCCTTTTTTCACCAAATATCTGGGGCTACCTATCAAAATAGGGAGAAACAGAAACGAAACTTTCAAGTTCCTGTTGGACAATCTTAGGAAAAGAGTGGCAGGTTGGAAAAAACCCATGTCCCAAGTTGCAAGGGCTGTTTTAGTTAAAAGTGTGTTGCAAGCTCTTCCTAATTACACTATGTCCCTGTTCAAACTTCCTAAAAACATCTCTTCAAAAATGAATTCCATCTTTGCCAATTTCTGGTGGGGAGGTAATGATAGCAAGAAACCTATGGTGTGGAAGAAATGGCAGGATATTTGTAAGCATTCTGAGGATGGAGGTCTGGGCTTTCGTAGTTCGGAGGCCTTTAATGAGGCTCTGCTTGCTAAACAAGCATGGAGAATTATCAGAAACCCTGACTCTCTGGTTAGTTCCAATTGAAGGCTTTATACTTTCCTAACAAGGATATATTTGGCGTTATAGTAAGAGCAATGATAGCCCAATATGGAAATCCTTGCTCTGTGGAGTCAAAATTATCTAAAGGTGCTGCTATCAGGGTGGGAAGGGGAGAGACTAGTATCAGGGAACACCCATGGGTTTCAAACTCTCTTCCAGCAAAAATTGTGATTCCTAACCGGATTAGTCAAAACCTGGTCACGGTGAACCAGCTGATGAAGCCAAATTCCAATGAATGGAATAAGGAGCTGATTTTGAATGAATTTGCCTCTATCGACCAAGATCGCATTTTAAATATCCAGTTTGATCCAAATACCCGGGATGAGTGGTTGTGGACTGGTACCTCTTCAGGAGAATACACAGTCAAATCTGGTTATTATCTGCTGAATAAAGTGTCTCAACCAGACTCTTCGTCTACTGCCCCAGTGAACCCTTTCCTGAGAATGCATGGAATCTTTATCCCACCCAGAGCTAAGCTGTTTTGCTGGAAGTTTCTCAATAAGATTATCCCTTGCATGGCCAATATTGCAAGAAGAGTGGGAGGCCACGACAAGTGTTTTCTTTGTGGGAAGAAGGACACAGACTACCATAGCATATTCTTATGTTGGGCAACTAAGGATTATTGGACTAGAGTAGTGGCTGTTAGTAAGTTACCTGAAGAAGGGGAAGGGGCTATTCAAGAGTGGTTTTTGGAGAACAGTATCGAGTGGTCTAATAAGAAGTTAGCAGAAATAGTTAACACTATATGGGCTATTTATGATGCTAAAAATAGAGTTAGACACAATATGGATTTGTCAATTACGGAGTGTATTGATTCTAATCTCGCTTTCATCAAAGTGTATCAAGACTATGAAAAGAACAAGAAGGTCCAGGAGAGTTCTGAGTGTATTCCTTTCCAACTCAAGCGAAATGAAGTTTGTCTAGCTATTCATAGTTTCAGGAAAAGAGGTGCTTACACGATTTGTAGTGGAGTTCTAACTTCTCATCCTGGGAATTTAATTATGACTTACAACAGGAGAATGCAAGGATGTAGGGATCAAGTTCAAGCCGAGGTTGACACTATTATTGTTGGTATCCAAGAAGCGCATGGAAGAGGTATAACCAACATGGTGGTGAAGGTCAATCTGATGGAGACAAAGAAGCTGCTGGAGAACCTTATGAAGAGCCGACAACAGCATGAAGACAAGCTAAAGGAATTGTTAACTGGAATCAAATCTTTTAGTACTTTTAGACTTATGTTTTGTAAGCAGGAATGTTATCCTGCAATCTTAGCTTGTGGTTTGTTTAACAACACTAACTCATGGAAGAAGTGGGAGACTTCTAATGTGTCTAAATGCTTTCTTCATGCAATCACTTTGGAAGGGAGCATATGTAACTATTTTGGTGGCTAGATGCCATTTGCTTAATATATGGAGTAGTAACATTTTCATCAAAAAAAAAAAAATATGAAGATCTCAATTTACTAAAAAAAAACAGACTAGTTTATTACTATTACAATACCCAAGAACTACAAACAGAACTTTCTTTTTCCAGTAAATATCTTCTTCTTCTCGGCTAGATTTGCCATAAAGCCGGTAGTTGGAGACCTCTTTACTAATCTTCATCATCACAAAACTCGTACGTGTCTTGATGCTACTCGTATTACCCTCTTCTGAACAGAGTAATAAACTCAATTCTCTAACTATTTCCTTTACGTGGACAATTTTGTAGTAAGAGTTAATACCCCAACTCCCACGTCCAATCTCCTGTCGACCTATCTCCCTCCCCCTACTTACTACTGGAGAGTACTCAAAATATCTTGTAAAAACTGAGCTTAACTATCTCCCTCCCCCTACTTACTACTGGAGAGTACTCAAATCTTGTAAAACTGAGCTTAACAGCTCAAAACTTAGATTATATAATCTACCATTTATTTGCAGTACTCTCACATGAGAAAAAAACAAAATGCTGGGTGGAGTAGCGTTCCTCTCCCTATAATCTAGTTTGTGAACTACCCCTATAATCTACTTTACTTTTTTTGAGAACGACCCCAAATCGCCTTTGAAATGGCTTTTAGCTAGGGAGAGTATTTCTATTCGCAACATACATTCACGAAACGAATTTTAAGAACTCTAGCTTCTAGTCTTGATAAAACGGGGCACATCAATTAATTTATTTAATTCTTCATCATATGTATGCACAAAAACATAAACATCAATAGTACATAAACATCTTTTTTTTTACTACGTGTGAGTTAGTAGGTCTAGCAAGATATGAAGTGACTGAGTCTTGTTTGGTGTGCCTTTCTATCCTGTAGTGTCCTAGTGACACATTTGGACCTTGTGTCTCTAATTATCAAAAAAAATATAAACATTTTTTTGCTTTTTAATGGTTGTTGAAGGAGTATCGTAAAAAGATCTATGTAAATATATTTTTTGTCAGTTTTATTGACAATCACCGAAAAGTAGGGGTGGACCCAATATAGAGCATAGTGTGTCAACTGACACACATGCAATTCATAATAAAGCTAAAATTTATTTATATGCTATAAGTAATCATGTTTATCTAGGTCGTTTGACACTCATGTGTTGATAAATATGAGTTAAGTTCAAATATAGTTAATGCAATTTGTTTATTTCATTACAAAATATCATCTAATATATGTAAAATAAATTGAGTTCAAGGTTAAAGAATGACCTTAATAATAGTTTTATTTCACTTGGTAAATCACTCTTCATCCGTGTAGTTTATATTTTGCTTTTAAATTTTTAAATTTTGTTTTAGTCCTTATATATTTTAATTGTATTTTTCTTTCCTCACCTAATATTGTTTATTTTCTCTAATCTTGATTTATTATGCACTCCCACTTTCCATCTTTTTTTATCTCTACGAACAACAAAAGGCCTAAAGTTAATTACTTAATTTGTTGGTTAACATTTGTTACATGTCAACCTAAATTTATTCTTCTAATTTGTTCATGAATGATGTTTTATTAACTTTGATTAAGAATAACATTGTATGTTTTTTTATTGTTTTTTAAGAAATTAATTAAAATTTATTTTACTTAGACCTTATACTACTAATATTTATTATCAATATGATCACAAGTTCAATATAACATTATATAAAAGCTTATTGTTAAATTTAAAAATCTAAATTTTTAAGTTTGACGCACCCAATTTAAAATTCTGGGTCCGCCATTGCCGAAAAGGCCTGTGTGGAGGTCTTTTTTTGATGGTGTGTAACAAAATCTAGAAAAAGATGATGAAATTCCAAAGCACGTGCACCATGTTAAATATGAGCTAGAAAATTTGTCTTGGTGGTTGTTATGTTGTTATTGAAAAAGCCTAAAATTAAATAAAATGCTACTGAATGACAACACTCTTTATCCCTCAAAAGACATTTTCATAATTTTAGTTTGCGCTCTCTTATCCCGAAAAGTTGATCTATGCTGTAAACCTTAAGCCACCAACTAACGGCAAATTCTATTATACAACCGGAGTAAACGTGGATGCGTGATGTTTCTCTTTTTTATTTTATAATTCAAAATTGAATTTTTAATTAATTAAATCTAGTAATCTTGAATAGTGGTTTTGAAAAAAATCTAGTAGTTATAAAATAAATAAATCTAAAAAATTTAGTAACCGTTAAGTAAAAAATTTCGGTTTTGGAGGAAAAACTACAAATTAAAAACAAATAAATCTAAAAAAAGTATTAACTGTCAAGTAAAAAAATCTTAGTTTTAGAGGAAAACTGTACTAATAATCCTTTATTATATAATGTCAATAAAAAACTAGTCTGAAATTTTAATATGAGCAAATTTTATAAACATTATAAGATAAATTTTGAACAAATGGTTTAAACTGTTGAACAAATGATTTAAAATATTGAACAAATGGTTTAAAATGTTGAACAAATTATTTAAAATTTTGAACAAATGGTTTTAAAATGTTGAACAAATTGTTTAAAAAGTTGAACAACGTATTAGTAATATGAACATGTAACTCGTGTTTAAAAATGGTGAAATATTAGGAAATTATAAATTATAATAATACTGTTTTATAATAAAATTTCTGATTTGAAAAAAAGACTTAAATTATTGAATAAATAGTTTAAAATGTTGAACAACGTGTATCGCTAATATTAACATGTAACTGATATTTAAAAATAGTGAAAAATAGAAATCGTATAATTGCGATAAGAAGATATTTAAGAGTGATAAGTTTTTTTAAATTGTAAATTATTGAAATAATTTTTAAATCAGTAGAGAAATTAAAATGATTTGTTTTATTTAATTTAAAAGACAAAATATGAAAACAAAAACTACCGTTGCCAACTAACGACTTCAATGTTGACACTACCTTGCTTTTATTTCCTCGCTACACTGAATTACAGGTGGCCACGGGACGGGTTGGTCCCGATCTTGGTCCTAGGCTCAACGGGCCCTGGTCTCTGAAGCGAGGGACCAGTCCCGGACCGTTACAAACCAGTTTCAGTCTCCCTAGATGCATCCTCGGTTGTTGCAAATAACTTGCCGGATTTGCACTCGACTTGAATCTCTAGACCTTCACGGGTTGTGTATATATGCTGATCGTGGAGATGAATCAAGCTGGCCCAGAAGATGTTATCGATTGAAGAACTTATGGTCGCCAATGATCGATCACATTTTGATCGAAATGTACTTAATTTGACTAGTTATTGACATCACAATTGATTTATTTGATAATATATATGTGCTTTATCTAATCGTTGATTTGGATTTTACAAGTATGTTTTAAGTATACAAACTATTTTTATATGGTTCGCATCTGGTAGCTAAGCAAGAATCTAGATGTTACTTTTTCTTGTATACGCTAAAGGGAATAGAGCCATATTAGTATATTCAGTCTCATATTTGTTAGAAACCAAACCATGCTTTATCGGCTATAACATATTTGGACTAGTGTGTTTTTTGGTTTCATAGTACGACACTATTACCCTTTTGTATTTGGTAGTGCTGTAGAGGGCCAATTTGTTGGCAATTTCGATGCGCAATATAATTTTATAAACTAGTACATTACAGTACTACTTTCACGTTAATGGAAATGATAGAAAATTGATGTAAAGTAGAAGAAGAAACTGTACTTGAGATTTCAATCTTTGCATTTCATATTTGTCAATAACAGACAAACAAAACTTAAAAAACTTGACAAAACTTCAAGAAACTGGAAAACCAAGCATAGGGAAAATAAAACAACGGGTGACTCAAGAGTGTGCAACACACTCCAACACACGAATGTACTTCCTTTATATGTAGGTAGAATCCATCACTTATAGATAAGATCTTGTCCTGTGTTGATATGATGATCAACTTATAATGGAGGCCATGTTGATACTTATGTACAACCAAAGTCTTCATCACTCAAGGAGTAGAGCAATTATCACTTTGGCAGGAGAAGACTTTAAACTGACTGGCGAAGAACCGAGGGGGAAAACTTAAATTGAAAGAGTTAATTAGTCTATATATCTTTCTTAGTCATTTTTGGGCTATAATTAAGCAACTAATTTTGCCCCCAACTAATTTAGTTGACCTGATTAGTTCTCTTACCTAAGACCTAGATGTTAGTTGAGAAGTTTAGCTAATTAACCTACTATATATATGAAATACCCCAAATATATATATATATATTTATGTTATTCATAATTCAATATTTGAATTTATCATCTTACAGTTGTTGATTGTAATTATTGTTTTTTATTATAGTTTGATAATTTTAATATAGTACTAATCAAATATAGTTTTATCATAGTAGCTATATTATCATTATACAGGCTAGGCTTTGAAAGATTCATATATATCTTCTACCATCTGCAGAAGCAGCCCTCGTTAATTTCTCTTCCAGGCGCACTAGCAAGCAGCAATAGCAACAACTTACTCTACTCTCGGTGTTGTGCTGTCCCATGTCAATGAGCAACATCAGACAATGGTAACTTGCTTGTCGATTTTTATTTCTTTGTCAAAATCAATTGCTAACTTAATCACGGCCCCTTAATAATGCTGATGATTAATTAATGATGCAAAATATGGATATAAATCAAACGTATGGTTCGTTCAATAGTGGTGCGTGTGTTTGTTTTGCAAACATATTAGTATTAATTGAGTTTGTATGCTAGTAATAACAATATATATATATATATATATATATATATATATATATATATATATATAATATTAGTTAGGAATTGATTACTTGTTAATATCAAAGCTCAAATTTTCTAAAACTTGATCGGTGATTTAGAGTTCATAGTTAGAAGAAAATTATGGGTGCTATAATTATGAAGATCTAGAAACATGTAAATTATAAAATAAGCTCTGTTTTAAAGTCCAGTACAATTATTCTTAATAACTATTGGCTAGCAAAGAATAAGAGTATTATTGTTTTATTTAACAGCGATTAATTATAGCGGTAGGTGGTGACATGATTATTTGTATTTTAATTATTAGATGTTGAGATGCCTTGGGGTATCACTGGGTGACTAGTTTTGAATGATCTTGTCTACTGTCATGCTAGCGATTATTTGAGGTGGATTGCTGTGAATGTCTGCTTAAGCGAGGATTCCAGGTAGCTAGTGTGTTCACTTAAAACTATGTTATGTGAATGATTATGAGGGTTGAATGAATTATTTTTCCGGATGTGGGTTGTTTTTATGGATGGATGTGGAATTTAGTCCTCTGTGAATGGTTGTTATCTTGTGATTGTGTTTGAGCTTTGAAAATAAACTTGGTTGAGATTAATTGAGGATTGATGATGAATTTTATTATGAATTCTAGTGGATCGAGATGTTATCAAAGGATTGATTATTGAGATTAGTTATATTTTGGAATGTGTGATATTGATTTGGAGACTTTCACTGGGATACTCATATGATTGCACCAGTGGTGCAGAGAAAATTAAACATATGGTCCGCGACCACTATATCACAGTTTAAGCTCTATAGATCTACTTCTTCATGTCAGAAGTACCCTTAGAATAGTGTGTACACTTAAGGACTTAGAGTAATTAAGGTTGAATTTAGTTCTACGACCACTTGTTTGGGTGTTCATTGGTGGAATTATGTTTTGCGACCCACTTGTTTGGGTGTTCGTTGGTGGAATTATATTTTGCGACCTCACCTGTTTGGCTGTTTGTTGGTTGCCGGTTGAAAGTTCCCTTATCATTGTATGTTGTGGTTTTTGTGATGGATATAAATTGTAATCTTCTTCCTAACATGGATTGATGTTTTCGATTGACTTGTAATTATTGTTTTTTTTATTATAGTTTGATAATTTTAATATAGTACTAATCAAACATAGTTTTATCATAGTAGCTATATTATCATTATACAGGCTTTTGAAAGATTCATATATATCTTCTACCATCTGCAGAAGCAGCCCTCATTAATTTCTCTTCGTGGCGCAAAAGCAAGCAGCAATAGTAACTTGCTTGCCGATTTTTATTTCTTTTGCCAAAATCAATTGCTAACTTAATCACGACCCCTTAATAATGCTGATGATTAATTAATGATGCAAATATATGGATATAAATCGAACGTATGGTTCGTTCAGTAGTGGTGCGTGTGTTTGTTTTGCAACATATTAGTATTAATTGTGTTTGTATGCTAGTAATCAATTCCTAACTAATATATATATATATATAATATTAGTTAGGAATTGATTACTTTGTTCATATCAAAGCTCAAATGTGCTAAAACTTGATCGGTTGATTTAGAGTTCATAGTGAGAGGAAAATATGGGTGCTATAATTATGAAGATCTAGAAACATGTAAATTTTAAAAATAAGCTCTCTTTTTAAAGTTCAGTACAATTCGTCATAATAACTATTGGCTAGCAATAGAATAAGAGTATTTATTGTTTTTATTTAATAGTGATTAATTATAGCGGTCGGTGGTGACATGATTATTTGTATTTTAATTATTAGATGTTGAGATGCCTTGGGGTATCACTGGGTGACTAGTTTGGAAGAATCTTGTCTACTGTTATGCTAGTGATTATTTGAGGTGGATTGCTGTGAATGTCTACTTAAGCGAGGATTCCAGGTAAGCTACTATGTTATGTGAATGATGATTGAGGGTTGAATGAATTACTTTCCGGATGGTGGGTTGTTTTTATGGATGGATGTGGAATTTAGTCCTCTGTGAATGGTTGTTATCTTGTGATTGTGTTTGAGCTTTGAAAAAAAAACTTGGTTGAGATTGAGGATTGATGATGAATTTATTATGAATTCTGGTGGATTGAGATGTTATCAAGAAGATTGATTATTGAGATTAGTTATATTTTGGAATGTGTGATATTGATTTGGGAGACTTTCACAGGATACTCATATGATTGTACATATTGGTACAAAGAAAATTAAACATATTGCGCGGTCATGACCACTATATCTGAAATCACTAGTACAAAAAACGTCTATTTCGGCGCCCCTATTTCGGCGGTTGTAGATAAAACCGCCGAAATAGGGGCCAGAGATGTATGCGGTCTGTAAAGAAGGGGCCTATTTCGGCGGTTCCTTGTTAGGAACCGCCGAAATAGACCATATTTAATAATAAAAAAAATAAAAGAGACCTATTTCGGCGGTTCCTTCTACGAAACCGCCGAAATAGGTGTTTCTATTTTTCTTTTTTTTTTAAATTAAAACGACCTATTTCGGCGGTTCTTTGTTAGGAACCGCCGAAATAGGTATTTTTTTTTTTATTATTTCTGAGGGTCTATTTCGGCGGTTCTTTGTTAGGAACCGCCGAAATAGATCGTTTTAATTAAACCCCCAGACCCCCTCGACGCGATTACGAGTTCAATTATCCCTAATTAACCCCTCTCTCTGTTCTCTCTCGCGGCGAGCTGCGAACCCCCGACGCCACCACCACCAGACCGCCGTCGCCCGCCCTCCGCCTTCGCCTGCCGTCGCGCCGTCGGTGGTCAGTGTCGTCGCCGCCGTCTCCCGCCCAGCATCAGAGGCAACAGAGCGCTAGCTAGGTGAGAGCAACCCTAACTTTGATTTTCGATTTTGTTTATTTAATTGTTAATTTGTTGTTAAAATTGATAGATTGTTGTCACATTGTGATTGTGGATGATGATATTTATTGTGTGTGTGAAATCTTTGCAAGATTTGGTTGTTAAACTATTAAATTTATGTATGCACACAAGGTGTTCGACGAAATGTCCGAGTGAATTTTTGTGCTGTTTTTGGCCCTTCTTTTAAGTATAGTTAGGTTAGCTTATTTGGGCTAGATTTATTATGCTTATATATGGGGTGGAACAATGTTTGAGCATTATTTGTTTAAGTATAGTTAGGTTAGCTTATTTGTCCACTTAAAATTACTTGTTAATTCACATTTCATAAGTAAATATACATTTGTATACATTGGTGAGTGAGATCTCTGCTAGTTATATAAGTTAAGCAAAATTTGTACTAATCACAAATGTAAGTTTACTTGTTCGAACAAGTAATATAAGTTAAGCAATTAAGAGTTTCTCCTTGTCTTCATAAACAATGTAGTCGAGTTGATGAGTTATCATCTTTGACACTAAGTTCCCCACTCTCTGTAGATTGTATTAGCGTTATACTAAAAAAAATTCTTATTGTGCTTGTTTGACACAGCAGACCGAAGAGGAGTCAGTTGTCCCACCAGAGGCGAAGAAGCAAAAGAAGAGAGGTGCAACACGTGGGCTGAAGGCTAACAAGGGCCCTCCTACAAAACCGGTGGACTTCAATCAGTTCAACCAACCCCATGGAAATTGGAAGAATGACTTCACCGCTTATGGTAGCCATTTGGTGAAGTCATATTGCAACATAAACCACAACTGGAAGCAAGTGCCTCAATCATTGAAGGATACTATGTTTCAGCGTCTTCAGGTAAATCTCTACATTATTACTATGATCTTTTGTGAAATAATAGAACATTTATGTTTACTTTACTAACTGAATGATCATGTACGTAGTCTCGTTTCTCCGTGGATCCCGCACTTAAAAAGGATGTGCTATCAGCGATGTCGAAACAGTTCCGGGACCACAAGAATAAGTTGGCTGACAAGTTCATCTACAAGATGCCTACTCCAGAAGATCCAGATGATCCAGATCATGGTGGAGACGGTGAGAGACCACCATGGGAGGTTTATGAGGGCATAACAGAAAAGCAATGGGTACAATTTGTTGAGAGGCGTCACACACCGGAGTTCCAGGTGCACTTTATTGTCATACATACATAAATTAATCTTAATTTCTTATGTTTTTTTGTGTTCAATTTCACTTAACATGATCCCATTAATTTATGCAGGCTCTCCGTGCGCAACAACAAGCAAATGCTAAGAAGAATCTGTACCCTCACCACTTAGGTGGAAAAAGTATTGCTCAAAGGGTACCAGAATGAGAGCAAAAGGGATATCTGCCCACGGATGGCTCATTGGATGCCAGTGGCAGAAGAATGAAAGTGTGGGAGTTAAGCCACATTCCGAAGAACTCTACTCCCGAAAATCCTCAATACGATGAAGCCACAAGAGCAGTTATTGCTCAAATGGTAAGTGATATCATTTCATTTTTAGTCAAACTGTTCATTTCATTTGTATATGAACTTATGTTAAACTAATAACTGTATTTGTGTGTTGTATTAGGGTGAATTAAGCTCTCAACTCACCCAGGGCACCTGGACCTCACAGAGGAATGATGATCCTCTTACACGCGCTCTTCGTAAGAAGGATCATCCAAGTCGTGCCATTGGATTTGGTGGGCACGTTGGTATCCGCCAGGCATTTGGCGCACCCGGGTCCAGAATCAGCCAGGGAAAGTCGATTAGCTACGAGGAGCACCTGAGAGCGTTGGCTGAGATGGAGCAGAGGATTACTCAGAACGTCGACGAGAGGATCGCTCAGGCTATCTCAAGGATTCAGCCACAGCAGCATGAAAGCCAAGAGGTTTCTCGACCACCAGTTGATCAGTCACCCATTCAGCAGCAGAGTGCACCGGTAGTGAGAAGTAGTGTCCACTCGGCTGATCCGTTTCCCTATGCATCTCTAAAGGTTAGACTAACATTTCAATTGAGTACATGACGATTATGATTTTTCACTTGATCACTAATATCATCATAGAAGAATTCACAATTTTTATCTAAACAAGTTCCACATAACACTCAGGCACCCACTGAGTGCCATCTGTTTTTACAAATTGGAGTAGAAGAGGTCATGGTTGCATGGGGAAAACTTTTCCCCTCTCTTCCAAGTGATATTGTGCACGGTGAACCACTCCGACATTACCATGCACGAGTGCTTCTAGACAAATTTGTTGCAGAGCATGCTGACGTCGGTTTACCGGTGCCGATCCCACAAAGACCTACCTTGCGTTCTGCACAAACTGCGACAGTGCAGTGGCCTGTACGATTGGTCAGACTCCCTGGGCAGGTATTACTCTTAACCGTTGCTATAAAACTATTGGTGTACCACCTTACATCCATATACTTAATTAGACTAATATCATAGGATATGAGCCGACCGAAGACTGATAAGGGCAAAGAATTGCCGCACCTGTGCAATCAAAGGCATCCACAAATTTTGTGCTTAGACCTGCTTTGGTGGAGAAGAGAATATTGGCCGGCTTGTCGAATAATATGCAGATTCTGCATTCCTCGTTGTTGCTGCTACCACCTGATTCTGATTCCCTCACTGTGGAAGATCCCGAGCGGATATTTCACTATATAGTTCAAGGAGAAGATATACATCGATTTGGGATGTATATGTCCGACTTCGAGGAGTGCTTCAGGAGGGATTGGTTGAATGTGTCGATTATCAAGTCGGCCGCCATGTGAGTGACTTCTACCTTTTATATTTTGAATTCATTAATTGGTGATGAATTAGATGTTTGAATAAAAAGTTAATGACTAATGATATTGCCTCATAGGTGGGTGCATGATAAGGCGATCAATGTCTATGAAGATCAAAGATTTGGATTCCTGTGTCCTGCTATGTGCAGTGAAGTCCAGATGACAAGTGATATGCAAGGCCTTATGCAATATATGACGAATGCCCTCTTTGAATGTTCTAACAAGTCATTTATTATGCTGCCATATCATTCAGGGTATGATATTTGACTATTTCTCTTAGTATTATCTAAAACATATAGTTTGTGTTAGTTGCTTAATGATTTCAACACATTGTGTAATTTGTGGACAGTCGACATTGGTCATTGCTTGTGCTGGTGATGTCGAAGCACCCATGAATCTTGCAATTTGACTCACTTGGTACGGGTGCCAAGAGACCGAAGATCTCCACCGCAATACTGGGGTAATTAGTTTGTTATCGTAAACAACAATTATTATTACTTAACATTAACTGTTTCATAACTTGCTACTGATGCTTAAAACTATATATATTGCTGATGTATATAGTTCCATGAGAGCTGCATTATCTCTCCAGGGTATAACAATGAAGAGTAACATCCCTTGGAACACTGTCAAGGTACTCTATTAATTGATAAATTTGTGTGATAATGTTTAAACTTGTTTATAACTGTCAATATGTGCGTTTGTATAGTGTCCGGTGCAGCCTGGGGGTTCAGAATGTGGATACTATGTCATGAGATTCATGAGTGACATAGTAGGAGCGGCAAACCTTTTACCAGAGCACTCGTTAGACAAGGTAACATTCTTTGAAAGTTTTAGTTATGCTCTTTACATGTTAGACTTGTACATTTTAGATTAATGTTCATTTTTTTTCAAGGCTTACGAAGAAGTGTTCAAAGGTGGTCAGTATGATGATGCTCAAATTGTTGAGATGCTTGAGGAATGGTCGGAGTTCGTCTGCACAAGTTTAATGAATTGATGATCATGAAGATGTTTTGTGAACTTTTTCGAGTATGTAAATGTAACTCTGTACATTTGTGGATGGTTAATGGTAGATTTGAATTGTAATGGTGTTTTTTATTTGTAATGAAAGTGTGAATTGCATTGGTTTTGTTAACTCTCAAATTGTGGTGCGTCGTTGGTATTATTAATTGGGAGCTTTTATAACTTTTTAAATGTGTGCTGGAGCTCCCTGTATCAATGAAGCTTTATTACAGGTCTCATTGAAGCAAATGCGGTGAATTATATATATATAATGGAATGGAAAAAAACAAAAAAAAATACCCCTATCTCGGCGGTTGTTCTCTAAGAACCGCCGAGATAGGTAAACCTATTTCGGCGGCGGTTCACAACCCCGAAATAGGTGCTCACACCTATTTCGGCGGTGCTCACTGTATGGATGAAGCTTTATTACAGGTCTCATTGAAGCAAATGCGGTGAATATATAATATATAAGCTGGAATGGAAAAAAAACAAAAAAAATACCCCTATCTCGGCGGTTGTTCTCTAAGAACCGCCGATAGGTAAACCTATTTCGGCGGTTCACAACCGCCGAAATAGGTGCTCACACCTATTTCGGCGGTGCTCATTTCGGCGGTTCACAACCGCCGAAATAGGCCCATTGGAACCACCAAAATAGGTCTTTTTTCTACTAGTGAATACCCCAAATCTAATTAATACCTTAGAACTGTTAAATAATGAAGAATTGATCTTGGAATAAATCATTTTAGTTACGCATGCTAATTTATGCACGCAAACGTTACGTAAATTAATATTACGCGTGCGCATGCAAACTCATGCACGCAAACACTTACGTAAAAATAGTCGTTTTACCGTAAACACTAACAGGCGTAATTTTACAAACGTCGTAACATACTTGTACAAACGCTCATGTACGTTTATTAACAAGGATTAAACTCCTTACATAACGGGCTCGATAAAGAGAGCGACAACAAGGAAAGATCAATACGAACGTTTATACAATTCACAAAATGACAACGTTCGCTCCACGAACGCTAATATAATGTCGTCTTCACGTACGCATATAAACGCTTATGTACGAACATCAACGGGCATTAAACCCCTTATGAAACAAGCTCAATTAAGAGAACGTCACTCAGGAAAAATATACGAGCGTTAATACGATTCGGTACACAATAACGTTCACTATAAAAACGCGAAAATACTAACGAGCAACGTAATATTTTACGATTGCCTAAGAATTTATAAATGCTAAAATAAATTGATATACACATTTGAACAATGTAACAACTTATGTTACATAATCTTAATACTTGATATATCATAAATACATAAGAAATGTTATATCATTACATATCACAAAGTATACAAGTTAAAAATCGGTACCCTTATAAACCGGTTTATATACCAAATTTTGGGACTTGTTTTATACACTTTCACTTAGTAAAACAATTAACTACCTAATATACCTACCTTTTACATATGTATATGTTACTAAGACAAATTTAAAATCTACCTAGCATACCATACACCATGCGGTAGTAATATATAAATATACACGAAAAAATATATAAGCACGTCATATACACCATATCATACGGTGTGTATATGCTCTCAATCAAGACAATTAAGTATGTAGCTAGATCAATACCAAACCGGTAATATATACCCACTTATGAGTATAATTAAACAACAATTAAGTCTGAAACACTCATGCATGCCACCGTACATATACATACATACAAAATTGACAAAATGACACATATAGATATAGGTGATTGAAACCAGTAATATACATGTATAAATCAAAAAAAAAAAAAATCTGTAGTATGTCATACCTGCTGCCGATTTATATATGGTTTTATAAACATGATAAATTCAAGACCAACCTACCTATATACTCAAGTGCTAGCGGTAATATACCCCTGCACATGTACAGATCACGCAAAGAAAAAAATTATGTAACTTATTGCTCACATTGCAGCCGGTTATGTACATGGGCATGTGACAGGATTTAAAGTGTATAAATGACATGAAAACTTTATGAGTCATCCTTCCACATGTTATAGAATATATTGACAAAATAATACTAGTCCAAATCAGTCCCATGATTACCGAAAATCAACATGATATTATACACTAATATACTAGTATATGAACAAGCTAAAACCTACACCATTACACATGCGAACACTGTACATATATATAGAAAAAACGGTAGTAGTGTGTATGCTAATCAGACAAGACCACCGCTTGCATACATGCTTTATTAATCATGACTCACCTCCCACATGTGCATAAGATATTGACAAGAATAAAACTAGTCCAAGTTGACCCCTACTTTACCGAAAAACCTGCTCAAAAGAAAGAGATTAGATGTGACAAAGTAATGGAATTAAATACTAAAAGCTAGCTCTAATCTACATCTATATACAAGTTGTATTAGTCAATAATTTGTCAAACTAAAGCAGACCATACAAAAAAAAAACGGTACACTTGTACCAAATATAACCGGAAATGTCATGACATCATATACATATATATATGCTTAATTAAACTAAAGGCTGTAGGTTATATCATGTATAATCGGTGGGCACATGCACCTAATTAAACTAAGAAACAAATAGAAAAATCTAAAGCTTACCTAACCTACCTTATGATATGGACTTGCTAATCATCCTCTCAATCCCACCATTGCCGTAAGTGGCAATCAATCAAGTCTTCTATATCTCTTCTTGTCGATTACAACATAAAATATCAAAGCCAATTGATGACTCATCCTTATCATGCCATATTATGTCAATATATGTCTTGGAAAGACAAACTGATTTTTTTCTCATCTCCTTCATTCCTGCCCAGCCGTCTTCTTCACCGGCTCATACCCTCCCTCTCTGCTGCTTCCAAACCGAGAACAAACAACCAACATTAATGGAGGACTCCTCTTGATATGGGTAAGCCTCTAAGGCATGTAGATGCTCATTTTCTTTCTTTTCTCTTCCTCCTTCTTCTAAGCTCATTTCTTCCTCTTTTTATACGTAAAACCAGTGGAGGGAACAACCTCTTCAAGTGTTGCTTCTATAGTTGTTAGGAACTCCATTTTAAGCCTTGTAGCAAGGTAACTCCTAGCCATTGTTCATCATATATTACCGTTTTATTCTGGAGTTTGGTATGGTGTTTTAACACCTTGGTTGCTTCAGTTTTTCAGGCGTGAACCAGCCTTAATCATCCTATGATACTAAGGTAATTAACATGCTTCTATTAAGCTTAAACACACAAACTTTAATGGTCCTAAATTCACTAGATTAATGCAAGTGTTTATCTTTGTTAAATGCTGCGTAATGCTGCTGGTAACATGAGAGAAATCTGCCCAAAGTGATGCACAAAAAAATGTGTGGAAAGCTTGTCCCATTAAGGTAAATTACTAGCTAAGTGGGTTGTTAATCAAGTGCATGTGAGGTGGATATTTAAAACTGAATTAAATCTATATACATGTGTAGCCGTGAGCCATGGAGTGTGTTGGCTGGATTAAAAGCTTATCAACCAAGTAAGTATGTTAACTATGTATAATACAAAGTTTTTATGCCACTTTGTTACTCTATAATATGAGCCGAGAGTTTACATGGTTATATTTAACCAAACTATATAATAAAATGTTTTATAACATGTTGGAAAAATTAACCAATGTCTATGTGACATATAATGTCATAGAATAAAGTAAGATGATTAAAACACAATTTATAAAATATTGTTACAAGTACATACCAAAACCGTAAGCTATAGTGTCTTTTATGACATTTATAAGTGATTTATATTATATAATAAGGTTTGTAACAAAGTTAAGTAATTTAGACTATTTAATTTTGTGTTCTATTAAGTTTAAACCAAAGATTAGAATTTAATAATGTTACCAAAATGAAATTTGGGGTCAAAGTGTAAATTCTGGAAAATTTAGTGTACAGCCGAATTAATTTTGAATTTCTGGGTATATTAATGTATTAAGTATGAAATTAGGCTTTGGTCAAAGTGTTGACCGAATACTTTGGGTTAAAATGACTTACGACATAAAATAATAAGTTTATAAAAGTTTTGGGGTGAAATTGTAATTTATAAAAGTTTATATGTAAATCAAGGATTTAATTTGGGGCTGAAATACCCCAAACCTTTATGTGTTAATTAATTATGTAATCATGATTTTCTAAGGCTAATTAAGTCCTTAGGAATATTGGTGAAGAAAGTAAAACCAAAAGAAAAAGGAAAACACGTAAAAGTCACAAAGTGCAAAAACGCGTATTTAATTATCTTAAGAGGTATATAACCTTAAATAGGGTTATAAATTATTTTTATACCCTAATTACACACTAAGAACATGTGGGAAAAATTCCTGAAGAAAACGGATCCAAATAATACGTTAAAACGCTAACGGAGTCTTAAAGCGCGTGTTTCGAGAAAACCCGAAACATGACTTTAAATGGTTAAATGACCTCATAAAAATTAGGGTTAATAATATAACTATTTTTAAACATTAATGAGAGCTTAAGAACCATTAAAATTAAAGAAACGAAAAAAAATCCGGAAAACGGACCCGTATTAGTGAATAGTGTAAAAACGGCAACTTGTAGGGTGTAAATTGTAATAAGAGTAAAATACTCTCTACATTTGTAAAATACTTTATTTCCCTCTCTCCTCTTACTTTTCTCTCTCTCCCATTCTTCTCCTCCTCCACCGTATTCCCTTCTCCTTCCTCCCTTCTCTGGCGATTGTTGCAGCCCTCCAATGGCTACTCTCCTTCCTCTCTTTCCTTGCTTGCCCAAGCTTCCACAAAGCTCCAAACACAAAAATAATTACATATTCTTCTTCCTCTCATCAAGCTCTGTCTTTCTCTCTTTTCAAAATTCAAAAATGATGAATTTCATCTCCATGGGTATATCCCATTTGAAGAGTTAAAGGCACCATCTTGAAGCTTGGAGTCTCCTCCTTCTTCCAAGGTAAAAAGTTCCCAAGAAATCCCATCTTTTCTTCATTTCTTTTTGTAGCCGATTTTACCCCTCTTGATACCTTGTCTTCTTCCTTGGTTTGAGCACTTTGTGCAAGTCTCCAATGGTGGTTGGGACCCTCCTTTGATTCATGGGTGAGAGCCATCCTAGAATTCCAAGGTAAAACCCTAACTTAGTGCTTTAAGCACTCCCATTGAATTCTAGTATTAACCCAAGGGGTTTAAGAGTTTGATTAGTGTTTATTGTGCTCCCTAGGGTATTGGTCTAGTGTGTTGGGCAATGGCAATGCCCCATGACCGATTTAAATCAATAAGAGAAGAGGAGAAGATTGGGAAAAGGAAAGAGGAACCTATGGGCACAAGGTAAGAAATTTACCTTAATGTATATATCCTATATGTTTTAAAATTTTGGGATGGGAGTTTAAAGAATGAAATCAAAATGTAGTTGAAAATGTGTTTTGTGATTGGAAGAGATAATTGTTAGTTATGCTTTGTACATTGTGAAGTAATGTTTGAATTGAGGTCTTTGAAGCCAAGAGATTTGAGTTTGTTGTTATATTGTGGTTTATTAAGATTTTGGGAGCTATAATGTTATGTGATGATTTGGATGGATATATTGATGTGCTGGTAGGACCCTTAAAGGGTGTGGCTAGTTTAGGATTGAAAAAGGTGAAAATTGATGAATGTGGATATGTTAGGTTTATGGGGAGGTTATGGCGAAATTTGTGTAGAAAATGAGTTTTTAAGGTAACCTTGTGAATTGGGGAGGTAAGGTGCTTGTTGAGTTCAATTGAGTTAGTTGGTAACCATGGAATGGTAGTTAGAGAACTAAGAAGGGTAGTACAAAAATATGTAGCACAAGTGGTAGAAAAGTCATGGATTTGGCTAGGGATGAATAAGAGTGTTAGGCTTGAGAAACAATGGATGGACTTAGGTATAGATAGTGCAAATGTCTAGGAAGGTGTGGTGATGAACAATAAGTGATTTGGTGAGGTGATACAAGATTGTAAACTATCAAGAGGGAGTAAGAAGTGCATTGGTGGGCAAAGTGCAAATGTGGGAATTGATTTTTGTGGATTTGAACAAGAATTGGGTGGTGAATTGGACCAACGTTTTAGGAGTGTTTAAGGAGTGTTTTAGGGTGTTTAAACATGTGAAAAGATTATGAAATGATTAGGTGTGGATTAAGGTGGGATATGGGGTTGAAAAATGTGGTTTTCAGCTTTTTAGCAGGGTCCGGGACCTAGCCCTTGTATAAGGTCGCGGACCAAGCTTAAAAATACGCCGAAAGTCAAGTTTACAGGTGGTCCGGGACCTAGGTCCAGGACCAAGTCCCGGACCAATGCCAGAGATAAGCCGAGAGTGATTTCCAGAGGTGGTCCGGGACCTTGGGTCCGGACCAAGTCCCGGACCAGAACAAAGTGTTAGATTGAATGTTTATGACATGGTAATGGTTTTAGATGATGTTAGGCCTTGTTTGGTGACATGTGAAGGCTTTAAAAAGTGAAAACAAGTGTTAGATTGAATGTGAGAGTTGTGGACTTAAGAACACACGAGTAAAATTAAGTATAACGGGGTAACAGGGTTAACTATGGGTGCACTAGTCGTTATACAATCGTATTACCCCGATGTTAATTGAAACAAATGTAATGTTACCATTTTACCAGTTGTTCAAGAATTATTCAAGGGATATATGATGGCACGTTAGAGTGAGCCCTCGGTGACAGGTATGGTTTTCTTGCAACTTGTGTCCTACCGGGTTACACCGGCTTGTATGCCAACTTGTTTTTATGTATGTTTGCCACCTTGTAAGATAAAGCATGTAATGAGTTTACAGTAATTCATTTATGTGGCGTATTTAGTTCCGACACCGTTTAACCTCTAATATATGTTAAACCGAAGCTAACCGACTCTAGGATCACATAAGAGATCGGTGTTCGGACTTAACGTCCCAACCTACGGGAATGTTCTAACTACGGCTATCAGTGTGTTAATTGTATAATGTGGTTGTGTGTGATGTGTGTTTCCCGTTGTAGTATGCAGTTTTCTAACGATTGTTGTTGTTCATGTATGTCGGATGGTAAGTTACCTCCCTTGTTGTTTGACTAAGTTTATAACACCATATGGTGTCATGATGTGATAAGTTCCATTAAGTAACTTCTAACTAATGTGTATATATTATGGGGGTGAGGAATCCGGGGTGTCCCGGTCGTGCACGTGTGTTTGGAAGTTGGTATCTATAGCTGAATTAACTCCCTCTCTGTTTTGGTTGTTTTTCCTTCTTGGAAATTCAATCTCCCACAAGTCTAATAAGAGGCTTTCCTACCTTGATTATTATTTGGGGCTAGGGGGATATGTGTATGGTGTGATCGGGTCTAGATTAAGGCTGACACTAAGTAAAGTAAATGTGTACGGTGTGCGGACCTATATTTTATCCGACACACTTTAAGAAAAGTTACGTTCTCTAAGAAGAACGGTGTTACGTTGTGTATACGTTATTATGTGATGGGTGTTGATATGCTTGTGTACGTTGATTACCGAAATCAACCCGGTGTTAAAAAAGAGGTAATTAAGTATAACCCGATTAAATGGGTATGTGTCGTCTAACAAGGAATAGCTCCATTAAGGTAGAACCCTCAAGGGTCAAGGAACACAATAATGTGATCTAACCAATGTGATGTGTTTACCTTATGTTGTATCCTTTTTATTGGATGTGTGTTAATTATAAGCATGATATGTGTTTATAGTTTCTATGTATGATTTAAAAATAATCAACCGCATGCTTAGACAACAATTAGTTGTGCGTGGCCCGGTAGTATGCGGGCTGCACGATTACCATACTAGAAAAGATGCTGAGCCCCTTTGGGGCCCCCCATTACTTTTCAGGTACAATGGAGCTGTCAGCCGTTCGAGAGTATGACGGGGTAGCTGTTTATACATGGATAGTTATTTAGTTTGTTTATGTAGTTGTAAGAGGTGTAAGACCGAAGTTTGACATCGGTAGCTGAAGGTATAGACTCGGTACAGCTGTAATGTAAATGTATTTGTTTTAGTTTAGAAACGGTTAATGTAAAGTGTAGTGCTCGGTAATCTTGTCCATCAGACCGGTACACTATGTATGTATTAGCCTTGTAAGCCACGTGGGTGGCTAACGGCGTGTAACACCCATTGATTTAGTCAGTGTTTATGATGTAATTTCCGCTGCGATTAATGGTTAAGTGTGGTGTTATTAGTTGGGGTGTTACAAAAAGTGGTATCAGAGTGAAGTATCGCTATGATGACTGGAAATACCGAGCTTAGGAGGTACCGAGTAAGGAGTTTAAGACTTTGAGTTAAGGGTTGAGTGATAGCGTGAGAAGTACGCTAGTTAGGAATTACCAGTGTGCACTGGATACCTACAACATCCTTTCCGCCCTCCACAACCCCCGTTTTATAACTCGGGAAAGAACGCCAGAGAGATGGAAAGTCCTCTCATACTCGGGAACAACCCGATCTGGCTATTATGAATTATTTCAGTAAGAACTAGTCATACGGTAGATTTCAAGAAACTAGAAATCCCAAAGACGGTTCCCGTTTTTAACAACATTAACCGCACCTGACAACGGAGAAATGAAGAGTCCTATTTACAGGAGAATGAAATTTCCGGCGACCTGGGTCGACATGCTTAGCAGTCGAAGAAACCCAGCCAACAAAAAGGAAAACACTAACTGTGCACAAAAGCGGACAATGGAGGAGCAACAAACCCGAGACACATGTCTACGAGACCACAATTGTTAAATAATACCGACAATGGTATAGTAACCGACTAAGGAACTAGTCAAGGTTGGATGATTCCAAACCTACAACGCCAAGGAGGTAATACCCGAATATCATAGTTTAGACCACTATGGGAGTATTAGTGAAACATACTTCAATAGCACTACGAAGTATTACCTGAACAGGAATCAAGTCTCGGTAACCACGGCAAATGTGTGGGGACGAACATTAAGGAAGAACACAGAGTTAAGTGAATGGAGAGTCACCCTAGCTAACGACTACCATGTCAAGAACAATGAGAGTCGCTTGAATGTTCTATTATCAAAGTTGTAAGGTCAAAGGAAGAGCCAACAAGGCTACCGAATACGGTAATGATAAAAGTAGTACCGCAACCACTATGCGTTGAACCGATAACCAGCCAGCAGGGCGCACTTGCCATGGCAAGTGCTGCTATAACGGGACTATTCGGGAAAAATTTTAATAACTACGAAGTACTTGGTGGAGTACCGTATTGGTGAATGAAGTAGTTATAGAACCATGAATCCAAGAAGTTGGAGAGTGAAACCTGGAAGGGCTTAGTGGCCTAACCATTATATGTGAAGATATACCAGTCAGCGGGAAGCTAGACTTGGTCAAAGCGTGAAGACATTTTAAATACCGGGAAGAATTTTCTATTAAACCCAGTTTTTCTTCTTAACCCAGATTTATTTCAAACCGTTTTCACACCCAAATTTTTTTCCAACTCATATTCATTTCAAACCTTCTTTTAAGCCCAAGTTTCTCTCAAACTTCATATTTTCTTTAAAACCAAACCAGAAGACCTACACCGGCCTCAGCACAACACAATAGGTAAGTTGTACCCAGTTTGCTTTCGAGCAACCTTAGAAAAATCCTACAACCAGAGGGTATCAACCCGAGGGAATGAATTGAGCCCGTACTAAATACAAACCGTGGATAGATTTCCCTTGATTAAATTCGGGATGCACTCGCTGCATGTTATCATAGGATGTTATAAGAGGAGTTGACAATAGAATACTTCACATAGGCGTGTGACAAACACTACCAGTGTACAAAAATAAAATATGGGATGACCGCACTCCGATAGGAGCTTGCGGGCCTGACAGACCTACTTATAGGTTAGTCGGGCAAGTAGCAATGTATTAGTAGGGTACCCCACATATGTATACGAGTGGAGTCAGGAACACGGGAAGTAGTCGACTCCATACTACGGTCAGCAGTAAAAGTTAAACAAGAGCAAAGAATTGCCAAGAATGGTTGAACCAAAGAACCCAGTTAAGTTAACGAGACTAAAAGAATTAGTGAATCCATTTCAAGGAAATGTTTATGAGTCAAGAAGCGTGGAGCGCACTGACTAGTAAGTAAAGACACCTCATATGTCTCAAGAATCCCGAGGAATAAAACATGATAGCTGGAACAAATACCCAGTCTATACATAGTAAGGCCAATGCCTAATATGGACACGTTAATGTGCAACGAATGGGATGAAACTCCCGGAATGATCACCTAGACTACCAGGGAATATCGATCTTCACAGAAGAGGATAGTAAACCCAGTAAAGAACGTAAAGCGATGTGGTTAACTAAACGTATACAAGCCAAATGTAATGGCATAACCTAGTAACACCCAGGAGCTGTCCTGAATGGTGCTGGGGTCAACAATTGTTGAACAAAATGTCGTGATAGAAACACAAGAGTTGAAGCTAATACCCGGTTTAAACATGAGTCGTCAGGAGGTAAACGAACATTCTTAAGGGGCATCCCATATAAGGAAACGCGATGCAACGACTTTGTCATGGAGCCCAATACAAATTTCAAACCAGATGATGGTGTACGAAAAGCAAAATTGGTGAGAATAGCCTATAATGAGCAGAGCTCGATGCAATAAGGCATTTAAGCCACTGACCAAATGTGTTATGCAAATTTAATTGATTATAAAGGTTTATGTTATACAAGTGAATAAAGCGGAGAACGAACTACTACTTTAAGAGTGGGGACACCTCTCGATATTGTGGGACCGCGGAATCGGTAGTTATGTAAATAGGGTTCAAGGAGTATGTTAAAATTGATCATGTTGTTTTTGCCAAAGAATATAAGAATAAAACGAAAAAGAAACTTTAGTACCAATTGTGGAAAACCGGAAGAGTAGTGAGTTTAATAGCAACCACCATAGGTGTGTGATACGAAGTGTGGAGTGAACAACGCCCAAAGAGCATAAAGACTCGAAGAGTAGTGTATTCAGTAGTAATCCAAATAAATGATGAACCATAATACGAATGGTGAAAGTACATGAGCAGAAGCTAATATAAGAGTGGATGCCATGTAAGTTAGCGTTGTACAATGAGTAAGAACATGGTGTGCAGTAAGCGACCATTGTACGAGTATTGGTAAACAATGTTGTGGGGAGCAAACGGAGTTGTAAGTTAAACTCGGTGGAAATGCAAGGTAAGTGATAGTAAATAGACTGGGCAGTAAGCCAGTAGCCGGTACGATGTGATAAAGGTCTCATTGGAACACGGTGTGAATTCCTATTGCAATCGCATAAGAGATTTACTGCCAAGAGTTTACGCCTCTGCACTCTGTATGACTGAGTGTTTTGGAATTGCACTTGCATAGTAATGATCGAGTGAGATAGTTAGGAATTTGGGAAAAATGTTAATTGTGGTAGAAGTAGAAAGAGGCTTATAACGCTATAAGCACCGAGGCACAGGAAATGCAAGGTCGTACCAATGAAAGAATACTTGTACAGATTCAAATGTGGAGGCATGATTAGCAATAAGTGACTGCAGTAACACGGAATACCAAATATCGGTAGGGATTATACCTCAAGTGTGGGAAATAACCGAGAGAGCACTACACATTAGGTAGTAGCTCAACCTCAACCGATAGTAAGTCGGAAGAAATCAAGTTAATCATCGTGAAATACATAGCGGTATACACAGTTGACTATCATAGAAGTGGATAGAAAGTTTGTAACTCATCGATTTCGCTCACGGTAAGAGATACCACACGTCGGTTGAGAAACCATTCTTCACAAGATGAAGGTGATAAATGGGAAACGTACAATACATTATGAAAAATGAATGGGGCAAATTAACCTCCAAAGTTATCAGAGTCGCGCAACAGAAGCTAGTGAGCCAATGATTCGAATGTTGAATATGCATGGGGAATACGAGAAATGGCTAATAATTAACGCCTAGAAGCCTCACAGGCCAAAACCGAAACCGATTATGATTAAACAAACTCAACAATGAGAATTCGTGGTTTAGGGACTAAACCGTCAATAAGGTTAAGTCCTCTGACTGTAACACATTGTAAAATAAACCGCGTGGAAGTTAAAACACTTCACGACGGCAGAACATTTTAAACCAATATTAAGTAATAACATATGGTAGATTACGCGGGCGTAATCCCTTTTAAGGGGGGTAGAGCGCAAAAACGCTTAGTGAATGTTTACGTACAAGTGTACGTGAACAATGTTGTGCATAGCACAGAATAATTTGTTATGATGTGGTGTATAACACAAGATACTTTGTTCTGATGATTGGTGTGTTTGATACATGAACATACGTATTCATTTATGGTTTAATTGTGGTAATTGCGCACAGAAGATGTGAATACCATTGTTATAAGTGGTGTATGAATACAAGTGTATGGGAGTAGAGAAACTCCCAGGGAACTAAAACCCCGATAGTATATGTTTATTTGAAACAAATATAATGAGTGTATTGTGATTTTGGAAAAAAATATACATATATATATAGTATGGTGTATTGTGATGGTGATAAAAAAAATATATGTATACATATACATAGTATTGTGATGTATGAATCGGTAGGAAACCGATGAAGAACTTAGTGAGAATAGAATTCCCTAGGTTAGTTGACTAGAGGCAAATTGAGGATAATTGATGGACAGAGTTCCATCCTTTGAGATGTACTGCTTTATGATTATGACTAGAAGGATTAAAAAGATAGAAAATGGTAAATGTTTGAAGTAGTTGCTTGTTTGAAATTGAAGTGGGAGGTGAAACTTGATTTGCATGCGATCAAGGGAGACTGAACACAAATTGGGGTGGAAAGATAGTTCAACACTGATGCTGATCACATCAGGGTTGGATGACTCTTGAAACTCCCTATAAGTGGTCACAATTAATCACGTTAAGAATAAGATGCAGTTAGCATAATTTGGACTTGGAATTGTATTGTGTTTTCAAAAAGGATTTTTGATTGATATTTTTAAATTTTCAACTGGTATTTTCAAGACTTCAATCAATATTTCCAAGATTCTCAAATGGTATTTTCAAATGAAGGATTTCTTTTACTTGACCTTGTAAAAAGGATTTTAAATTGATACTTTTCTAATAAAGGATTTCGTTCTACTTAACCCCATAAAGAGTATTTTTGTACTACTTGCTCACGAGCTGAGGACGTGTGAGCCTTTGTCTTCGGACCGGTGACATGAGAAGTATATGTTAAAAATGGATGTAATGGTTTTGAATCTTTCAAAGGACCGGGGACCAGGAGGTGTCCATCGCGACCGGTACCTACGGGATCACGGTATATGTACTCGACATGGGACTTGAGGACTGTGATGTCCTATAGTCTTTAGACCGAGCCCATGAAGAGATGTAAAAGGTATTTCTGATTGTTATACATGTTAAGACGTGTTGTGTGATATGTGTGGTATATATTATCCAGACCTATGAGTCTGAAGGTTGTAATGTTATCCAGACCTTGAGTCTGAAAGTTACATTGGTGTATGTTGATAATATGAGATTTATGTTGTAAAAGCAATCCCTGTATTCTAATTAAGTGATGCATAGGAATTGTGGAACTTTGAGGACAAAGTTCTTTTAAGGGGGGTAGATTGAAATACCCCAAACCTTTATGTGTTAATTAATTATGTAATCATGATTTTCTAAGGCTAATTAAGTCCTTAGGAATATTGGTGAAGAAAGTAAAACCAAAAGAAAAAGGAAAACGTGTAAAAGTCACAAAATGCAAAAACACGTATTTAATTATCTTAAGAGGTATATAACCTTAAATAGGGTTATAAATATTTTTATACCCTAATTACACACTAAGAACATGTGGGAAAAATCCCCGAAGAAAACGGATCCAAATAATGCGTTAAAACGCTAACGGAGTCTTAAAGCGCGTTTTTCGAGAAAACCCGAAAACGTGACTTTAAACGGTTAAATGACCTCATAAAAATTAGGCTTGATCATATAACTATTTTTAAAAATTAATGGGAGCTTAAGAACCATTAAAATTAAAGAAACGAAAAAAATCCGGAAAACGGACCCAGATTAGTGAATAATGTAAAAACGGAAACTTGTAGGGTGTAAATTGTAATAAGAGTAAAATACTCTCTACATTTGCAAAATAAAAATCTGATTCCTCCCACTTATGAGACCCACACGTTTTCCTTCCCCCCTCACACACCTTTAAGCTACTTTATTCAATAAAGTACAGATTTACTTTATTTCCCTCTCTCCTCTTACTTTTCTCTCTCTCCCATTCTTCTCCTCCTCCACCGTATTCCCTTCTCCTTCCTCCCTTCTCTGGCGACTGTTGCAGCCCTCCAATGGCTACTCTCCTTCCTCTCTTTCCTTGCATGCCCAAGCTTCCACAAAGCTCCAAACACAAAAATGATTACATTATTCTTCCTCTCATCAAGCTCTGTCTTTCTCTCTTTTCAAAATTCAAAAATGATGAACTTCATCTCCATGGGTATATCCCATTTGAAGAGTAAAAGGCACCATCTTAAAGCTTGGAGTCTCCTCCTTCTTCCAAGATAAAAAGTTCCCAAGAAATCCCATCTTTTCTTCATTTCTTTTTGTAGCCGATTTTACTCCTCTTGATATCTTGTCTTCTTCTTTGGTTTGAGCACTTTGTGCAAGTCTCCAATGGTGGTTGGGACCCTCCTTTGATTCATGGGTGAGAGCCATCCTAGAATTCCAAGGTAAACCCTAACTTAGTGCTTTAAGCACTCCCATTGAATTCTAGTATTAATCCAAGGGGTTTAAGAGTTTGATTAGTGTTTATTGTGCTCCCTTGGGTATTGGTCTAGTGTGTTGGGCAATGGCAATGCCCCATGACCGATTTAAATCAACAGAGGAGAGGAGAAGATTGGGAAAAGGAAAGAGGAACCTATGGGCACAAGGTAAGAAATTTACCTTAATGTATATATCCTATATGCTTTAAAATTTTGGGATGGGAGTTTAAAGAATGAAATCAAAATGTAGTTGAAAATGTGTTTGTGATTTTGGAAGAGATAATTGTTAGTTATGCTTTGTACATTGTGAAGTAATGTTTGAATTGAGGGCTTTGAAGCCAAGGGATTTGAGTTTGTTGCTATATTGTGGTTTATAGAGATTTTGGGAGCTATAATGTTATGTGATGATTTGGATGGATATATTGATGTGCTGGTAGGACCCTTTAAGGGTGTGGCTAGTTTAGGATTGAAAAAGGTGAAAATTGATAAATGTGGATATGTTAGGTTTATGGTGAGGTTATGGCGAAATTTGTGTAGAAAATGAGTTTTTAAGGTAACCTTGTGAATTGGAGAGGTTAGGTGTTTGTTGAGTTGAATTGAGTTGGTTGGTAACCATGGAATGGTAGTTGGAGAACTAAGAAGGGTAGTACAAAAATCTGTAGTACAAGTGGTAGAAAAGTCATGGATTTGGCTAGGGATGAAAAAGAGTGTTAGGCTTGAGAAACAATGGATACACTTAGGTATAGATAGTGCAAATGTCTAGGAAGGTGTGGTGATGAACAATAAGTGATTTGGTGAGGTGAACAAGATTGTAAACTATCAAGAGGGAGTAAGAAGTGCATTGGTGGGCAAAGTGCAAATGTGGGAATTGATTTTGTGGATTTATACAAGAATTGGGTGGTGAATTGGACCAACGTTTTAGGAGTGTTTAAACATGTAGGAAACATGTGAAAAGATTATGAAATGATTAGGTGTGGATTAAGGTGGGATTTGGGGTTGAAAAATGTGGTTTTATCAGCTTTTTAGCAGGGTCCGGGACCAAGCCCTTGTATAAGGTCGCGGACCAAGCTTAAAAATACGCCGAAAGTCAAGTTTACAGGTGGCCCGGGACCTAGGTCCAGGACCAAGTCCCGGACCAATGCCAGAGATAAGCCGAGAGTGATTTCCAGAGGTGGTCCGGGACCTTGGGTCCGGACCAAGTCCTGGACCAGAACAAAAATGGTGCAAAATGTGTTTTAAAGGCTTTTAATGATGGGGGATTGAATGGTAATGGTTTTAGATGATGTTAGGCCTTGTTTGGTGACATGTGAAGGCTTTAAAAAGTGAAAACAAGTGTTAGATTGAATGTGAGAGTTGTGGACTTAAGAACACAGAGTAAAATTAAGTATAACGGGGTAACAGGGTTAACTATGGGTGCACTAGTCGTTATACAATCGTATTACCCCGATGTTAATTGAAACAAATGTAATGTTACCATTTTACCAGTTGTTCAAGAATTATTCAAGGGATATATGATGGCACGTTAGAGTGAGCCCTCGGTGACAGGTATGGTTTTCTTGCAACTTGTGTCCTACCGGGTTACACCGGCTTGTATGCCAACTTGTTTTATGTATGTTTGCCACCTTGTAAGATAAAGCATGTAATGAGTTTACAGTAATTCATTTATGTGGCGTATTTAGTTCCGACACCGTTTAACCTCTAATATGTGTTAAACCGAAGCTAACCGACTCTAGGATCACATAAGAGATCGGTGTTCGGACTTAACGTCCCAACCTACGGGAATGTTCTAACTACGGATATCAGTGTGTTAATTGTATAATGTGGTTGTGTGTGATGTGTGTTTCCCGTTGTAGTATGCAGTTTTCTAACGATTGTTGTTGTTCATGTATGTCGGATGGTAAGTTACCTCCCTTGTTGTTTGACTAAGTTTATAACACCATATGGTGTCATGATGTGATAAGTTCCATAAAGGAAGTTCTAACTAATGTGTATATTATGGGGGGTGAGGAATCCGGGGTGTCCCAGTCGTGCACGTGTGTTTGGGAGTTGGTATCTATAGCTGAATTAACTCCCTCTCTTTTTGGTTGTTTTTCCTTCTTGGAAATTCAATCTCCCACAAGTTTTATAAGAAGCTTTCCTATTGATTATTATTCGGGGCTAGGGGGATATGTGTATGGTGTGATCGAGCCTATATTAAGGCCGACACGTCTAAGTAAAGTAAATGTGTACGGTGTGCGGACCTATATTTTATCCGACACACCTTAAGAAAAGTTACATTCTCTAAGAAGAACGGTGTTACGTTGTGTATATTTTATTATGTGATGGGTATTGATATGCTTGTGTACGTTGATTACCGAAATCAACCCGGTGTTAAAAAAAGAGGTAATTAAGTATAACCAGATTAAACGGGTATGTGTCGTCTAACAAGGAATAGCTCCATTAAGGTTGAACCCTCAAGGGTCAAGGAACACAATAATGTGATCTAACCAATGTGATGTGTTAACCTTATGTTGTATCCTTATGATTGGATGTGTGTTAATTATAAGCATGATATGTGTTTATTGTTTCTATGTATGATTTAAAAATAATCAACCACATGCTTAGACGACAATTAGTTGTGCGTGGCCCGGTAGTATGCGGGCTGCACGATTACCATACCAGCAAAGGTGCTGAGCCCCTTTGGGGGCCCCCCATTACTTTTCAGGTACAATGGAGCTGGCAGCCGTTCGAGAGTATGACGGGGTAGCTGTTTATACATGGATAGTTATTTAGTTTGTTTATGTAGTTGTAAGAGGTGTAAGACCGAAGTTTGACATCGGTAGCTGAAGGTATAGACTCGGTACAGTTGTAATGTAAATGTATTTGTTTTAGTTTAGAAACGGTTGGTAATGTAAAGTGTAGTGCTCGGTAATCTTGTCCATCAGACCAGTACACTATGTATGTATTAGCCTTGTTAGCCACGTGGGTGGATAACGGCGTGTAACACTCATTGATTTAGTCAGTGTTTATGATGTAATTTCCGCTGCGATTAATGGTTAAGTGTGGTGTTATTAGTTGGGGTGTTACATGGGCGGAAGCATAATTAATGGAATTTTATGCACCATTCGAAATTTAAGGAAATTAAATATTAAAAACTAAAGTTTATAAGTTAATATGTAACTATTATAAAGTTTTTGGGGTTAAAAAGTAATTATAAGAAAATGAATGACAAAGCCGAAAATTAATGTGGCTAATTGGTGATTTATAAAAGTTAAGGTGTTCAAATATTAATTACCGAATTTATAGTGATGGCTTTGAGAAATAATTAATTAGGAAGATAAAAATATGTAATATAATGTATTTTGGAGTATAAAGCAAAGTTTATGAAATAAATGTGGTTATAATATAATAACCAAAAGGTAAAGTGTATTTATGGGATTAAAAATATTTGTAGGTCCTATATGGATATTTAGAAGATTTAGAAAAGGAAATTATGATTTAAGGATTTAGTAAATTAAAACTATATGTTATAAAGGTATAAGTAATTTAATTGTAAAGAAATAATATTACTTGGTGTTAGTTTGTAATTAATAAAGTTATGGGGAATAATAAGCCCATGCGTGACATGTAAATACAATTTGAGAATTTATATAGTGATTATGTCATTTAGACAATTATAATCATGTATCATAAATAATACATGTATATAAAATATATACATTTAAGATTTTCAAGTGAATCAAAAGGAAATGAATATGAGGAATGTAAAGGGTGAATACCAAATAATATTTGGAATTATAGTATATTAAATATAAAGTTAAGAGGAGATTAATTAACATGTGACTAATAAATGTCATTGATGAAATTGTAAATTGTTATGTCGCTTGGACAAATACAATATGTCATGTGAATAATACTTGTTTATACAAAAAAATACATTCAAGGAAATTATCTAAGTTAGGAGAAAATAATTGATGCGGTATATAAGTTACTAGAGGTAAATAAAAGAGAATTTCCATACAATATATAAGCCTTATAAGTAAAGACTACGATGGTTTAAATTATTATAGGTAAACCTTAAACATAAATAAGGTTAAGAGGCTAAAAGAAATTATCTAAGCGTTGAAAATGAACCTCACATGAAATAACGAATACGAGGACATTTCATGATACGATATAAATATTATACGAGAGTAACATAAATTTAACACTTTTAGTTAATCCTATTCTAGGACCTTGTTTGATCAGACGTTGACCGGGAATTAATCAAGTACAATCTTCGGTGAACGGTACGGATTCTTGCAACCTGTTTGCTAACGGATTACACCGGCTTGTGTGCTATCTGTTGTGTGAAATAACAACCAAGATAATTGCATGTAATATGTTGCATTTGCATTTGTATCGTTGTGATTTATTCTATGCACTACTGTGTTATTTTATGTGCGTGAACGATACTAACTATAACGTGCATGTGCCACACATGCAACTCTACATTACCAGTGGATTAAATACTTACGTGTTATTATACCGAGAACTTGTACTCAAGTTTCTCACTAACTTTCTTTATAAACAACGTCGTTGTCCTTAAACGTGACAACTGACAATACACAACAGTATGCTTGTTTAACGTCCTTGTGTGACGTCTAACATATTCGATGCTACGAGAAGCGAGGAGCCCAGATGTTTCTGGCCATGCATGCAATTATGGAGGCTGTACCTGTCGCAGGTCGTCCTCAAATACAGTATACGTCATGACGGTGGTTTTGGGTGTAGACTTTGTCCACTCACCGGGTTAGTACCAGAACATTTTAAGCTGGGAGAAGGACTGCATTCTCTCGAGGGTACGATACCCACATATAATTTTGAAGTTGAGAGAAGGATTTCATTCTCTCGAGGGTACGATACCCACACCTATATTTAAGTACAGGAGTTGACTACGTTCACTCTTGCGGAATTTATTACCCGACCATTGACGTGAGAGTCTTATCTCGTCTGAAGGGTTTATCATATCCGATCCAAAAATTAAATTACTGACTTGACCTCTGCTGTCATGTTTCTCATTGTGAAGTTATTGACCTTGTATGACTTCTTGTGTGAATTATATGATGCATATTTATAGTGTTTGATAAAAATGAACCGCATGCTTACGACCAAGTAGTTGTGTGTGGCCCGCTAGCTTATGGGCTGCACGGGTTCATACCAGCATTATTTGCTGAGCCATTTCGATGGCTATGTTTTTCAGGTATCTGAAGAAGAAGAGATTACCCAACCGAGTGTAGGTGGGGTAGAATTAAGACAGGGATTATTACTACCGGTATCATTTTACAGTACTGTACTTTTACTATTGGCTTTTGTTATTTTAAGCGGTTTGTATTCAGCGCTCAGACTGTATCGTTTGTAAGTTATTTTGGAGTTAGCCTTGTTAGTCACATGGGTGACTAACGGCGTTGTAGCACCACCCGTTGTTATGTATATATTCCGCTGCATTTCCAGTTATCTTTGGGAGCTATCATCGTACAAGTTGTGGAGTTTCGGGTTGGGGTGTTACAAAAAGTGGTATCAGAGCGTAGTTACGCTCTAGAACCGAATACAAACCGAAATTATCCTTGGGATATAGGGTGTGCGATAGAACAGTGAGGAGTAGTAAGTTAGTTTTTACTTGGTCCGCCGAAGGGCGTTAACAACTGTCCAAACGTACAGTAACTACAAATTATGACCTGCCTAAATAACGAGCAGATGTCATGAAAAGGAATACATTAATTAACATAAGTACTTAAGACTACCTGAATTGTCGAAAGGGTTTGTTGAAGACCGTACGACGCCAACCGTTGTTCACACGGGAAACTGGCGACAAATGACAGTGACGCCATACCAAAGACAACAAGAAAGGCTGACAATACCGCCAAGTATACAATGATGAAGGAGTAAATTTGTGTCGCAATAAACATACACTGCATGATGATCCAACCTGCATGGCGCACTTGCTACAACAAGTGCTGCTCCAGTAAACCAAATAAAGGTGGAAACCATAAAGACCAACAAGTTGTGGCTAACTATAAGGACGTCAGATCGTACCTTCCAAGACGGCGAAAAAATAATACCCAGAGACGAGTAAAGACAGCATACCCTAATAATGCTTGAAGAATGAATGCATGAGTTAAGGCACCAGGAAGGCGAATGAAGACCTCCTTGGGAAGAGCGAACACTGAATTTTATGGGATGCCCAGGCACTGAGCTTGCCGCCCAGTGCGGGACTAGAAAATCTTACAATCCCTTATTAACTTCGCGAGAAGATCGTGCGAAACCTTGAAATATGACAATCAGTATAGTTCTACAAAAATAACCAATGATAATGCCACGAAAAACAGAATCTCACTATATCTAATGAGTACATCCATCATGGATAAGCACGGGTTTTAAATACCTGAGCAAATACTAGGGGTCTCAGCTGGTATCAATAAAGTGACAATGATGGACTCCTAATTAATAAAGAGAGAGAACAAACTTTGAATCTCTATATTCTGAAGTCAAGAGAACTACATAACTAGCAATACTTAATGCTTCATATATACATATAATTTGGAGGTTGTAAACCTAAAACTTTTGAGGAGAATTGATATATTTCAGAGGGTTAAGTATCATAAAATATACCTACCCTATTTTGAGGCACATGTCCTACACTATCCCTATGGATTTATACGAGCATATGTCATCTTTGACAGCTCAATTTGTGTATGCGAGTAAAGAGCGTAGGAAATCAAATAAAGTTAAATCTCAATGTAATATAAATTTTAATATGAACATGGTAACGAATAACTCTCCTTGACACTAGCAATGGAGGCAGTGTAAGCTATATTAAGAGTTTGAATTCATATATACACTAAAAGTGAGTGGAAGTTAAACTTAAAAGTAGGAAAACATACCCCTTGGCTTATAACAAGTGTTCTACACGTTAACTTTCCTAACGTTGTATACCAATCTCTGTGGTTTTAAATCCTCTATTTATTACACCTAATCAACCTATTTCTGGAAGCCATTGAGTTTGTGGATTAACCACGTTTCTAAGAGATAGAAACAAACAATAAGCTTTGATTGTTTTGTCACCAAACCGTAGGATTCAAACTGGAAACCCTTAGTTTGAAATGGTACTAATATTAAAAGATACTTAACCTAGGCTAAACATAAGGTTCACCTGATTCATGGAGTTTAAATGGAATAAGAAAAAGCCAAGCTTTAAGGCGGAGGAAATAATACTTGTGAAACCATAATTATAGATCGAGTTATAAGAACTTTTCCTTGGAGTCTTATCCCAAATTTAGTAATAACTAGGACTGTCTTTGCTCCAAGTGATGATAACCAAAGTGTAGGTAATAATCAAGCCTTGACAAGTTAAATATTAAATAAGCCATTTAAAGAAAAAGTGTATTCTAAGGTACCCTAGTCCATAACTGAATTCATAACTTGTATTATGGGTTTAAGGGTTAAAACGATTAAGGAAAGTAATTATTAGGCAGTCAGTGTCTAGATGTTTTAATAAGAAATCATCTTTTATGCCAATAGGAAAAACTGGCTTCCCCGCTAAATGATTTGATCAAAGGAACTTAGTTCCGGGGATTAAGGAATACACTAGATTCGAGTATAGGTTATAACAGATATTAGATTAGTTGTATAGTGGTCAAGGGAAAAATGTAGTACTCACCATGTCACAAGTCTTAATAAGATAAAAATTTCAAATTGACAATTATGTGGTTGTTTGATATTTGACGTGGGAGGTCGAACTTGATCCTGGTCAGATCAAGGGAAACCGAACACAAAATGGTGTGGAAGGATAGTTCAACACTGACGCTGACCCCGTCAGAGTTGGATGATTCCTGAGACTCCCTACATGTGGTCACAAATATTTCTGTGATAAGTAGGTATTTATTCTTAATTTTAATATAAAATTTTACTAATGAAGTATATGTGATGTGGAAGGAGTAAGTTAAGAGTTAAGTTGTCCAGGTTGTCCTGAAGAGATTAAATAGCTTAAACGACTCCGCGTATGTCGGAAAAATAGTCGACCGTGAGGGAAATACTAACTAATATTATACCATGAGCTATGTTAATAAGTTAAATATGAGATCAAGAGACATTTACCTATAATGAGAGTGTTCTCAAGCTACCTTCTAAGTTATGGCCATATTGCCATCTGAAGGGAAAGATCGACTACCAGTCTTTCTTTATGAATTCAAACCCAGTATATTAAATGGGGACCTACCTGTAAGCATGGTAGAATATAAAGAGTAGAAACGTTATACTAATACTCACATGAGTTGATTCATAAACCGAAGAATATGTGGAATTGCGAGAAAACTGTACCTTGTTAGAAACCTTAACGGGAACCCTACTGTGGTATACCTGAGGAACAGACGATAGTAATCGTGTATGTATTACCGACAATTGGTGGATCAATAAAAAACAGGAAATCTTTCAATATTATATACAAGATGCATGGCTCGACCGTGGCTCATACTCTACATCGAAAAATAAAAAGCGAATATGGTGACAATAAACTCAAATACCAGAATCACAAAATGATGACCCGAAGAACAAAGAGAGGAACTTGAATATGCCCCAGTGTTACTACAAGACCCGAGCGCCGACGATTGCTACTACAAGAGGCGATAAATAGAAGACAAATTTTAGACCGACAAGAATACTACAACTTTACAGCTACAACAACGGAACTGCAGAATGCACCAGCAACATCGATAGAAATGAAGAACCCCGCTATCAGGACGCTATGTCGCGAACCATTATCAAAGGAGAATATATAAGTAAACCTATCAGGTAAGGACCCATGGAAAGGAGATTGCTTCAACTGAACGTGCAAGAGCATATGGACTTGACAAGAAATAGTCCTAAGATGGACAGGAAAGTGGTAATATATCAAGAAGGTACCCCGCATGCGAAGGTAACTAGTGTGAAGAACACGGGAAATAACCAACACTGTAACTAAATGAAATACCCCGAATAATTAACAGTTTAAATTCGAGAAGGTTAAATTAAATTATGAGTAACAATTATGATCTTACTCAATATATATATATATATATGATAAATAATAGTAACATCATATGTGCGTATCGGTACGTAATGCGCTGACATAAGCTCAAATATATATATATGCGCACCCTAACCAAAAACGCCAATATGGTCACACATATACATAAATATTATATATATATAGAGAGAGAGAGCAAAATACGCTCTTGTCGGGTTTCGAACCCGGTACCTCTCGTACCTTGCCCGAATGCCTTAACCGATTGAGCTGTGCTCATATTCAATAACATCCTGTACTTCTAGACATAAAAGTAACGATACCCAGTTAGAATAACTAAACCACTAAATTAAGTACAGAGAGTTGGGAGTTTTCAACGGTACCCACTTCTTTTGTTCCCCATTACCGACATGTACACAGGGACACCATATTCCCTTGTCTTTTCTTTCGAGTGGTACCCAGCACATTAGTGCCCAGCCTTCGTGTGCTCCTCATCCCACCCTTCTCGGTTTCGAAATCCACACTAGCATCAGAGCTGCTGCTGTTTCAAGACTCCACACCTCAGAATCTGTGGAAACGGACAACAAAAATCCAGAGCAAGATTGTACTCCAGGCTACGGTATTCCTGTATGGCTGTATGCCATGCCCTCTTTCTTTTTCTCCTTGTAACTGGAGATCACAGACCCGACCTGCCTCTGTTCTTCTTGGCGCAAACTTCTTCAACGCCTCTGTACCAGTTCCAAAAGAAACAACCACAGAGCACGCCACCAGCGAGCGCTTCTTTTCACATTGGCACAGAATTCTCCACTTGAATTCTCCATTAGCGACTGTTTTCTGAAACCCCACGCCAGTAACTCCATCTCCTCTGCACTATTCTTGATCAGTGCACAGCTCAAACTTGGGAGCAGTACAGACACAACTATCAGTTTCAAAATAAGACCATAACAGAGGTACACTTCCTCGGGTTACTTGCGCATGCTTGGGAAATAACTCCTCATCCCACTTCCCATACCACCAAACAGCGCCAGTCATCTCTTACATCTAAAAAAAAAAAAGAGAGAGAGCAAGCTACACCTATCTCGATTGAATTCATCTGCAACGTTCTTCCCCTCCACCTACTCTCATGCTCCTCCTCTATTATCTTCTATTCACACCCTGCAATGTTGCTCACCCAACAGGCGAACGAGGAAGATACATCTCTGCACCATTCTCTTTTTAATCTGCAAACAAGGAATGAATCTGCATCTCTGTTCATCTTTTTTTTTTCATTCTCGGTAACCTTGCGAACCCACTGGATAACAAGAAACACTAATACTCCAACTTCTCATATCCCCTCACTATCGGTAATATTGCAACACAAAACTGGTGAACAAGAAAAACATACCTCTCTGCCCTCTCTTCATCGACGTTAGTTTTGCTACCCCAAACTGGTGAACGAGGAACATACCTACCTCGTCTCTCCTTCATTGTCTTCCTCACGGTATTTCGCCGCCCAAACTGGTGAACGGAGAACATACATACCTCGCCTCTCTTTCATTGTCTTGCTCACGGTAAACTGCAACCACACTGGCGGTCATGTGCATGATGGACCTCGTTACATTCTCGTTGCGTGAGTCAATTTATTACCCAAACTGTCGAGTAAGGAATATGCATGCTACATCTCTTTTCCCTTCTTTTTTTTCTGTTGCACTAAACATCAACAAAACAGCCATCTGAACTTCCTTCTATCCCAGCTTGCAAGCGGCAACCCTTGTTGAGTTGCATATTGCCGATACAAAAGGGACAGCTAGAAGAAGCCCAGCAGCGGAGCATATCAGTAAGACCATCCATTCCTTTTCCTTCTGCTCCTACGGTTCCAACCCTTCCACCTCACCAAGCCTTGCTCCATCCTTGCTAGACATCACGACATTGGACTACCGACAAGCTCCACTGCTCACCATCGGTAGTAACAGAGGAACCAGCACAAAGGAAAAAAAAACTGGTAACTACCAGCTCCTCCATCTTCCTGCTCGATCTCCTTTTTTTTCTTCTAGGAATGTCACCAAATGATCCTGCTCCTTAATGCCCATGTGTGAAGCTCTACCCAGTCCCTTTGAGGAGCCGAGATGGCTGTTAAGACCGCACAAGAAGGAGGAGGTACAAAGCAGCCAAGCGATTGACATAACATCCGTGAGTCCTTCTATTTCTCTTCAGTTTTTTTCACAGAAGCTGAACTCAGCTTCTTTATCATTAGCTGCCAAATCGCCCAGAACTCCATGCAAGTACTGAGTCCTTCTCTGTTGGTAGTTTTTACTTGCTACTCAAAAAAAAACTGAGGGAAGTTGATAATATACATGCGCTGCTATTGTTTTGGGTCTGGAAGATGTTTGAGTTAGGTAGTCAAGGAAAAACAACGTGAGGTAACCTGGGAAAAACAAGGTAAGAACAAGCAACTGATAACGATTGATTGTCTTCAAATGCACTAGCTGATTCCTCCTGCGGTTGATGTAACAAACAAATAAAACGGGTTGCTGAACCTTAATTAAACAGAGGTTGCATGATGCAATAAACGTTATACATTATGAAGTTAAATGCGTACTTAGTAATGGACATATAAGTATAAGTGTGGGTTGAATTGATCTAGGATGGTTATGAGTTAGAATGAGAAGAAAGTTAGCTATATATGCGTATGCATATATATATATATATATATACGTGCAGGTGAGGTTACTATGTGCAAGTAAATTCGATTTGTCAAAATGCTAATATACAACCAAGGAGGAATATATGTATACACGGGAGGGGTTTTAATGTGTAGTTGGTAACATATAAATAGATACATATATATACATATGTGAGTTATGCTAAACTATAATGCGAGTATAAATAACGGGTATAACGTATGTATGTTTTTTTGATAAATGGCTGGAAAACCAGCTTACAAGGTGATACTTTGGCAAAGCCTTTCTCACCAAAAAATAAGACAACAATCAAAACCCAGAGAAAAGAAAAAACCCAATATTAGAACTAGGAAAATAATAAAGTGAACAGATCTTTTGCAGCTAAGACTGCATGAGGAGGCAAATGAATGCTGCCGGTTCCATTCAAAGCAAAGTCGTTTGACAGAAGCCCCAGATTCGCTCCAGTCTGGCACTACGCCTTCAAAAGTATACGTATGTATGTAAATATACATTATTTTGATTTGATAGTAAGTAACCAATGGTGGATATAAGTTAGGAAAGAAATATATAATGGAAAAAAATTAAATTAAGGGTTCATGATTATTAACACCAAGAATATAGGAAATGTTAAAAGACAAAAACAAAAAAAATATTATTAATTATGTTTAAATCGTGATTTTTGGTGAAGATTGGAGAGGTTATAATGTCACTAAGAAAAGTATTTGTTCGTGCTATTTTTTTAAAGCCTTGTATTTAGACCATGACAAAATAATTATTTTGTGATCTAAATGAGCGTTTATAAATTTATGGGTGGATTTATGAGGTTGTATGAATTTCCGACGGAAAAACTATCATGATAAGTAAATATAGTTATTTGGCAATACCTTGGAAAAATGTAGACGTATCTATAGGCTTATACAATGTCCTAAATAAATTTAAGAACCTTGCCACAAAAAAAAAATAATATAAGATTAAATAAAATAAAATACCTTATACAAGTAAATAAGTCGAGATGGGGCCCATGGGTAATAAAAATTAAATGCGGAGTACACATGGAAGATGAGACCGAAGGGGATGAATTTAGGAAAATTTTGTAAGTATAAAATATGAACTTTGCAAATTAAAAGGAGTAAATTGTAAAAACTAGGAAGTCGTGGGGTATTCCCGTAAATAATAGCAAACTAGTCAAGGGAAAGATTAAGTGGTCAACCTTGACCACACGTGGGGTGACCAAGTTAAAATGATACGGATAATATATTAAGGGGGCGTTCACTTCGAGATAAGGAAACGGAATGGAATCAGAAAGGGAATGGAAAGAAAGGAAAGGAATTCCCCCCAATCAAGAAGTTTGTTTGGTTCTGGTTCAGAAACGGAATACAATTTTCTAATGATTCCCTTTCTTGTTGTTTAATTTTGATATATAATATATATATATGAATTAAATCTTACATAGTATGTATTTAAATAATGTATAATAAAAAAATGTATAAATAGTATATGTTAATATTTCTTTAAAATAGTATAATTTATATAAAAATATATTCATAATTATATAAATTATATTTAAACTATAAATAATATATTTACATAAATTAATATAATGCATATTTATAATTATATTAATATATAATATAGTATAATATTTACTTAAATTATAAATGGTATATATTAATTGATATAAATTATAAATAATATATATAAATAATTATTTAATATTAATTACATATATTATATAATATTAATATTAAATATAATATATATTAGTAATTTTTTTATATTATAAATGAAATATATATTGGTATTTATATAAATTATATAAATATTTTCATATTATATAATATGTTATACATATAAATATATATTTAAATTATAAATGATATATTTTAATATTTATAAAAATATATTAATATATATATATATTAATATTTTAAATAATAATATATAATAAGATTTACATATATTAGAAATAACATATATTAATATTTATCCAAATTAAGCGCGAATAGATGAAAGATGAAACAAAGGGAATACCATTCCCCACAATGTAATGGGGGGAATGCTGTAGAGGGATATGGGGGTTTTTAAAACTGAAAGTGGGGGAAACAGAATTTAAAAAATACAAAACAAACGATTACAAAGGGAATCATTCCGTTTCCCTTTACTGTTTACCCTGAAGTGAACGCCCCCTAAGTGCTTGGGGAAATAGTAAGTCAAAGCCATAATTATAAAAGATAAGAGGAGTACATGTAATTACCGGAAACCTTGGGGCATGAATGGAGATTTTAATACTTGAGGGGATTAGTATAAAATCCTTTGGAAATTCAAGTGATGATATAAGTTAATTAAGAGGTATAATATGAGGTTTAAATAATTAAAGTGTTGGTGCTTAAGAATACCCTAAAACGTTAGCTGAAGGAAAAGACTTAGCTAACGAGTAGAACGACAATGTGAATGTCCAAGGAGTTGATAAAGTCTAAGGTCAATACGTGGGAAGTTCTAAGAGCAAGAATAAATTGCACATTCAACAACACATCTAAGGAGTAACACCCGATAAAATGGGATAAATTAGGAAATGTCACTACGGTCGTCGCATGCAATCATAGACTGACAAGTTGTTTAATTAACTCTAGGGCCGTAACGAACGCCAACCGGGACACCGTGTGAGAGACAACTTTTGCTTCTGAATAAGGTATGGACATGTGTGGTTCGTATGTTGCCGTGTTACACGGCTTGTGTGCTGTGTGCCTTGTTTGATTATGACCACAAGACTAATGCATGAAAACGGATGTTTGTTTTCCCGTGCTTATCTGTCTGTTGCGAGCTTGTTTAAGACATGTGAATGGATTGTATTTTCTTGCTTACCTGCTTGCTATTATTGTGCATATTGTTTTGCGCGCACACAGTAGTGTAGTCCCTTCTCGTTGATGAATCCTTGAGATGAAACACAACGAACTTCGTAAACAAACCTAAGGAACTACAAAAAAAAATCCTCTTAACGATAGAGGACCTCTAAAGACACCCACTATGGTGTCGAATTATCAAAGATAATGATATGCCAATACCTTGAGAAGGAATAGGGAGACGGACCCTTTGTATCCGGGGTAGAGACCAATAATCTAAAAAGGGAATAGGGAGACGGACCCTTTGTATCCGGGTAGAGACCAATAAGATTAAAAGGAATAGGGAGACGGACCCTTTGTATCCGGGGTAGAACCAGAACATTGAGAAGGAATAGGGAGACGGACCCTTTGTATCCGGAGCAGAGGCTAGTAACATTGAGAAGGAATAGGGAGACGGACCCTTTGTATCCGGGGTAGAGACCAGAGCATTAAAAGGCATAGGGAGACGGACCCCTTTGTATCCGGAGCAGAGGCTAGTAACATTGAAAAGGAATAGGGAGACGGACCCTTGATATCCGGGGCAGTGGCTATAACATTTAAAAAAACAGAGAGAGAAAGAGCTATCCGGGGATGGAGGATTAGCTGTGAAGAAGACGTTCTCCAAATAGTGGTGATAAGAGAATTCACAAGTAACCCTTAAAGAAACAAGGAAAGATTAGCACCTACATGAGATGGTCACGGGATCTAAACTATATCCCCAGACCTGGTGCAAGGAAAGAGAAAGAAAGTACATTTTACAGGAACAAGAGAAAAGAAATGAAAACACACAACGCTCGAACGATCCCATAGTGAGGATCATTGGTAAACATACCTATGCACACGTTTTATTACTTACATGATTGTTGTTGCTATATTAGCAGCTCGTTGTGCTTGGTTGCGTGTTTGATGTGCTATGATGCCAGCACGTTATGCTTGGATGTTTGTTAATATTGTTATGCTACCTTAAAGTGTGTATGATATCATGATATATTGTGGTGTGTTTTACTGCTTATTTATAGCATGTAAATTGACTTAATAATATTCGACCAAGTAGTCGTGTGGCCCGGTAACATACGGGCTACACACGTTCATACTCAGCGTAGTTTGCTGAGTTCTTCCCAACCAAATTTTTTTTACAGGTATTATGCCGGACGATTACGGAGCGTAGGCGGGATGGCTACCATGGGGGTAGTCCATCAGGGCATAACGTTTGAGGATGTAGCTGTATGTTAATGTACCCGAGGTGTAATTTTCAGTTTATGATTTGGCAATTTGATGTAGACACTTGATAATTGGAAATTGTATTTTGAGTTGTAGACGAGTTTTGTTAGAGGGCTGTTTCCAGTCATACAGACCGTAACTTGGTGTTGGAATAGTGGTCGTGTCAACCACGTGGGTGGTTGACGTCTGTGACACCCGAGTGAAGTTTATTCCGCTGCATAGTTAACTTGTAATATGGCGAGGAGCGATGTTGGATGTTTATTCGGGGGTGTTACACTAAAAAGAGTAATGGAAACTCTGATAAAGAGCAAGACACCTTAGTAATATTGACGAGAAGAATCCCAGTGGAATCACCGTCATAAGCGGCTATCAGAAGTAAGCATACAGGCACAAAAAAATCAAGTCAAACTCGAAAAGAACTCAATGATGAAGAATCAAAAACAAGGGCGAACTATATTATAGTATATGCCACGTAGAGAAGAACCTCAGAGTATATTTACCCATAGAGAATACGGGAAAATGCATGTCATACACATGAGCATCACAAGCAGGGCAAACCTTACAATATTATTGGCAGCCCGACGTACAGCAATGGAATATACATTGAAGAATACCGAGCAATGCTGCAACAGACAGTTACTTAGAAACAAGATAATCTGGAGCCAGGGGCGGAGCCAGAATATAAATTATGGGGTCACTATTCTTTGACGAAAAAAAATTTCAACATATTTGCTCATAGTTGGATTTGAACCCAAGATAATTTGTTAAATGCTTTTAGTCCTTACCACTACACCACCAACAACTCTATAATATATGGGGTCACTATACTATATACATATAAACTCTAATTATTATACATATAGGAATCTCTAAATTTTTTGAAAAACGTGGGGTCACGTGACCCCACGTGTACCCCCTTGGATATGCCCCTGTCTGGAGCAGTGGCATAACGCGGCATATTAATGGATACATAAACCAAAATGTCTCACGGTGAAAGGGACAAGTGCATTATGCACTAAGTAATAACCATAGATATATAAGACACAAAAAGTCAATCAGAAAAGACAAGGAAGAAACTGGAAGTGTGTTACACACGTATATGAACCATAATCCATAGGCCTTATGGTATGAGTTAATATCGGCAACAAACAAGATGGTAGATCACCTTCACCCATACATACGGGATTCAAATATAAAAGCATACTAATGCACTATAGAACATGTCAGAGAATGCATAGATTCTGGGGGGCCATACCCCGTAAATGGACAGAAGTCCAGACAAGATCAACAATGACAACCAAACGAAGGAAATGATGAACACAACTCATCAACCCTACATATGTACATTAACGAACTTAAACATACCACCTACGAAGTGCATTTAAGACTATTCCAGAATGATTGGACATTACTTAATCAGAGTTGCGCAGCAGAAGCGTGGTGGTCCCATCAGTTAGAATTATCTACTGAGCTCAAGGGGAATGCACAACATATTTCACGTATATTGACCAAAAACATGTGCCCTATCCACCTAACGTCTTATAGCCTGAGAGGCTATCCTTAAAACTAATCATAAGTTAAAAAAATGTGAGTGAAGATTTCTTCACTATTTACCGACTAGTTAAACTAGTCTAGGGTACGTGGGCGTACCCCTCTCTTAAGGGGGGAGAGCCTACTGCGTTTTAGCGTTTTTAGCATAAACGTACACTTTCGTTGTATTGTTGCACTGTGATTTGTATGTTCACATGTATGACTTTGTGATTCTATGAACTTTTTACTTGCTGATGTGTACTACGTTACACTGATATGAATGGTTATGTGTACTACATTACACTACCCTGAAGTTACTACGTGGATTATGTGTACTACGCTACACTATATTGAAGTTACTCTGTGAATGCATGCACTTGTCAATATGTACTGTGCTACACTACTATGAATGAACTAAGTGCACTACGTTGCACTACATTGAAGTTATTATTGGTGATGACCTTTCATGATCATTACATTATATATTATGTTGAATATATACTACGAACTTAAAAAGTAGTGGAACTTGGGACTTGATCCCTAAAATAGAATTGTGTTGTGAATACTTAGTGGAACTTGATTCCTCACAACCATATAAATTTAGAAATGAGACTTCGGGGCGAAGTCCTTTTAAGGGGGGTAGATTGAAATACCCCGAATCTAATTAATACCTTAGAACTGTTAAATAATGAAGAATTGATCTTAGAATAAATCATTTTAGTTACGCATGCTAATTTATGCATGCAAACGTTACGTAAATTAATATTATGCGTGCGCATGCAAACTCATGCACGCAAACGCTTACGTAAAAATAGTCGTTTTACCGTAAACGCTAACAGGCGTAATTTTACAAACGTCGTAACATACTCGTACAAACGCTCATGTACGTTTATTAACAAGAATTAAACTCCTTACATAACGGGCTCGATAAAGAGAGCGACAACAAGGAAAGATCAATACGAACGTTTATACAATTCACAAAACGACAACGTTCGCTCCACGAACGCTAATATAATGTCGTCTTCACGTACTCATATAAACGCTTACATACGAACATCAACAGGCATTAAAGCCCTTATGAAACAAGCTCAATTAAGAGAGCGTCACCCAGGAAAAATATATACGAGCGTTTATACGACTCGGTACACAATAACGTTCACTGTAAACACGCGAAAAATACTAACGAGCAACGTAAATATTATTTTACGATTGCCTAAGCATTTATAAATGCTAAAATAAATTGATATACACATTTAAACAATGTAACAACTTATGTTACATAATCTTAATACTTGATATATATATCATAAATACATAAGAAATGTTATACCATTACATATAACACAAAGTATACAAGTTAAAAATCGGTACCATATAAACCGGTTTTATAATAAACCAAAATTTTGGGACTTGTTTTATACACTTTCACTAGTAAAACAATTAAATACCTAATATACCTACCTTTTACATATGAATATGTTACTAAGACAAATTTAAAATCTACCTAGCATACCATACACCATACGGTAGTATATAGAAATATACAAGAAAATATATATATATATAAGCACGTAATATACACCACAATTAAGTATGTAGCTAGATCAATACCAAACCGGTAATATATACCCACTTATGAGTATAATTAAACAACAATTAAGTCTGAAACACTCATGCATGCCACCGTACATATACATACATACAAAATCGACAAAATGACACATATAGATATAGGTGATTGAAACCGGTAATATATATACATGTATAAATAAAAAAAAAAAGAAAATCTGTAGTATGTCATACCTGCTGCCGATTTATATATGGTTTTATAAACATGATAAATTCAAGACCAACCTACCTATATACTCAAGTGCTAGCGGTAATATACCCCTGCACATGTACAGATCACGCAAAGAAACAAATTATGTAACTTATTGCCATCACTTTCGATTGTCCCTTGAAGGCAATTTTCTTCCAAGATCACCTACAACCAACGAAAACCTCCCAAACAAAATATGTACTATTACTAACTGACGAACCAACTAAATAGTCAAATGAAAGAAATATGGAGAAGGAGAGAAAGTAACCCGAGGCGATTCTACGCGAAGCGGAGCGGGCCTCCGGTGGAGCAAGGGCGCTGGGATAAAATCAATTACACGTTGGGGACAAAGAAGAAAGAAATATGGAGAAGGAGAGAGCAGAATCAGGTCTCCACTGGGGGAGGTTCGCGACTCAGGAGGGGAGGTGAAGCGGGAAGAAGATGGATAAAAGACCCGCCTTCTACAGTTTTTATCGATAATATTCGAAGAGAAGTCTCAAGGTATCAATTCGGTAGAATAATAGGGAGATTTGTCAGTTGGAGAAGGATTTACATTAGCAGGAAACCTCGGAAATCAACCCATAACGCGTGCGCGTTTGTGGATGTCGACCATGTGAAGGATGCGAGGACCTTGATAGAAGGCATACGGGGGTGGAATGTGAATGGCAACAAGCTTTGGGCGAGAATGGAATTCCAAGGAAATAAAGAGAAAAAGATCAATCCAGGGAAGGAGGGACTGCAGATCAGTGGCGTGCGGAGGAAGCGGGAGGAAAAGGGGCATGCGGTAGCCAGGCTGTCGGTGGATGTAAAGCCGGATGAGGGAATGATAGACTGTCTGGAAAAATGTGTTGTCATCACCCTCCCAGAAGATAGGACGCCGGTAGAAGCAATGGAATTCTTACAGAATAGATGGCCGATGATGAGCGGCTTACTTGCTTTCTCGAGAAAGAAGTTTCTCATGGTGTTCGATACGGTTTATGAAGCGAATGAAGTCGTTCAACAAGCGCGAGGGAAGGCTAAAATCCAGGAAGGTATTGTAATCCGTGAATGGAATATAGCAGATCAGGTGGAGAAGCGACGAACGTGGATTGTAGTAAGAGGGATCCCGTTACATGCGTGGAATAATCAGAATGCTTGCAAGATTGCTCAAACAGTGGGCGAGGTCATAAAAATTGAAAAGGAAGAAGGGCAGTTGTAGAAAATGCGGAGATTCGCCTCCAAATTGAGACATCCTCACTCCAATTAATCAATTGGAAAATCATGGTGAATGTTGATGGCTATAATTTTCCGGTAAGCCTGGTTGAAGTTGCGGAGCAGCCTTCTCCGGGAAGGGAAGTTGAACAGTCGGAGAGTATAATTCAAATTACAAAATTTGAACGAAAAAATGAGTCAAGTCAAAGGGCTGGTTCAGTTAATTACAGCATTAATGGGGGAGAAGGTGAAACTGCTAATTTTAAAACCCCATTGAATTCGGAGAAGGGGAAGGAATTAAACTCCGGCTCAGTTAGAATTCTGCAACGGCCAGTATCTCAAAGTGGGAAACTGGGTGAACAAATCCCAAGGGAGCAAATTAATAATCGGACAGACTTAAGGAGTGGAGCGGATTGTGTTCTGACTCCTGAAAGTTTGAAAAAGTTGTTTTGGAGCAGTGGTAGTGGGTCTCGCGGTAGGGGCCACGTGGTTGGAGACTTGAGATGTCATGCAGTTAATGAAGACAATTTAAAAAAGAGGAATCTCCTCTCTAGAGAAGGCCCGCATGCGCAGGAGATTGGGAGACAAAGCAGCATTAAAGTCCCTTTTATTACTGATGTGGACCGACAATCCACAAGTTTAAAAATAGAGGATAGTCAAGAAAAGGGAGTGGGGACTTCAGCTGTTGCAGGTGGAGGGGCACGTGAGTTGGTGTCTCCAGCGAGCGCTTCTGAAGCAGAGTCGAGGTCGCCTGCCTGCCAGCGTGAAATTGTTGAGTGTGAGGTTGACCAGGAACATGCCGGTACGTGTGGGAGTGGCTGCGAGATTGTAGCTGAGTCAGGGGAAGTCCAAGCCGCGAAAAGCAGTAATTTCGCTGAGAAAAGTGTTGATAACCGACTAAAGGAAGCAGGTTATTCACCGGGAGCAGAAAAGGAGGGTATTAGTTTGGTGGTTGAGCTTTTTCATAATACCCCGCCGTTACCGCAACCAAGAGAGGGTGTGCCGGCAAGAGATGACCTAGGCAAAATTATTAATGCAGAGAAGGAGGCCGAGGAATGTATTGATCTGTTGAGACAGTTAGGTTGCAAGATTCCAAATCCTAGTTTATCCAAGGCGAATATCATTCATCAAATTCTACCTCAGTCTAGAAAGTGAGAGGGAGGGTAGGACGGTGGTTGTAGGGCTGCAGAATATAAGAGGATTGGGGTCGAAGGAGAAGCAAAGAAAAATAAGGGAGGAGATCAGACGCTCGAAATTATCTATTCTTGGACTTGTTGAGACTCAACACTGTGGCTCGGCAGCGCTAAAAGTCCCTCGTTTCTGGGGTAAAAAGAAGAGATTTTCCCTTGACGTGTAGTGCTTTTGTAGGTGTTGTTTCTCTGAAAGAGTATTTGTAATAGGTTGTGGGGCCTCTCCTGGTGTGATTTTGTGTGTGTTGTGAGCATGTGTGCTCTAGTTGTTGCGAACTCGTTGTTGTTTCTCCTTCTTTGCTTAGTTGTACCTACAGCTGTACTCGGATGTGGTGGGTACTCTTTTTCCCCCCTAGTACTTTTTTTCCCCATTGGGTTTTTGTCTAGGGGGGTTTTAATGAGGCCCGGTTAGCCCGTCCGCCTGGTTCTCCAGGATTTAATAAATGGAATATCTCTAATTATCAAAAAAAAAATGTAACTTATTGCTCACATTGCAGCCGGTTATGTACATGGGCATGTGACAGGATTTAAAGTGTATAAATGACATGAAAAATTTATGAGTCATCCTTCCACATGTTATAGAATATATTGACAAAATAATACTAGTCCAAATCAGTCCTATGGTTACCGAAAATCAGCATGATATTATACACTAATATACTAGTATATGAACAAGCTAAAACCTACACTATTACACATCAGTGGCGGACCCAGGAATTCATAACATATGTGTCAAAATACAAGATCATGTATCTAAAAAGCTTAAGCCTCATAACATATGTGTCAAAATATAAGATCATGTATCTAAAAAGCTTAAGTCTCATAACATATGTGTCAAAATATAAGATTCGTTGATAAATTAATTACAACTAATTAAAATAAATAAATAAAACTTTAGGATTTTTTTTTCGTAGTGTGTCAGTAGACACACTATGCTCCTACATAGGTCCGCCCCTGTTACACATGCGAACACTATATATATATATAACTAGTCCAAGTTGGCCCCTTCTTTACCGAAAAACTTGCTCAAAACAAGGAGATTAGATGTGACAAAGTAATGGAATTAAATACTAAAAGCTAGCTCTAATCTCCATCTATATACAAGTTGTATTAGTCAATAATTTGTTAAACTAAAGCAGACCATACAAAAAAAAAACGGTACACCTGTACCAAATATAACCGGAAATGTCATGACATCATATACATATATATGTGCTTAATTAAACTAAAGGCTGTAGGTTATATCATGTATAATCGGTGGGCACATGCACCTAATTAAACTAAGAAACAAAAAGAAAAATCTAAAGCTTACCTAACCTACCTTATGATATGGACTTGCTAATCATCCTCTTAATCCCACCATTGCCGTAGGTGGCAATCAATCAAGTCTTCTTTATCTCTTCTTTATCTCTTCTTGTCGGTTACAACATAAAATATCAAAGCCAATTGATGACTCATCCTTATCATGCCATATTATGTCAATATATGTCTTGGAAAGACAAACCGATTTTTTTTCTCATCTCCTTCATTCCTGCCCAGCCGTCTTCTTCACCGGCTCATACCCTCCCTCTCTGCTGCTTCTAAACCGAGAACAAACAGCCAACATCAATTGAAGACTCCTCTTGATATGGGTAAGCCTCTAAGGCATGTAGATGCTCATTTTCTTTCTTTTCTCTTCCTCCTTCTTCTAAGCTCATTTCTTCCTCTTTTTATACGTAAAACCAGTGGAGGGAACAACCTCTTCAATTGTTGCTTCTATAGTTGTTAGGAACTCCATTTTAAGCCTTGTAGCAAGGTAACTCCTAGCCATTGTTCATCATATATTACCGTTTTATTCTGGAGTTTGGTATGGTGTTTTAACACCTTGGTTGCTTCAGTTTTTCAGGCGTGAACCATCCTTAATCAACCTATGATACTAAGGTAATTAACATGCTTCTATTAAGCTTAAACATACACACTTTAATGGTCCTAAATTCACTAGATTAATGCAAGTGTTTATCTTTGTTAATGCTGTGTAATGCTGCTGGTAACATGAGAGAAATCTGCCCAAAGTGATGCAAAAAAATGTGTGGAAAAGCTTGTCCCATTAAGGTAAATTACTACCTAAGTGGGTTGTTAATCAAGTGCATGTGAGGTGGATATTTAAAACTGAATTAAATCTATATACATGTGTAGCCATGAGCCATGGAGTGTTGTTGGCTAGATTAAAAGCTTATCAACCAAGTAAGTATGTTAACTATGTATAATACAAAGTTTTTATGCCACTTTGTTACTCTATAATATGAGACGAGAGTACATGGTTATATTTAACCAAACTATATAATAAAATGTTTTTTAACATGTTGGAAAAATTAACCAATGTCTATGTGACATATAATGTCATAGAATAAAGTAAGATGATTAAAACACAACTTATAAAATATTGTTACAAGTACATACCAAAACCGTAAGCTATAGTGTCTTTTATGACATTTATAAGTGATTTATATTATATAATAAGGTTTGTAAAAAAGTTAAGTATTTTAGACTATTTAATTTTGTGTTCTATTAAGTTTAAACCAAAGATTAGAATTTAATAATGTTACCGAAATGAAATTTGGAGTCAAAGTGTAAATTCTGGAAAATTTAGTGTACAGCCGAATTAATTTTGAATTTCTGGGTATATTAATGTATTAAGTATGAAATTAGGCTTTGGTCAAAGTGTTGACCAAAAACTTTGGGTTAAAATGACTTACGACATAAAATAATAAGTTTATAAAAGTTTTGGGGTGAAATTGTAATTTAAAAAAGTTTATATGTAAATCAGGGATTTAATTTGGGGCAGAAGCGTAATTAATGGAATTTTATGCACCATTTGAAATTTAAGGAAATTAAATATTAAAAACTAAAGTTTATAAGTTAATATGTAACTATTATAAAGTTTTTGTGGTTAAAAAGTAATTATAAGAAAATGAATGACAAAGCCGAAAATTAATATGGCTAATTGGTGATTTATAAAATTTAAGGTGTTCAAATATTAATTACCGAATTTATAGTGGTGGCTTTGAGAAATAATTAATTAGGAAGATAAAACTATGTAATATAATGTATTTTGGAGTATAAAGTAAAGTTTATGAAATAAATGTGGTTATAATATAATAACCGAAAGGTAAAGTGTATTTATGGGATTAAAAATATTTGTAGGTCCTATATGGATATTTAGAAGATTTAGAAAAGGAAATTATGATTTAAGGATTTAATAAATTAAAAAATATGTTATAAAGGTATAAGTAATTTAATTGTAAAGAAATAATATTACTTGGGGTTAGTTTGTAATTAATAAAGTTATGGGGAATAATAAGCCATGCGTGACATGTAAATACAATTTGAGAATTTATAAAGTGATTATGTCATTTAGATAATTATAATCATGTATCATAAATAATACATGTATATAAAATATATACATTTAAGATTTTCAAGTGAATCAAAAGGAAATGAATATGAGGAATGTAAAGGGTGAATACCAAATAATATTTGGAATTATAGTATATTAAATATAAAGTTAAGAGGAGAATTAATTAACATGTGACTAATAAATGTCATTGATGAAATTGTAAATTGTTATGTCGTTAGGACAAATACAATATGTCATGTGAATAATACTTGTTTATACAAAAAAATACATTCAAGGAAATTATCTAAGTTAAGAGAAAATAATTGATGCGGTATATAAGTTACTGGAGGTAAATAAAAGAGAATTTCCATACAATATAAGCCTTATAAGTAAAGACTACGATGGTTTAAATTATTATAGGTAAACCTTAAACATAAATAAGGTTAAGAGGCTAAAAGAAATTATCTAATTGTTGAAAATAAACCTCACATGAAATAACGAATACGAGGACATTTCATGATACGATAAAAATATTATACGAGAGTAACATAAATTTAACACTCTCAGTTAATCCTATTCTAGGACCTTGTTTGATCAGACGTTGACCGAGAATTAATCAAGTACAATCTTCAGTGAACGGTATGGATTCTTGCAACCTGTTCGCTAACGGATTACACCGGCTTGTGTGCTATCTGTTGTGTGAAATAACAACCAAGATAATTGCATGTAATATGTTGCACTTGCGTTTGTATCGTTGTGATTATTCTATGCACTGCTGTGTTATTTTATGTGCGTGAACGATACTAACTATAACGTGCATGTGCCACACATGCAACTCTACATTACCAGTGGATTAAATACTTACGTGTTATTATACTGAGAACTTGTACTCAAGTTTCTCACTAATTTTCTTTATAAACAACGTCGTTGTCCTTAAACGTGACAACTGACAATACACAACAGTATGCTTGTTTAACGTCCTTGTGTGACGTCTAACATATTCGATGCTACGAGAAGCGAGGAGCCCAGATGTTTCTGGCCATGCATGCAATTATGGAGGGCTGTACCTGTCGCAAGTCATCCTCAAATATAGTATACGTCGTGACGGTGGTTTTGGGTGTAGACTTTGTCCACTCACCGGGTTAGTACCGGAACATTTTAAGCTGGGAGAAGGACTGCATTCTCTCGAGGGTACGATACCCACATATAATTTTGAAGTTGAGAGAAGGATTTCATTCTCTCGAGGGTACGATACCCACACCAATATTTAAGTACAGGAGTTGACTATGTTCCCTCCTGCGGGATTTATTACCCGACCATTGACGCGAGAGTCTTATCTCATCTGAAGGGTTTATCATATCTGATCCAAAAATTAAATTACTGACTTGACCTCTGCTGTCGTGTTTCTCATTGTGAAGTTATTGACCTTGTATGACTTCTTGTGTGAATTATATATGATGCATGTTTACAGTGTTTGATAAAAATGAACAGCATGCTTACGACCAAGTAGTTGTGCGTGGCCCGCTAGCTTATGGGCTGCACGGGTTGATACCAACATTATTTGCTGAGCCATTTCGATGGCTATGTTTTTCAGGTATCTGAAGAAAGAAGAGATTACCCGACCGAGTGTAGGTGGGGTAGAATTAAGACAGGGGATTATTACTACCGGTATCATTTTACAGTACTGTACTTTTACTATTGGCTTTTGTTATTTTAAGCGGTTTGTATTCAGTGCTCAGACTGTATCGTTTGTAAGTTATTTTGGAGTTAGCCTTGTTAGTCACATGGGTGACTAACGGCGTTGTAGTACCACCTGTTGTTATGTATATATTCCGCTGCATTTCCAGTTATCTTTGGGAGCTATCATCGTACAAGTTGTGGAGTTTCGGGTTGGGGTGTTACAATATCGCAGTTTAAGCTCTATAGATCTTCTTCTTTGTTGTCAGAAGTACCCTTAGAATGGTGTGTACACTTAAGGACTTAGAGTAAGGTGGAATTTAGTTCTGTGACCACTTGTTTAGGTGTTCGTTGGTGGAATTATGTTTTGCGACCCTGTTGGAGAAATATGTGACTACTTCTACAACTTAGGCAGTGTACCTATCGTTTTGCGGAATAGTGGATTTATGGGGTTGTCGTACTCTTGGGGACCTCGCTGTGGTTAGTTGACAGTGTAGTAAATTGATTGAGACTTCTAGTAAACAGGTTTTATCATTTTTTGAAAGAGTATGATTAAAAGCTAACTTATAAGACAATAATAAAAACAATTAATCAACACAGAATAGAAATAGAAATTGTAAATCTTTTTGTTTTTAAAGAAGCACTCTGGGTTGTTTTGCTCACCTATTTTATCCAACTATATTAATATAAACTTTCACCACTTTAGCAATAAACTCAGGAATCTTAATTAGTTCATTGACCGGTCCTTGTACAATAAACCTTGACTAACTTAAACAACAAGCCGCAATCCTTGCCCAAGTCATTATAAATTACTCGCTTTATTACCAATTCCTGTTGGAGACAGATTAACCTATAGGCGAGACACACTTCTAGTCGTTAACCCGATTTGACTTCCTATGTCTAGAACCTTGTCTCAGCAACGCATTTTAACAAGAGTTCTACAAATATCACTTTAATAATTGTACAAGAAGATTAAAGAACATTAAGGACAAGAATCAAAATACTGCTTAGATAAATTATAGTGGAAAGTTTACATAACACAATTATATAAAATAGGCTCGCTTCCAAACCCGGGAGGCTAAGTTTATTAATCACATATAATTATAAAAACAAACATCAATAATAAGATTGACATTAAAACAGAATAAAGTTAAAGGAAAGAAAGAACTCTATTTGGGGAGAGTTGTTTCGCTTCTGGGCTCGTCTCCGTGATTATGCCGACCTCAAAACGATGATAAACAGGTAGAAAGAAGAATAACGAACAAACAGGCAAAAGTTAGTCCTGTCCGTGTGGGGCTACGCGGATACAAACGCGGACAGCTCTTGTCCGTGTGGGGTCTGTGCTGACACAAACGCGGACACAAATCCGGACACAATCTGGAATTGTGTAGAACGTCTTCTTTCTTTGGAAATCTGGAGAATAACAACATAACTTTGTTTGGAGATGTGGAACTTGATCAATGGTGTGGTTGTAGGGGTTTAGGAGAGAGAAAGAGGAAAGAAGAAAAACTGGGGAATTTGGATTCAGGAAGGGATTGATGATGAAGATTGAAGGAGCGTGGGTTTTTATAGAGCAGAGGAAGAGGAAGATGACAAGGGTGGATGGGATAGAAAGTAGGCGGTGGTAGTAGATGGATAAATTGTAGGCGCCGTAGATAAGAGAAGAGGAAAATGGAGAAGACGGCGCCGAAAGTTACAACGCGTGAAATCTGGAATTTGGCGCCGCACTTTTCATGTGTCCGAGTTTGTGTCCGAGTACGGACACATATGCGGACATGTGACGTCCGCGTTTCTATCCGCGTACGGACACATATGTCCTAGCGAGATCTATTTGTGTCGGCGTTTCTGTCTACGTGGGGGCTATGCGGACGTGTGTTGTCCGAGTCTGTGTCCGCATACGGACACGTCTGTCCGGATAAGCGTCCGCGTGGGGCTATGCGGACATGTGTATTTTTTTCTCACTCTTCTGCAATTTTCAACTGGGCTTAGATTCTTCGTTTTAGCTCCGTTTCACTCGTCGTTTGTTGCGTTGCGAAGCTTGTGAAGTAAACTATGTGATTCCAAGACTATTTCCTGTTTTGACACATAAAATCTATCAGTCCATATCAAGATTAAATCTCGAAAAAACATATGATAAGTGAGAAATACGACAAGAATTGTTATGAAAATAGGAAGAATTATAGCCCTAAAGATAGATGTATTTTGCACTTATCAAACTTTCTCACACTTAGCTTTTGCTTGTCCTCAAGCAAATAAAGAATAAATCTATCTCTAAGGCCGTAGTATCGAATCTCGGGATCAAACAGATGCAAACAGGAAGTAAGCAGAGTGTCAATTAAAAGAATAGTTCTGCTCTTGGTTGTAGGTTTTCGCAATCAGTGAAAAAGAAATGATTTTTTTAAAGCATAGATAAGTTAGATTACAAAAACTGAATATAGATTATCTTAGGATCTTCCACCATTTCTTTCTTCTAACCTTTGGATGACAAGGGGTGTGAAGTAACGCCTTATTCCGTGATACCTTTCAACACCACGTACTCATGATCAAAAACAAAAATTCAACAGCAATTAATAATAATTTTTTTTCTTCGCATGCAAAAACATTCTTCTTCAAGATGTATACAAAACAAACGAGTAATTGCAAATCTGTAGAGTTATTCCTTAACCCAGACTTTTCTCTCTATCCTTGTAACGGTGTTGGGCCAACTATCCCAGATCCCGAGACCTTAGGTAGATAGGTGTTAAGGCACCCCTAGGACTTAATAACCGGATAGACGAGGCCTGCTCTTGTTAGGAAATTTTTTTATTAGCGGAGTACCTTGCCTTATCCTTTCATTCCAAACTGTTCACATCATTTCCAAAATCCCAAGATTCTAATTCAGTTTCCGCAATCAACTAATCCATCAAATTTTAGTGAAAGCAGATTCATTTGAATAAAACTATGTATACAAACAACCTAAAGCAGAAAGATTCTTGAGGTGGTCACCTAGCTCAACTTCAAAATCAGTGCAAAAATTTTTACCCAAAAATTCGACATTCATAAGCACTCAGAGAAGTGATTCTCTCAATGCAAGAAGACAAATAAAAACAAGTGTGGCATTACGTGCAACTGGCATATTTTCAGGGAAAGATCTCTACTTCCTCACACTTAAGAGGAGCAATGTCCTCATTGTTCGAAAATAAATACCAAGAAAAGACCTTTCAAAATATGCCAGACTCATGAAGAATTTCATTCAGGACAAATTAAGCGTGATAGACTGAACACAAACATTTTAAAAATAATGAAACTGAAACTCTCCTGATATCGTCCTCAGACTTAAGTTCGAACAATGGGGGTAGTAGCGTTCCACACACCTACATTCAAGCTAGTGTCCAGCCTTGGAGATCATCAAATACCATGATTAGAATTTCACCTGCACACATTCACAACTACCAAAAATAAACGCTGAAAAGCGTTGCATTAAAGCACATACACCATTAAAATATATAAAATAATATGATCCCCTCTTCATTTGATAGCACATCCTCCTTCCTTTAATTTTTTTTAAAAAAATAATAAAAAAAATACACACGTCCGGACTTGTTGGTCCGGACGCAAATCCGGACGTGTTTTAGCTTTGCACGTGTCCGGGTCTGCTGGTCCGGATGCAGATCCGGACAAGTTAAAATATTTTTTATTTTTTTTTAAAAAAAGCACACGTTAAAATAATTTTTTTTAATAATTTTTTTAATAAAATACACACGTCCGGACTTATGTCCGGATCCGGGCGTGTTTAAACTTTGCACGTGTCAGGGCCTGTTGGTCCGGACGCAGACCCGGACGCGTTATAAAATTTTGTTTTTTTTATACAAAAACTAGGAAAAATATGGAAGATAAAATATAAAACAAAAAATAGTAGGATAATAAAATTTAACCACTGGGTTGCCTACCAGTAAGCTGCTCGTATTTATGGTCTTTGGCTAGACTCCCGCTTCGTTATCCTGGATCAAAAATAAAAGTAGACAACAGCTTTGCTAGGAAAACGAAGTTGGCAGTAATTAAAAACAAACCACCTGGATCAAAACAAAACGTCACCTCAGCAAATAAAATAGGAAAATGAATACTCCACAAAACCTGGTGTTTGAGAGGATACTGCCGGTAACGGAGTTCTAATAGAAGACCAGGTGGTGATGACTTTTCTTCCTCAAATTGGAGGATGTAAACATCCTCCTCTTGTTGTTGAGGCTTATGGAGGCAGGGTGGAAGTTGATGAGAGACTGGTGGCAGCGGTGTTTCTTCCTCAGATTCGAGGATGTAAATTTCCTCTCCTGGTTGATGAGACTCAATAGGATAATCCTCCTCTAGCTCGCGGACTGGCTCAAACGAAATATCTTCAAATTTTAATTGCTCCTCTTGTGCTGGGGATGGAGATGGAGGAGAATTGTAACTCTCAGACATTTGCTCCAACTCGGCGTCGGAGAAAAATGTCCTGATAAGTTTCTTTATCTTCTCATCAGAACTTGTAGTTTCAAGAATATCTGGCTTGAATCAATCTTTGCTCCTTGGAGTCACCACTGAAATCTCTTCTAGCGGCTTGGTCTGACTCGGGAGAAATTCGTCTGGCCCTTGTGTAGATTGTTGTTCATTCTGAGTGAAGTAGTCATATCCCAACTGAGCTTCTTTGTACTGTGTATTAGCCTGGTCGACTTCCCACCAATACTGCTCTCGATTTGATTGTTGAGGTGGTTGATAATCCTTGACCAACCTTTGATATGAGGATATCTCCTCTTGCATGTGCGTCCATTCCAAATCAATCAACAATCTTCTCACCTCATCGTAGCCGCTCTTCATAATCAGTAACTATCCTACAAAAACAAAAATAAAAATACCAAGTAGAATAGAACTAAAAATCGAAAAGAAACGCAAAAACAAAAATTAACTAAATAGAAAAACAGATAAGAAATAAAACAGAGATAAAAGAAAATTGCTAAAATAAATAAAGTAAGTAAAACTAAATGAAGCGAAAATAAAATAAAACAGAAATAAATAAAAAATAAACTAAACAGAAATCTCAATTAAATTAAAAACCATCAATTAACCGTGCCGGAGATCCCTGGCAACGGTGCTAAAAACTTGTTGGAGAAATATGTGACTACTTCTACGACTTAGGCAGTGTACCTATCGTTTTGCGGAATAGTGGATTTATGGGGTTGTCGTACTCTTGGGGACCTTGCTGTGGTTAGTTGACAGTGTAGTAAATTGACTGAGACTTCTAGTAAACAGGTTTTATCATTTTTTGAAAGAGTATGATTAAAAGCTAACTTATAAGACAATAATAAAAACAATTAATCAAAACAGAATAGAAATAGAAATTGTAAATCTTTTTGTTTTTAAAGAAGCACCCTGGATTGTTTTGCTCACCTATTTTATCCAACTATATTAATATAAACTTTCACCACTTTAGCAATAAACTCAGGAATCTTAATTAGTTCATTGACCGGTCCTTGTACAATAAACCTTGACTAACTTAAACAACAAGCCGCAATCCTTGCCCAAGTCATTATAAATTACTCGCTTTATTACCAATTCCTGTTGGAGACAGATTAACCTATAGGCGAGACACGCTTCTAGTCGTTAACCCGATTTGACTTCCTATGTCTAGAACCTTGTCTCAGCAACGCATTTTAAAAGAGTACTACAAATATCACTTAATTAATTGTACAAGAAGATTAAAGCGCATTAAGGACAAGAATCAAAATACTGCTTAGATAAATTATAGTGGAAAGTTTACATAACACAATTATATAAAATAGGCCCGCGTCCAAACCCGAGAGGCTAAGTTTATTAATCACACATAATTATAAAAACAAACATCAAAAATAAGATAGACATTAAAACAGAGTAAAGTTAAAGGAAAGAAAGAACTCTATTTGGGGAGAGTTGTTTCGTTTCCGGGCTCGTCTCCGTGATTATGCCGACCTCAAAACGATGATAAACAGGTAGAACGAAGAATAACGAACAAACAGGCAAAAGTTAGTCCTGTCCATGTGGGGCTACACGGACACAAACGCAGACAGCTCTTGTCCGTGTGGGGTCTGTGCGGACACAAACGCGGACACAAATCCGGACACAATCTGGAATTGTGCAGAACGTCTTCTTTCTTTGGAAATCTGGAGAATAACAACATAACTTTGTTTGGAGATGTGGAACTTGATCAATGGTGTGGTTGTATGGGTTTAGGAGGAGAAGAAAGAGGAAAAGAAGAAAACTGGGGAATTTGGATTCAGGAAGGGATTGATGATGAAGATTGAAGGAGCGTGGGTTTTTATAGAGCAGAGGAAGAGGAAGATGACAAGGGTGGATGGGATAGAAAGTAGGCGGTGGTAGTAGATGGATAAATTGTAGGCGTCGTAGATAAGAGAAGAGGAAAATGGATAAGACGGCGCCGAATGTTACAACGCGTGAAATCTGGAATTTGGCGCCGCACTTTACACGTGTCCGAGTTTGTGTCCGAGTACGGACACATATGTGGACATGTGACGTCCGCGTTTCTGTCCGCGTACGGACACATATGTCCTAGCGAGATCTGTTTGTGTCTGTGTTTCTGTCCGCGTGGGGGCTATGCGGACGTGTGTTGTCCGAGTCTATGTCCACGTACGGACACGTCTGTCCGGATAAGCGTCCGCGTGGGGCTATGCGGACATGTGTATTTTTTTCTCATTCTTCTGCAATTTTCAACTGGGCTTAGATTATTCGTTTTAGCTCCGTTTCACTCGTCGTTTGTTGCGTTGCGAAGCTTGTGAAGTAAACTATGTGATTCCAAGACTATTTCCTGTTTTTTACACATAAAATCTATCAGTCCATATCATGATTAAATCTCAGAAAATATGATAAGTGAGAAATACGACAAGAATTGTTATGAAAATAGGAAGAATTATAGCCCTAAAGATAGATTTATTTCGCACTTATCAGACCCCACTTGTTTGGGTGTTCATTGGTGGAATTATATTTTGCGGCCCTACTTGTTTGGTTGTCCATTGGTTGTCGGTTGAAAGTTCCCTTATCATTGTGTGTTGTGGATTTTGTGATGGATATAAATTGTAATCTTCTTCCTTACATGGATTGATGTTTTCGATTGACTTGTTGTTATTGGTTATATTTTTATATGTCAAACGTTTACAAATAAAATGAATTCTACATGGTGAAGCAGTGGTTTACTCAGTTTTCCTGATTTACGCGTTCCCTTTTGTGTGTTGTTTGTGTTTTATGGAAAAAGTTAAAGTAGCCGATCTGGATGTAAAAAGCATGAGAGTTGGGTTTGGGGATTGAAATAGACTTCACCTTGAATAATTTAAAAAAATATTTGGATGGCTTATAGCTTCACAAAGACTACTTATATTTCTTAGATGGTTTTCATTTTTATTTAGTTGGTGTTTTAAGTTTTTATTTATTTATTTATTTTTATTCTGTTAAGGTTGAAGTTTCTTTTCATTTAGCCTTAGCACTCACTAGGTTGGTGAGTGTGGCGGTAACACCCTTTAGGTTTCGTCTTTCACTGCTGAGTAGATGATAGGTTAAAATTGGTTTTAATTTAAACTTCGAGCTTACTCAAATATCGGCTAGTTTTCGGGGTGTTACAATATAGGTATCAACGCGCCGATGTTGCGGCTTGTTGATATTTAGTGCATCAGGTTTGAGTTTACATTAACTTCAATTGGTTAAAAATTTTATAATATAAGTGTAAAATAAAAAAATATCATTGCTCATCTAAATTCAAGCTCTTAAAAACAAGACCAGACATGGATATGTTTTGACAGCTATAAAATTTTATATTATTTACATGTATATATCTACTCATTTGAACGAGACATATGATTCTTCACATACAATTTAAAATACAGCATATAACAATAATAATACACCACAAAACAATAATGATTAATTATTAGTCTGAAATTGGTGTGTGAGGGAAATATATGATTCACCCATATACGGCTTAACATACATCATACAAATAATAATACACCAAAGAACACTAAAAATACACCACAAACTATCATGGTTTTTTATCGGTTCTGAAGTTTATTATCTAATTCATCGCTTATTAGTTAATGAATCATAATATAAATTTTAATGAATCATAATATCTAAATAATGAATCCTATGATTCGTAAACATATAAATAATATATCACAAAACAATAATAGTACATCACAAAACAATAATAATACATCACAAAACAATAATAATTTTTCTTGGTTCCAAAGTTTGTTATCTAATTCACTACATAATAGTTAATAAATCATATTGTCAATTTTAATGAATCATATCTTCATAATATTATCATCGTAACCATATAAAAATAAATAAATTTAAACAATAATACAACACAAAACAATATTTGGTATGTATGAAAAATACATGATTCACCATATAAGGATTAAAATACACCATACAACAATAATAATACTCAACAAAAAATAATGATTTTTTATCAGTTCCGAAGAAAGTTATCTAATTCACCACTTAATTACTTAATGAATCATAATATCAATTTTAATGAATCATAATATCAAAGTTAATGAGTCATATCATCATTTTTATTGTATTATTGTAAACATATAAAAATAAAAAAATTTAAACAACAATACAACACAAAACAATATTTGGTATGTATAGAAAATTCATGATTCACCATATAAGGTTTAAAATACACCATACAATAATAATAATAGACTACAAAACAATAATGATTTTTATCCGTTCCAAAGTTTGTTATTTAATTCACCACTTATTAGTTAATGAATCATAATATCAATTTCAATGAATTATAATATCAAAGTTAATGAATCATATCATCATTTTTGTGTATCATTCTAACATATAAAAAATTTAAACAATAATACAATACAAAATATTATTTGGTATGTATGGAAAATACATGATTCACCCTAAAAGGTTTAAAATACACAATACAACAATAATAATACATTACAAAAAAAACAATGATTTTTTATCAGTTCCAAAATTTGTTATCTAATTCACCACTTATTAGTTAATGAATCATAATATCAATTTTAATGAACCATAATATCAAAATTAATGAATCATATTATCATTTTAGTGTATCATCGTAACCTGTAAAGATAAATATTAAGTTGTCAAAACGTATCCATGTATGGTCTTGTTTTGAAAAGATTGAATTTAGGTGAATAATGACATAATTGTTTTTTTCATTTTGGACTTATATATTAAAAGTTACAACCATTTTTAAAGTTAATACAAACTTTCTTCTCATTCATGTGCCACATAAGCAGTCTAGTCAACATGCCACATACAAGCCACGCAATGGTTAGAACTGGAGCCCATGTCGTGTATTGTATCCATTTGTTGCAATCATTTATTACTTTAACATAATATTAGAATAGGGATGTCAAATAAATAGGGCTGCCAAAGACAGCTAATTTGAATCAATGTATACATATTGCCAACGCCCTAGCAACACAAAAATGTGCGAACAAAATACTGCATCGATTAAGATCTAGGGCAGTCCTCACAAAAGACCTCCATAATCACAACAACAAAAAAACTCTATTTGTTAGTTTTGAACTAAATATATGATACATATTTCACTAGTTCAATCTACTACAACCGTAAAAATAGGTGCAATTACTTTTTTTACATCATTTACCAAACCTCCGAGTGACCTATTACTAAGGTGAAAATACAAACATCAAAGATCTTTGAAAGTTAAACAAACAAATAATAAAGAGGAGGTCTCGAAAGTTACACCAATGAAGGGTCTAGGTAGACCAAAAACATATGAATATAATTTATAACATTGTCAGCATTTTTGCTTTTACATCTAACATGCTTAGTTCACCAACTCCTACATTTTGTCCTATAGATCATTTGTTCTATGTGCATGTCACTGTTCCACTTCACCACTCACAAATGCTCTTTCAACTGATAATGTTGCAATGCGTAAATTCACCACTTGATCAAAGATTATCAAATGCTTGGTGTATGTTTAATTGCCCATAAACCCAATCATCTTCCTTCTCACTAAGTGTATGAGAAACTTATAATCATGTATTTGAATTGAAAATGTTTTCATGCTAGGCATGTGTAAATTTTAAAGGTATGAAAATGTGGTTGTTTAGTAAGAAGAAAACCGTAAATAAGTTCCAATTATCCTAGCTTAAAAATATGTATAAGTGCATCAAATACAAATCAACTTTGCATCAAAGACACATTTAACTAAATAAGAAAGTTCATACTAACTTTACTATGTAAACCATTCATAACATATGTCATAAATGTGAAAGAAATAAAATACTAACAGATATACTTATATATTCTTACTCTATTCATATTAGAGTTATTAAGTTACTCTAAGCATGCATCATATAATCTTAGTAAAAAGTTTTCTGGGATATTGGTATGTATGGTTTATAACTTCTAAACTTTATTGGTTCAGCAATAGCAATGACAAAAGTGACGCTCGCAAAATCCTCCTTTGTTACAGCTGCTTTGACGACACAAGTTGTCACACCTCTATTCACTTGAGGCTCCAGGATCGCACTCACCAATGTTAGTGTCAACGCAACATCTTAGCTTATTTTCTGATGCTGGTGACAAACAGAGGCGGAGTTAGGGGGCGTGTGGGTGTTTACCCCAACCAATATAATTTTTAATGAATAAATAAATAAATATTATGTATATGTATTTTTAGTAGTGGTAGCCCCCAACCCCAAGTAAAAAAATCTTAAAACAAATCATATAATATTTTTTTTACTTTTATAGAAACTGAAATGCCTTTTCTTTACTTTTACAAAATTGAATGCCGTAATTTACTATCTCATTTACTATCTCATTTCTTTTTCTTTAAAATGATTACTATCTCATATAAATAATTAAGAATCTTGAATATTAAATATCGTCAATTACTTAATATAGTACAGTATAACAATAAACCATTGTTTATAAAGAGAGACAAGAGTAAAATAGAACTTTCTTCTTTTTTATTTTTCTGAAACTAAACTTTCAATTCTACAATTTGACAAAAAAAGGTAATATTTTTGTTTATTTTGTTATGCCGAGTTTCGAATTCCATATAATTGATTGAAATTAAGTATTGTTTTAGTTTAAAGCCTTTTGTAGCAAGTAAAGAGCTTAAATCTCGTTAGATTATAATTAAAGTTATGTTTTTTCTTTCTTTTTCATTTGTATTTTAAATTATTGTTATTCATGTGTTTTATTGTGTAAGATTTTTTATTTCATTTTATTAGAAGTTAATTTTGAGTATGTTATAAAATAAAAACTATTATCCTTGTGAAAATAACATATTTCGTTATAGTCCAATTAACGTTGTTTATGTTTATGTGCTTTTCAGATTCACTATGAAGAAAGTAAGAAAAATATATGTATTTTTAAGCCAAATAGAAGTCTTGTAACTGACACACAACAATCACAAGACGATGATGAGCTAACTGAAACATCTAATCCTCCTAGCCAATATTTGCATGAGGGAGAGCCACCTTTCAAGTCAGCGCGATGTAGTAGATATATACATATGTTTTTTTTATACAACAAACATATTATGTTTTTTTTTCAAAACACAACAAACTCACGACATTTGATACTTAATATATAATCTAAATGTATGCTATACATGCGATAAAAAGTTTCGCCCCCCAAATTTGAAATTCTGGCTCCGCCCCTGGTGACAAAGGAGTGTCCCTATCATTGTCTTGCGAAGATTTTGCAGCATTAATCCCTAATTTAATCGATTTTGTATAACAATAGAACAATACAACGATGTTATAATAATGAAATTAGTTGTAATAGAACCACATAACACAATATATATAAGAAGAAAAGAAAGAAAATAAGAAAACAAGATAAATACCTATATCCATTGAGATTAAAGCAACCAGAAAGAATCAAACACATGAAGAAACCTTTCATTTTTTTTGCATATAAGTGCTTGACGAGTCTCTTGCCTACTCTACTATGTTGATTTTAAGTATGTGCATAGTCTGTAGGAAAAGACTATTTATAGTGGTAATTGTACAAAACGGTTTCCAAGTGCACATTAACAATATTTAATTTCATAATGCAAAGAAAACTATAGGTTCATGTCCTCATTGTATTGAAGAGTTATAATTTAGTTAATTACAATTGTTGGGAGTTACGGTGTTAGGATTACACTAATTAATAATTCACTTTTACTAGAGTAATATTCACACTTTATAATAGCCTAGAATATGTGCTGAATATCTATAAATACATCGTGTGAAAATGGGTATGTAAAACAATTGAACTAAAAACGTAACCAGCACATATTTCATGATCTATATAATGTTACTGGGGTAAGCATTACAAATATTGGTTAATATCGACATGTTTTGGCTGGTTATATGGGAGCACTCAAAATATTGTCAACATGCTCTTTATATGCCATAAAAATACAGAAGCAAATGAATAATATTTAAGGGAGGATTTTAACCGTATCCCTGTGTGGATTCAGCTTCCTGGGCTTCATACTAGCCTCTGGTCACAGTCCAGCCTTAAGAAAATCTGCTCCAAAATTGGTTCCCCTATGCAAACTGACCTCTCTACGGCCTCCAAAACTAGAATTTCGTATGCTAGAGTCCTTGTTGAAGTTGACTTCAATGCTGAATTAGTTAGAGAGGTTGATATTCGCGCCCCTAGTGGATCTCTAACCCAGCAAGTAGTTTACGAATGGGAACCAATCACCTGCTCCTCTTGTAGTGCCCTAGGACACTCCTCTGCTCGCTGCCCAACCTCTTTCCAAAAGACCTCTATTCGCCCTAGACCTCCCCGTCCAAGACGTACCCAGGATCCTCTTCTGAGTCTCCCAAATCAACCCCCGAAGCCCTCCGCTCCCTCTTTGGGTGCCCAGATGGCCATTGTTCAGGTTACCTCCGCTAAGCCACCTGCTGACAAGGTCCATCATACCTTAGTTGTCCAGCCTCCCACTGAATCCACTGGTCTTCCTTCTCAGGCCACCCATCCTCATGTGGTCCAGGCCTCCTCTTCCTCTGCTACCTTGGACCCCTCTAGTAATCTTCCGCTTCGATAATGTCACCCTCTCTTCAACTTGTTCTTGCGCTCATCCTTGAGTCAGACTGGAAGGAGATCCCCCGCAAGGGTAACAGTCCTGTTCGTAAAACCCCTAAATCTTTGCCTGTTGATCCCTCGCTCCAGTTGTCTAATTCGTTTAATGCGCTAGAGGAAGGCACTGCTTCCCCCACTCCTTCCCCCCATAATACCCCTTCGTTATGAACCTAGCAATTTGGAATATTAGGGGTTGTAATGACCGCCCCAAACTCCTTGAGATCCAAAAATTTGTGGCTAACAATCAACTATGCGTGTTTGGCCTCCTTGAAACGCATGTGTCGTTTAATAACCACCAACCTATCCTTACTCACTTCTTCCCCACCTGGAGCTCTCTCCATAACTACGAAGCGGATCATCGAGGCCGCATCTGGATTCTCTTCAACCCTATTATCATTACCCTCTACATTATCCATCGCTCCGACCAAATCCTCTCTTGTAATGCTTCCATCATGGGAACTATGGCTTTTACCCTTTCGGTTGTGCGGGAGGAACAACCCCGCGCTAAGAACCCTCCTCCGGGAGGATATCACCTATCTCAGTCAAAGCATCGATGGCCCTTGGGTGGTGGCAGGAGATTTTAATAATATTCTCTTTGCGCAAGATAGACTTAGCAGTCGCAGTCCTCACCCTAGATATTACAGTGATTTTGCTGAATGCGTCTCTAGGGCAGAGTTGCAGGACTTGCGGTTTTATGGGCGCTACTTCACGTGGTGGAATAATCAATATGACCATAACAGTATCCTAGGGAAGATTGATAGAGTGCTTGTCAATGAGGAATGGATTCTAGCCTTCCCCACCAGCTACTCCTCTTTCCTTCCTCCCCTAATTTCGGATCATAGCCCTATGGTCATTTCTCTTCCGGGCCCTGCTCCTCGCAAGAGGAAATTCAAATTTCTCAATCTCTGGACCAAAGACCCATCCTTCATTCCCCTTGTCCGTGAAGCGTGGGAGGCCCCTCCTATGGGTAGTCGCCTATTCACTATTGTCCAAAGGCTTCTACATCTCAGAGCCGAACTCATTAATCTTCATAGGACTGAGTTTGGTGCCCTTGGGAATAAAGGCCAAATCTTAAGAAACGAGCTTAGCGACGTCTAGAAAAGTTTGGATCTAGACCCCTGGAACCCAACGCTTATCTCCAAGGAAAAATGCCTAAGGTATCAACTGCTTCGTAGGGACTCTCAAGAGCTCCTATTCCTCCGCCAGCTCTCTAAAACTCGCTGGCTCAGGCTGGCCAACTCCAATAATGCATTCTTTCATAGAGTAATTAAAACTAGAAGGAACAAGAATTTCATTGCTTCCATCACAAATGATGTTGGAGAGATCCTCAACTTCCATACAGCTATTGAAAACTGTTTGGTTGACCACTTTCGTCAAACTCTGGGCACTAGAACTCCCCCCCCAATGCTCCCTAGCTGATTTCAACTTGGACAATGGTAGAACTCTCGATCAATCATCGTGGGATCAGCTTACTCGGCCCGTAGATAATAATGATATCAAGTTGGCCCAGTTCTCCATTGGCGATGATAAAGCCCCTGGGCCGGATGGCTACACTGCCAAATTTTTTAAAGCTGCCTGGGACATTATTGCCATTGGTGAGGACATCTGTGGTGCGATTAAAAGCTTCTTTCACAGTGGGCAGCTGCTCAAGGAGATAAATGCTACGCTTATCACTCTTATTCCCAAATTGGACAATGCCTCTTCCCCGGGTGACTATAGACCTATCTCCTGCTGCAATACTTTATATAAAGTCATTAGCAAAATCTTTACAGATAGGCTCAAGAGGGTCCTTCCCTCTCTTGTGAGTCCAAGCCAAGGAGCATTCATTAAAGGCCGTCTTATGTCGGATAACATTCAATTGTGCTCTTGCCTTATGAAAAATTACCAGAGAACTAATATCTCCCCGAGGTGCACTATGAAAATGGATATCAGGAAGGCTTTTGACACCGTCAATTGGACTTTCCTCCAAGACACCCTCTCATTCCTCAACTTCCCTCCTAAATTTAGTAATTGGATTTTACAATGCATCACCACCACCACATATTCGATCAACATTAATGGCTCCCCCTCTGTGCCATTCAAAGGGGAAAGAGGGCTTCGTCAAGGGGATCCGCTCTCTCCTTTCCTTTTTACCCTTGCTATGGATATGCTCTCCATGATACTCGACCAACTCTCAACCACTCCTGGCTTTCGCCATCACCCATCCTACAAATCCCTTAGTATCACCCACCTTTTCTTCGCTGATGATGCTCTCTTATTCTGCAGAGGTGACCAGAACTCCATTTCCCTCATGCTCAACAAGGTCAACCTCTTCTCTAAAGCTTCCGGCCTATCACTCAACCCTTCAAAATCTGACTTATACCTAGGAGGTGTTAACCCCACTAATGCCGAATCAATCATTCACCTCACGGGGTTTAACCAGGGGTCCTTTCCTTTCCACTATCTCAGAATTCCTATCACGGCTAGGAAACCTAGAGTTATAGATTTTAACCCCCTTCTAGATAGTATTCGTAAAGCTATCTCGGTCTGGGGTAGCAAAGCCCTCTCCTTTGTGGGTAGACTCTCCCTCATTCAGAGCACCCTTTTTGGTATAGTAGGCTTCTGGGCCTCCTGCATCACCATACCAAAGAATGTTATCAAAAGAGTCATTAAGTGCCTCTGTTCGTTTCTTTGGTCGGGTGATGCGGATAGTAATACTTCTGCTACAGTGGCCTGGAGCACTCTCACGAACACCAAGAAAAATGGTGGTCTAGGTCTTAAGGATATCCACAATTGGAATATGTGCTTCATGCTCAAAACCATCTCAGCCGTCACCCATAATACGGAGCGCCTTTGGATCCAATGGATCCATAAGTTATTCTTACCCGACCGCGGTAACATTTGGATGATCACTGCTAAAGGTAATGACCCTTGGACCTGGAAATCTATTCTCCATGCCAGGGACTGGTGGGTAAAGCAATGTGGGTCTCCTAGTGATGCCATCTCTCTCTTCAATGCCTACATTACCCACCCCAGAGTCAGTTCCTTCTATAAGGATATTTCCACCCCAGCCCAGAACTTTAATTGGTACAATATTTGCTGGAAAACATGGGCTTCCCCCAAAACCAAATTTATTCTGTGGATTACTCTGAAAGGTAGACTTAAAATGTGTGATAAGCTCCAATCTTGGGGCATTAGTATTGCTAACAGATGCTGGCTCTATGAGCGTGCTCAAGAGACAAGCAACCACCTTTTTTTCCATTGCAGGTACTCAACCAGGGTTTGGTGGACTATTTGTGACTGGCTGGGAATTCCTACCAACCGGAAAAGTCTACGCAGCTGCTCAGCCTGGATCATCCGCTACTGCAAAAGGCTCCGCCCGATTGACTTAGTAAAAAGAGCAGCGGTCGCTAGTGTCGTCTACCACCTCTGGATAGAAAGATACAAGCGAGGGACCCCGCTCTCATTGTTTTTGACATTAAAGCTTCAATCAAAGCCATCATATGGACGAAGATGAGGAACTCAAGCACTACTTCGATTGGCTTGATAGAGTTCTCTGCTCCTAGGAGTAGTTTTTTTTTTATATCTTTTGAATTGGTTGTTGTAATCATTGAGCTGGAGTATTAAGGGCCAACCCGAGGTTACTTTTTGTTTACTGTGAGGGAGGTTTTTGTATATCCACCTACCCTATGCTGTTTTGTCATGCTTAGTTATCAGATATATAGAGCTTCTATGTATATGCTGCCACATTAACACTTTTCATTGATATATATATATATACATACCTATTTATTCCAAAAAAAATGAAGACCCAAAATTCAAAGAGAGTTAACTTTAGTTACACTACATTGTCCATTACTCTTTTGTCAAAGAATAGAAAAAACTTACAAAGTGAACCTAATTGATCCCAACTATTGTATGTGTATATCATGCACGATTGAATGTATCATTTCACTAGTTTGGTTTTGTTGACAAGATGATTTTTCAAAGACTACAATGTTGCATCATTCTACGTAGTCTTGTTTTATACATACATTTACTTAGTACAACTAAAAAAAATAAAAATTGTCTTATCATTGGAACAAACATAGATATTGACTTATCTCTTCTTTGTACATTCTACTCCGTAAACACCCCTACTCCGTAAACAGCCCGTAATCCAACAATTAAAGTAAATGAACAATAAAAATGCAGCGGAATTTAAACCATAACTAAAATAAATCCGGGTGCTACCGTCATTACTCACCCATGTGAGTAACAAGGCATTCCAAAATAACATACTTCAGTACTAACGCCATGACGACTAGAGATAGTCTAATTCAAAATTACAATACATATCGAAACATGTGAGCATCTAACTACATAGTTATACAACCGAATGTTCAATCCAAAAAGGTAAACCAAATTACAACCAAAATGAGAGTAGTCTTATTATCTACCCAATCCCGCACTCCGCGTCCATCGTCTGCTACGAACCTGTAATATGTTGGTCATAAAAGGCTCAACACAACTTCTGAGTATGCTATTACGTAACCGTCATACCATCTCGGACTCTCTTAAGTTATTTAGCCGAGTTGACATGCGGTTCCTTTTTCACGCATTTCCATTTATTAAACAATAATAATAGTACTACAGAATAACTTCAAACATGACTTAAGTACGAATCATTATCTCAACCAGCATGCATAGTCATACAATTCCACAAATAATTCAATCATATAATCAATCCGAAATCAACGCAAGGTAAGGACATTCGAGGGTTATTTCATTGAACCATTCTCGTCTATTAGCCTTCAAGGCTCACGTTCGTCCTTCTAGTCATACGAAAGTAATTGACGTTTCGTATTAAGAGTTAGTTGATAGTTCATTTCATTACTTGTTCAATTCTTATTCTCAAAGTGTCGTCATATTAAAAGACGACATATTTTTATCAACGCACCCCTATTCGATGGCAGGTCACCAAGGGCAGTAGCCATGCACTAATGGTAGTGCCTCTCACCAACGAGTCCATCCGGTTATTTGGATTTCCATAATTCATATTCCTCAATTCACATTCCTTCCCTATTCGATGGCAGGGTACCAAGGGCCGTAGCCATGCACCGATGGTAGTGCCTCCGACCAAGTAACCTATCGGTTCTTGGAATTTAATACCTTGAGCGGACCTGTAACAGTCATCCCCTCGTGATCACATGCGCAACCAGGCGGTCCTGGATTTCCTCATCATATTCAGTCATCCACCATTTCTAATACTTCACTGTACGATTAAGTTTTCTCAATCTAATTCCCTAAGATTCGTTCTTAGGATTCTAGTGAATAACTATTCAAATGTATCGTGCCTTTCAGGTCTTATGTATGCGTACAAGTGTATAGGGTATTCACATTCGAGTTATAATTCATAAGAGCGTTTTCTACCATTGCTCTACCTAAGGGATGTTCTTAGGTTATCAGGATAACATAGTTTATTGTTATCCTTTCTCAAGTGATGTTTTTTCTTGTTAATCATCGTATCTTAACTCAAGAAATAATTGGCGTTGCCTCGGTTCTGTTAAGGTACATGAACACATAATATTGCAAGTCATTCGAGCAATTAATTTAAAGGGCCAATAACATATATAATCACATGTAACATTATCAAACAATCATACGTATCACCTTGTCAATCATTCAAACATATCCGAACGTGAGGTAAACCTCGGGAGAAATTGGATCACACAATAACATATCGTATATCGAGAAATGTTCATTCAGAACTTTAGTATCGCTCTTGCTGATCCTTCAGCCACTAATAAAACAAATAACATAATGTTCACCAAGGAAGAAGACGCTGACGTGCGATCCCGCACCCGTCCTCTAAATCTCTAGCTCTGGAATATATATAATATCACTTAATCAATCCTCTATAATTCTTAATCAACCGGTACTCCCTAATAATCATAACCCCACGTAATTAACCCCGTCGATTAATTACTCGTTATTCGATTATTACTTAGTGTATCCGTATACCGGATTGCTAGTTAACACTATCTCGGTGTTAGTAACTAACATGTTGTATAATCTACAACCCTTACCGAGTCATAGGCTTTTTTTCAAGTCAATTTTCAACAACAAACCTTTCTTCTTTTTTTTCTTCAACCACGATATCACTTCATTTGCTATAAGTGGACCTTCAAGAATGTTTCTCCCTTTCACAAATCTGGATTGAGTCTCTCCTATGAGCATGGGCAAATGGGGATTTAGTCGGTTACTTAACAACTTTGCAATCACTTTATATATGCATCCCACCATACTTATCAGCCGATAGTCTTCAAGACGCGCCACATCAACCTTCTTTGGGATTTATGTTATCCAAGTGATATTCGCTCCCCTTTCAAGCTTTCAGGTTAAGAAAAACCTTCTCACATCATTACAAAATTATGCTCCAATCACATGCCACATCCTTATAACAAACTTCATGTTATATCCATCAAACCCGAGAGCCTTGGAACCATCACACTGTAAGACTGTTTGGCGGATCTCATGCAACATGGGAATTGACTCCAATGCATTAGCTTGCTCTACCGATAGCCTAGCATGCATACCAAATATGGGTCGGGTGCCTGATGATACAGACACATGATAGAGCTGCTTATAATATTCCATAATTGCATTCTTGATTTCATTTGGGCTATCGATTACTCCCTCCTCGGTCACTAGACACGTGATCATTTTCCGCCTTTGGTTGAGTGTGGCTCGTCGATGAAAATACTTAATGTTGGTGTCTTCCTCTCTAATCCATTTATTTCTCGAATGTTGCCTCCAATAAACCTCTATAAATTTCTCCGCTGTTGCTAGCTTATTTATGGACTGAATTCTTTCGAATTCACCCTGAGGAGTGATCTCACCATCTTCTATTTTCTTTTCCACCCTTTTCAACTCTTCCTCGCACTTGAAGACTCGTTGATTAATTTCTCCGAATACTTCTTTGTTCCACCTCTTCAAAGAACCTTTCAATCGCTTCACTTTTTTCATCGTGGACCCATTCGGAATGTTTTGCCATTCTCTTGCTACAAATTTTGCAAAATTCGGGTGCTCCAACCAAGCATCCATGGTTCTAAATGGTTTTGGTCCCCAATTGATACTTCCAGTATTTAACACCAAGCGACGATGGTTCGAGATTGACCACTCGCTAGACCTCAACCTTACATCCAAAAATTTTCCCAGCCAATCATGGGTAGCAAAATCATTTAATTTAATTAGCCGAAGAGGGTCAAGTTGAAGAGGGTTTAATTAGTTGGTCAACTTGACCCTCCTCGGTTAATGTGGTTGACGTGATCAATGTAGTCAAACTATTGGTTTGGTCAACACAGTCAACCTTCCTATTGGTCAACGTGGTCAAGGTCAACATTGTTACATGTGATAATAACCTTAGAATTTATTCTAGGTTTAATAATTCATTATTCGACCCAATCATCTAACCATTTATATAATGGTTATATGATCCTTAACCTTTGGTTAATGACTTAGGTTAAATTCCTAATCATGATCGTAACTAATTATGCTACGCTAGTATATAACCCACATATTCTAAATATTCATTATTGCATGTGAATTATAAACTCTTAGTTGGTACCAACCTTCATATACTAACATTAGGACTTTATGCTTAATGTTATGCAATGTAATATTCAACCTTATATTAAACTGCACTCTTTATATCCTAATTCATGCCTATACCCCATAATCATAGAATATTACATCCTTACCACCAAATATTTTCCAACCTTACAATCACCTTCCAAATTTACATCTCTTATAATATTTTCTGTAACACCCCTACCGCTAATCCCTTACTTACCGTCTAATTGTCCCGATTATCCTACTACTCGCAGCGGAATACTAATACTACAGCGGGTGATACAACGCCGCTAACCGCCCATACGGCTAGCAAGACTTACACTACATACAGTAACGATCCGATGTTTAGTACCGAGCTACTATTAATACTTCCCAATACAAATACCATCTACTTACAGTGTTGATTACCGAGTATCGAAAAGCATAATTAATTACATCCCTTCTTCAAGTTTACAAAAATTATGAGTTTAAACCACACTCTCATTTCTACCATTTCACAATCCTTTCATTATCCAAAAGGGTGTACCCCATGGTACACCGGCTAATAAAAAAGGCATATAGCCATGTACAACTTGGTACACCATTCATGATCTACTAATTACATAAAAAGAAATCAAACTTGATCTCATCACAGTCTTCACCCTTCACGAGCACCTGTAAAATTAAAAACAGTGCCCCAAGGGGCTCAGCAAAACGCTGCATATAAACTTCGCATATACCGTGTGCTAACTAGGGTACGCCGACTAATTGGTCGACTATACATGGAGTTCGTTTTATACATGTATACATGCTATTACATATAACAATGCATTCATACAAAATACAATACATACAACCGAAGGCAATACACAAGCCAAATAGTAGTACAATACCATTCACAACTCTTACTTCATCATTGGTTAGCCAGTTACCCATCCGGGTTAATCGGATGTTCTTTACTCTTTCACTCGGTTCCACAATACTTACACAATCTTGTTCATACAATACTTACTTACTTACTTACTTACTTGTTACTTACTTTCTTACTTACTTACTTATACTCATGTTAAGTCGGTATGACCTCCGGGCAGGGACTACACCGTCCCACCACCGGCTTTAGGGTGGCTCACTAATCCAGGATGCTACCCATTTTAGGGGTTTGGTCCGTGGAAAAATTAAGGCCAGGATTTGGATCCAACCTCTTGTGTCTCCTCCTCCTCACGCGTGGCCGAAACTATATCAGACTTCTACTCATTCCAATTTACCAATTTCTTATGTTAGAAAGGTTAGCTAGTTAGGAATCAGTTAGAAGTCCTATACTACATTACGAGGTCAATACACTACACAACAAGATACACACACTTCATTCTCATCCATTCATTTCAACAAGGGACGATATCATATTAGCACAAGCAAGCGCAATAAATCCGATTCGTGCGTTTTATCTTATTTAGGTGATCAATTAGCACACAAACACACAAATCAGAGTAGCCAAGGTAGCATACAGGACATGAGAAGTTCATACCGTTCACCGTTGTACTTGAAACCGACTTTCCTTCGGTGTTCACAATTCAAGTCCTATAACATACATGGAGTTGTATGGTTAATGACTTATTATCGATTTAACTCTTTATTCCATTACCTTTCCCTACGTAGACCTACTAGTTCCTACAAGTCATAAGTGGCTGTGAAACCCATTTCATACTTTAAGTTGTTTTCTTACTCATGTGCATGTTCTCTTATTATTCTTACCCACCATGGTGTACTTCCATATATATATATATATATGTGTATGCATATATATACATATGATTACTATAATTAACATTTTTTTTTGTTTGGACCCGACCGACCCAAGTATGACCCGAACGACCCAAACCCCTCTGGGTAGGTCGAAGATAGAAAGAAATCGGCCCTGGAACCCATCTTGACAAACCCACGACCGACCCAACCTCCTGGGTCAGTCGAAGTCAGAAACTTCGACTTTGAGAAATTCTTTACCCGACCGACCCACGACCGACTCACCCGTCTGGGTCGGTCGAAGTCAGAACATTTTCATTTCAGTGGTTTTAGTCCGACCGACCCACGACCGACTCAACCTTCTTGCTCGGTCGAGGTCAGACTTGTCCCACTGAATCTGTTTCAACTTCCTTCTTTTACACATTACTTCCCCAATCTTCCTATATGTAATCCCACATGTTTTAACACTTAATTAACCTTCTAAACATATCTAAATCCATTGCTATCTCATTACTTCTTTTCATACTAATTCACACACATTATTTTCTAAGTTTCATTCCAGCACTTGTATTTATTCTTCCTAGTCTTGGTATGCTACAGATTTTGGTTCCCTCTTCTACCATCCATGGTTTCCCTTCCTAATGCAATTTCTATGGTTTAAAATGCATTACCCATCACTCTTAATCTACCCATTACTTAGCTCCTTTTAAATCTGTTTCCAAGTGTTTTTCCACTTATTTCTTGCTCTTAAGTCCTCTAGTTTCCTAGGTAAATTTTGACATAGTCTCCCCTAAATTTTAACATTCTCACCACATGTTTTTACCCGCACATTCCATTTACTAAACCTGTTCAATATACACATTATCAATATACATGCTAAGCACTAATCACCCATTTATTTTCCTGCACATATACATTCATTACCCAAGGTTTTTCCCAAGCTTTTAATCATCCTTTAAGGGTTTCAAAACAGATTATTTCTCTTCCTCATTATACTACAACATATCTACTACTCCAAACCATTTGGTTTCTTCATTTTAGGCATACAAAATCTGTTACACAAAACATACAAAACTACTCAAGGTAAGAACATTTACCTTGTAGTTTCTAGTTTTCCTTTCCTTTCTTCTTCCTTCTTTCCTTCTTTCCTTCTTCCTTCTTTTCCTTTCCTCTCTTTCCTGACCCACCGGTTATGGAGTTCAACTTCTAATGCTACAGCCCATTAATATACAACTATTTTAATTCCAAACTAACCCTTAAATCATCCTAAAGCTTTAAGGTATGTTTTTAGGGTTTAGAAAATGCCTTACCTTGCAAGGGTGTAGATGGAGTTTAGAACAGCAACCAAAGCAAGATTTCCACTCCTCAAGAGAAGCCAAAATCGGCTGGAGAACAAAGAACAAGAAGCTCAAAACTTGAAATTTCTTATTTAACAAATGAGGGCTAGAAATGCTAGTTTTTCAAATTTCTTTTTACCTCAAACCAACAAGGTGAAGGAGGAGCTTCTAATGGTGGTCTTCATCTTCAAAAACAGCCATGCCCATGGAGATGAAAATGGGTATTTTCGAATTCTAAAAAGAGGGAGGTGTTCTCCTTGATGAGAGGAATTCAATGGTACAGTTTTTGTAATTTTTGGAGAAGATTTGAGTGCCAACAAGAGGAGAGAAGATGGAGTGTTGGAGGGGTGTTCAAAATCGCCATTGTTGGCTTAGGGAAGAAGAAGAAAATCAGAGAGGGGGAATGCTTTACGGTGGAAATGAGAGGGAGTAGGAGAGAGAGTATACAAAAGTGAGTTTTTATTTTATTATTTTGTCTTATAGCATATTAGGAAGAAGAGAGTGAGAGAGGGGTAATTAAAATCGGCCACCACACTGCACACACTCAGATTTTACATTTTATTTTCAAAAGTGGACACACTAGTTTAGTTTATTTACACTCACACCCCACAACTTCCCGTTTGTTACAGTTTTTACCACCGGAACCCGTTTTCCGGAATTTTCTCGTTTAACTGATTTTATTGGTTCTAGACCTTCATTAATGTTGTTAATGACTATTTGGTTGACCAAAATTATTACGAGTCTATTTAACCCGTTTAAAGTCGCGTTTTCCCGGTTTCCTCGAAAAACGCGCTTTAAGGTTCGTTTGTGTTTTTAATCCGTTTTAAGGACCCGTTTTCTTCGGGATTTGTTCCCACATGTTTATTTAGGCATAATTAAGCCTTTAAAATCTTCATTAGCCGAGTTAATCACTATTTTTAATTTCTGGGTATTTCAATCTACCCCCCTTAAGGAACTTTGCCCTCAAAGTTGCTCAAGGTTAATGGTTTACTATCACTACTCATTTGGCAACCAATTGCCATAATGTATCTTACTGTCACCTACAGGGTGTTCACTTTCTCTACATTACAAGCATACACAAATCAAGCACAATACGCAATTACCATACCCAATACACAATTACGATTCACAACATTCCACAATACACATTACTATTGAGTCAATACCATACAACACCAATACATTAAACATTATACATACGTACCAAAATACACTTTGCACTACATGTGCCATCAAAATATACTATAATACATACACACAATGCAATGCTAACCCGAAGCAATGCAAAACAAAACGGCTCTACCCCCCTTAAAAAGGGGTACGCCCCGTACCTGCTAAGTACTACTATCTAGTCTTTGAACAACTGTGGGAACTTTGCCTTCATGGCGTCTTCTAACTCCCATGTCGCTTCTTCGACATCGTGGTTGGACCATAAGACCTTCACCATTCGCACTGACTTATGGCGAGTGTCTCTGGTCTTAGTATCAAGGATTCTAACAGGAGTCTCGACATATCTCATCGTCGGCTCAATAGATAATTGTTCGGGCTCTAGAACATGAGAAGAATCGGCGATGTACTTCTTGAGTTGTAACACATGAAAGACATCATGGACACGCCCCAAGTCCTCAGGTAAAGCTAACATGTAGGCTACAGATCCAACTCTCTCGGTGATAGTGTATGGCCCTACAAACTTCAGGCTTAGCTTGCCCTTCAGGCCAAATCGGAAACCCTTCATAGGTGACACGCGCAAGAACACCTGGTCGCCCACGGCGAACTCAAGGTCGCGTCGTCGCACATCCGCATAGGATTTCTGTCTATCTTGGGCTGCTTTCATATTAGCTCGAATTTGCTGAACTTCTGTTTGGACTTGTTCTAGGTACTCCGGTCCTATGATGACCGCTTCACTCGACTCATCCCAACACAAGGGGGTACGGCTAGGTCTACCGTATAGAGCTTGGAAAGGTGACATCTTAATCGAAGTGTGATAGCTATTATTGTATGAAAACTTGATAAGATGAAGCTTATCTATCCAACTCCCCTGAAAATCTAAGGCACATGCTCTAAGCATGTCCTCCAGTGTCTGGATGGTCCTTTCTGTCTGACCGTCGGTCTGTGGATGGAAGGCGGTACTCAACTTCAATCCGTACCCAGCGCTTCCCGTGTAGCTCTCTAGTATCTCAAAAGGAATCTGGTATCGCGGTCAGATACAATGGTTTTCGGGACTCCGTGGTGTCGGATAATCTCCTTGTCAAATAACTCAGCGAGGTTCGCTACTTTCCAGGTGTCCTTCATCGGTATAATTCGGGCAACCTTGGTGAGGCGATCGACTACAATCCAGATCATGTTGAGTCCTCCCCTGGCAGGTGGGAGTCCTACAACAAAATCCATGGAGATATTGTGGAATTTCCACTCCGGAATTGGCATCGATTGTACCGTTCCGTCCGGTTTATGATGTTCAAACTTTACTTTTTGGCATGTAAGGCATCTCAAAACATACTCTGTCACATCGGATTTCATTCTAGACCACCAGAAATACCTCTTCATGTCTTTGTACATCTTAGAGGCTCCCGGATGGACGGATAGTGTAGAACTGTGTGACTCTCGCAGGATGCGATCCCTCAGCTCAGCATTGCTTTGGGGAACGCATAGCCTGCCATTCAGCCGGATCAGACCATCTTCATGCAATTTGAAGTCATACTTCTTCTTCTCAAAGGTGCCATCTGTGATCTTCTGTCTGATCTCGGTCATATAAGGGTCGCTCAACTGAGCGTCTCGCACCTCGTCAACCAAGCTATAAGAAGTGAGTAGTGAATTGAGCGAGTGTGCTCGACGACTCAAGGCGTCGGCTACAACTTTTGCCTTCCCCTCCTTATATTGTAGGTCGATGTCGTAATCTGAGAGAAACTCCATCCACCTTCTCTGTCTCAAATTCAATTCCTTCTGCGTGAATACATACTGTAAACTTTTATGGTCTGAGTAGATGGTGATGCTTACCCCATAAAGATAGTGTCGCCATATCTTCAAGGCACAGACAATGGCTCCTAACTCTAGGTCGTGAGTCAGGTAATTCTCCTCATGCTTTTTCAGCTGGAGGGAGCTGTAGGCTACTACCTTGCCATGCTGCATGAGTACGCATCCCATTCCCTTGCCTGATGCATCACAATATACCTCAAATCCCTCTGTGCCCTCTAGAAGTGTGAGAATTGGCGCTGAGGTCAATGAGTCTTTTAGGCTCTGGAAGGATACCTCGCACTCATCTATCCATACAAACGGTGCATCTTTCTTCATCAGTGTCATCATGGGCTTAGCGACTTTCGAGAAGTCCTTTACAAACCTCCGGTAATAACCGGCTAGACCAAGAAAGCTCCCGATGTCGGTAACAATCTTAGGTCTAGGCCATGATCGTACGACTTCAATCTTAGATGGATCAACTGAAATACCCGCGCTCGAGATGACATGACCGAGGAATGATACCTGATCTAGCCAGAACTCGCATTTGGAGAACTTCGCATAAAGCTGGTTCTCGCACAGTGTCTCAAGTACTTTTCTGAGATGTTTAGCATGCTCTTCTGCTGATTTCAAATACACAAGGATATCGTCGATGAAGACTACAATAGAAGTGTCCAACTGATCACTGAACAGACGGTTCATTAGATCCATGAACTTAGCTGGTGCGTTTGACAAACCGAATGGCATGATTGTAAATTCGTAGTGGCCATATCTGGTGTAGACACCAAAAATTCTCACCCCATAAAGAAAATCTCAAAAAAAAAAAATCAGACAATTAAATAAAATAAGAGAATTTGTCGCCTTTCTATCTCAAAATGTCTCATTGCGCGTACCAAAACGAAGCATTTGAACCAATGTCATTTTCGGCTCGTCTTTAGTTATTGTTTTGTGATTAAATGATTCATTTCATCTAAACGTTTTGTCAAATGTGTTGCATTAAACATACAAGTAGTTTGCAATGGTAAATGGTTGCGATGGTCTCCTCATTGTTAAACGTCTTGAGTTCAAGCCTTGTAAAGGGGACATTTTTATTTTATATTTCAGATTGACAAACCCCTTTACTTGTCTTCTGGGCCACGGCCCTCCACCACCAGTCAGCCCAAACGGGTTATACTTCCTATCTTTGTCCTACAGAGGCCTAACCCGATCTAGCCCTTCAAATAAGTAGCTGGCCCTTCATTATTGAGCCGGATCTCGGCTTTATATATCAAGACAAGGGAAGGAAAACCTGGGGAGAGCGCCGCCAGTCCTCACATCAAATCCCAAGAACACAAAAACCCTGGGCTAGAGGAACGGAAGCCGACACGCAAAAAAATATCCCACAGTAGTTTTGCAAAAGAAACTGGCGAAGACGGACGTCCATGCTCCACCGCTTTGTTTCAATCCTCTTCACTCTCGTGATTTAGCAAAACCAGCAAGCTAACAATGGAAACATGCTCTGCTTCGCTCATTATCTTCACCAGCAACAAAAAAAAAAGCAAGCCAGCTCCACACCTTCTTACTTCACGGTACATTTTGCAACTCCAACTGGTGAACACTAGCACAATGCTCTACACCTCATGCTTCTCCTCATTCACGTTTCTCGGCAACCCGAATCATAAACAAGTTGACTGCCCTCTCTTCATCTCACCCACGCTAGTTTTGCAACCAAACAATCGAACAAGATACATACACTCTACACCTTGTTCATTCTTCCTTCCCCTCAGTTTTGCAACTAAACTGTCGAATAAGCAACATACATGCTGCGCCTCTGTTCTTTTTGCTTCATCATAACTGGAGAATGACGAACGTACGAGCACGCGCTGCTATGCCTTCTTCATTCTCGTACTCATTGTATTTTGTAACTCAACTTGCGAACAAGGAACATGGGCTCCAACCTTCTTCAACTTCTTGATGTTGCTGGCGAACAAGAGCTCTGCATCTCCCTCATTTTCCACGTTTTTCCTTCACGGTGATTAGCAACCCACACCGGTGAAAAAGAAGCACAGTTCCTTCATCCTTCAGTCTTTTCCTCACACTGTCGAACAAGAGACATACCTGTACCGTGCCTCCTTCATTTACCTCATTCACGCTGGTAATGTTGCGGACCCACTGATGAACAAGGAGCAGACGCTCTGTCTTTCTTTTACCCCAACTGGCTAACAGGGAGTATGCGTGCTCAGTTCCTTCATTCTCTTCACGCTCACCACTGCTGGCGAACAAAGAGCATGTGCTGCCCCTCTCCCTTATGGATGTCTCATCATCAGCTTCCTGGAAGTATGGTTCGTTCTCTGACCATATTTATCTCTAACTTGGATTGTCATTTGTTCTTCATTCTCTGTGTGTTTTGATAACATCTCTCAACGTTCCACTCAATGAGAATGCTCTATCTTCATGCCTCTGCTTTTAGGTCCTGACCACTACGTTGAATGTTTGATTGCAATGGTCTTGGATTTTTGTTTTGGGTGTTCGCGCACATCGAACATGTCATAGTGTGTGTATCATGTAAATTAAATGGTGAAGAAGGATATTGATTTAACTTCAGGCGTTTGGTTTATTAAGCTCACTTCCTGTAATGAGTTTATATTGTTCGTTTTTTTTTTAGAAAAAAGAATTTGGCTTAAATGATTTCTGGGACATCCGACTTTACTGTGTTTCGTGTCATGCTAAAAAAAAATCACTTGCATCGATTTAATTCATGATCACATCTTAATCGCTGCTTCCTTTGTTGTTGCGTTAAGACAAATCTGAGACTAGACTGGTGTTTAAGTTGTTGTAGATATAAGAGGATAAGAGGATGAGAATGTTTAGCGTGGATTTTTTCACGATTTCAGGATATGATTACGTTCTAATTTGGGTTAGTCTTTGACTAAAAGAAAAAGAGAGAATAAAAAAAAAGAGCTAATAACTTGATTGAAAATTCTCTGAACGGGTTAGTAAAACGAGGTTAGCAGTCTTGAAAAACTTTCGAACCCTCGATCAGTTTTTCCTCTAGCTTAGGAAATCTTTGTCTGGCCTTTGAAAGAAAAATTTAGAAGAGGCTTAAATTAAGTAACAACCCTTGTTTTGGAAACGGAAATAAGAGAGGAAATAATTTATAGACTCAAATCGTTGCGATATTCAATTGGTTGTTTATCTTCGGATTCAAATTCATGATTATCTTCATTATATGTCACATATTGTATATAGTTTAGCTTGACAATTGTTGGACCTAGTCCAATATAGAGGCCCAATACCTAGGAAGCTCTAGTTAGCCCATAGGTCACCCCTTTGTAGAAAAGCCTTAGGTTTGGGTATCCTCAATGCATACGAGTCCTAGACACGGTCCATGTGAGGAATACCTGTTTTCCTCAAAACTTTTCAAATCATCCCTTAATGTCAGAATAAAATGCACAATCAACATTCCAATTCTAATAAAAAAGTCATCAAACTTCATTCAAAAAAATCAGTCAATTTCAAAATCAAACATCAATTCAAATGTCAAATAAAGCCCAACATCCTAAATAAAAAGGCCCAAGGCCCAAATCAGCCCAAAAACAATTTTCAGCCTCAACACAAACAAAAACATTTTTTAGCCCAATTTCTAAGGCCTAACCGGCCCAATTCCAATGTCCAAATCCAGCCTAATAATCCAAACTTTGGCCCCTTTTCAATTCGGCCCAATAACCAATTGTGGCCAAAATCAAAATCAAGTCAAAATCCAAAAGCTAGCCCAACTAAAAAAAAACTAACCTTGGCCCAATAAGTCCAAAAGACCATTGCGGCCCATTAGGCCCAAAAGACCATTTCGGCCCATCAGGCCCAAAAGCCTTTTTCGGCCCACACCTTCAAAGTCCATGAGTCCAACATTGACCAAGGCCCAAACTTCCAACTTTGACCCGACCCAAGTCTAACATTGACCAAGGCCCAAACTTCCAGCTTTGACCAAAACCCAAACTTCATCCGGCCCAAACCTTGACCAAGGCCCAATCCGGTCCAACTTTGACCCGGTCCAATTATGACCAACCCGAACTTTGACTTGGCCCAACTTTGACCAATCCGAACCTTGACTTTGACCCAACTTTGACGCGGTCCAACTTTGACCTTGGTCCAAACTTTGACCTCGACCCGAACTTTGACCAACCAAATTCAAATTCAATCCAATTCCAAACTCATTCAAATCCAATTCCGATTTCAATCAATTTCAAATCTAATTCCAATAAAAATTCATTCCAACTTTAATTCAATTCCAATTCATTCAATTCAATTCAAAATTCATTTCAATCCAATTCATTCTTACTTCAATTCAATTCAAAACTTCATTCAATTCAAAATTCATTCCAGTTCAATCTCAATTTCAATTCAATTCCAATCCAAATCAAAATTCATTCAACGCCAATTCAACATCATTTCAGTTTCAATTCCGTTCCAAATTCCCCTACACAAGTTGAGGAATGTCTCACAGACCCGAGCGTCTCACAGACTTTGTCATCCCAATAATTCGAATGTCTCACAGACCCGAGCATCTCATAGACCCGAGCGTCTCACAGATCCGAGCGTCTCACAGACTTCGACATCTCAAGGTTTCAAACGTCTCACAGACCCGAGCGTCTCACAGACTAGCATCCCAAACCCGAAACTTCTCAAAATTTCCAAAACCCAAAAAACCGTGAACTACGTAAGGTCTGATCTCAACAGGGAGTTGAGTACGTAGGCAGCCCATCTAGGGTGCGACCCCATTCCAAACGAAAAACCCTTCTCCCCCTCGAGGGTGTTCGTCATACTTTTCAAAACATTCAAACCTTTTTCGGCCCCCACAAACTCAAACCATTCGACTCCAAGTCTTGTCTATTAACTAAAACTTTTCCCAATTCTCATTCTATACTCATCCGAATTCACCCATTCTTCTTGGCGCTAGCTTGGCAGAAAAGCTCGTCACATCCATTCTCTTCCTCCTCACTCAATCCTATCCTTTGGCTTTAATGAATCTCTCTAAAAGGTTTTGAAAGAAGACAATCCCGACAATTGGAGACCGAGGTTTCCTCGGGCACCAATCCGAAGTCGTGGTCGTGGCCACTTCTAAGGGGTGTAACCCAGTGCGAACCCACAATAGAATCTCTGGCTTGATCAGATAAGTCCTATCCATAGGCAAAAATCATCAGAGTCAATTAACGGTTCTTAGAACCCTTCTCCTTCCTTCCTAGTTCCTTAGGTCAAACTAGGTGGCGACTCTAGTCAATTCCGCCTTTAGGGCATAAGTCCGCGTGGAGCCCATCGAGAGCGGGTGTAGTGCACACTTGCACTCCCCTTATGCTTTCTGGGAAAGACGGACGATTTAGTAGGTATTTGAGGGATGCCAGAATAACGGGTTTCACCCCACAGAATGGCTTTTCTAGGGTCTGGCTTCTCAGCCAGACCATATTTAGATAGACCCCCCCTCATACCGAAAAATCACCCTCCACAGAATGGCGACTCTGCTGGGGAAAACTTGAGTAAGTTTTTCTCAAACTCAAGGAAGACTGAACTCCATTCAAAATTGTCGAGATTTCCCCACTTCTTTCAAAACCTTCAAGAGATTCATTTCGAAAGCCATTAGGACTACTCTACTCCACACTTAGAGTGTGTTTAAGAGAATAGTTAGATGAGAGTTCAGAGTTCGAGATCGGCCTTGAGTGCCATATGTGTGCTTTACCATTTGCATGCTTCACCTTTGTGTGTTTATTGTTGTGTGTTTACTGTCTTATGTTTACTGCTCTTCATGCATGACATAATATTTATTGCTTATCTATTGCTTTTGTAAATGGGGCCTTCCTAGAAGGAGTCAACCCATTGTTGCATCGGGTAGCATAGGACATGCATTCCTCTATGTCACCCGATTTGTCCACGAGTCACGGGATCCCAACCGGTCCACGGTTGATTCCCCATGAGTTGGGTCCTTCCTAGAAGGAGTTAACCCACGAGGTAATACGGTCCAAGACCAACGCCTTGAAGCTCATGATCCAAAAATATCCTCCATTACCCGAGTCTAAGCCAGCATATAGTGAGCCATGAGCCTTCAGTGTCCAGCTGCCTTATCCGGTGTCTAGATGGGTTTTATGGGTAGTCACCCCCTTGTATGCCGTCTGTCTGACCACCCTTTGCCTTACCCTGAAGATTGCATGGGCTCAGTTCTCCATGATTCCTCTGCACCACGGGTGTCTTTAAAGCCCAATGTCGCGCTACAAATTCATAGCGGATCCCGTATTTACGGATACCCATACATGACACAGCGTAGTCAGCGAATAATTTGGACTTTAGACACACCTTATCGTGCAGACGAGGGGAGACCCGTTCCATGCAGTACTTCCCCAAGTTTCCCAAAAGTGAGTATGTTGTGATAATCCCCGGCCGTGGCTCGTGTGACTATATCACTTCGGGTATCCTGACCTTTCGAACTTAAGCACTTCGGACTTTCTTGATGACGTGCCCCACAAGGCATAACAGAGATAAATCCCGAGAGATGAACAGTGAAGGAACGACGGTTCCCCCGGTGGTATGGAAGCATTGATTGACCTGGAAGGTGATTATCCCAATCATTCACACTCAGCTCCACATAAAATCAGCCACGATTTTTTATTTTGCGCTTACATCTATGTGATCACGTTTCAAGAATGAGCAAAAATTTGAAAATGAATCAGTTTGAACACTCTAATGAAATCTCTTCAATGTCGTTCATCTCGAATGATTTCCAAAAAAAATAATGATTTTCAAAATTGTTATATCCAAAACAGTTTTCAAAATCGATTTCAATCAAAGTCTTCCAGAAAATAAACTTTGTCAAATAGTTTGCAAAGACCAGATTTCAAAAATCTAGTGTTTACAAATGATTTTTAAACACTACTTCTCACAAATGTTATTTCAAAAAACTATTTTCAAAAACAGATTTCAAAAGCCTACTTTCTACAAACGAATTTCAAACAACATTTTTCACCAACATTGCTTCAAAATAGTTTTTGAAAACAGTTTTCAAAGTTTATTTTCACAAACGTATTTCAAAATAAATGATTTAGTCCCCATGTTGCGACCCGCTATTTTTGAAGTTCAACCCACCTTCAAGAGTAGCGGTCATTACCGTGGAGCGTACTAGTCATTCGTGTTTTCACATAAGTGGTGGATTTTCACAAAGAACTTGTGCTCGATCATTCACCTTTCCTTTCTCAAAAAAACGCCCCTCATTTCCCTCGTCGGAGCAGATGGAGCGCATGAAGATCAACAGCTGCATTCTGAACCAAAAATCAGAGGTACACCAACCCGAGTCGAGCGACATGAAGACCAGCAACGATTGATTCGAGTTAAATTTTTTGAGAGTCAGAAGAACACTAATCGGTTTTGTTTGATCACAATACCGCTTCGCTGCAAGAGCCAGAAGATGAGCGAGTAGCCGGTCAAGATCCCGAAGACGAACGAGTGGCCAATCAGAAGCCCAAACATGAATGAGCTGCCAGTCAGAAGCTCAAAGACAAAGCAGAAGAATTCGGGAGAAGTTTTTATACTCAAACTCCCCCATTTAATGACTTTTAGAATTGATGTATAGGTTTTCCCCTAGCATTCTTTTCTCTCTTGTCAATTTCTGAATAGATTACATGTATAGGTTTACATGTTCCCTTTTAAATTTATTTAGATCAATGTGTATAGGGTTCCCCATTCCCTATTTTATTTGCGAATGATCGAACATCAAAATTTCTATTGAGAAAATCCACCACTTTGAAAACACGCGTTTTCAAAATTGTTTTTCTAAAACTTGGTTTCTTTTGGCATGCACGAATAAAGAGAAGAATGAATAAGGAACGACTCCTCACAGTTATATATCATTTATCAACTTCGCTTTATGGGGCGAGAATTCACGGTATCTACAGGAGGTATCCCCTAAATAAACAACACCAACAAGTGCAACCGAGCACAAAGCAAAACACATGCATCGCATTCCACACAAAAAAGAAAGAGTCACTTGCACTTCCAGCCATTTCAATTCCATCAATCATTCACGAGTCATGTCCATCTCAAAAATTGTATAACCATGTGTTTCATTGTCACCACACCACACACACTTTCATCCCAATATCTCGACCGCCAGAGCCCAATCTCAGAGGGATAGAAAAGAGAACCGAGTTCAAACCTCTCCCGCTCAGAATCACCATGTGCGCCAGTGACTAAAAGGGAAAGAGCGTGTCATACCGTGGGACCACCATGCGGGAGTTATCACTCCCTAAAAATCCAAATTCCAAAAACCAATCACCAACCCGGCCTCACTTGAGAGTCTCTACCCTGACAGTGACCCCAGCAGCTAGACCAGCTTCAGAGTTTATAATGGAGGGATGAGCTTCATAGACCATAAACTGGAACCGACTCAAGCGAGACTAGGTGTAGCCTTACCACGCATGCATTGCATCCAAAAGGAAAAATACACAACAAAAAAAAGCATTCAGTCAAAAACCTGAAGTCAACCATCTTCATTCATTCATTTTCAGCATTTCATGCATCCTATACATAGTAATTCCATATTACCACAATAGATTGCATCGTAAATAGTTGCATTTGCATACTCTCGTATCGAAACGACACCTTTGGAAAAAATCTTGAGGGATTGATTGAACAGAGTGCGTGAACCACAAAACTCTCGACCCGTCAATGAACGCAAGGGTCTAATCAAAATCAGCACCACAAACCGAGTGAGTAGTGTGTGAAGGGCGGTATTTTCTCTGGAATTCCAAAAGAGGGTATTGGACAATCCACTGAGCGATGGGGGAAGATAGATCGAGTCCATAGAGGTAAAACCACGAGCGACATGTGCATTCCTTCAGCACATGGAGAGGCACAATGCATAGAGAGATCAGTGTTGATAAACAAGATATGAACTATGTTTCATGCAAAGATTGGAGAATAGTAAGAAAACAATCATTGACTAATGAGAATGACGAGGCACTTAGGAATAAAAAGTCTCCACAAAACCAAAAAGCTTTGACTGCCCTGTACATAATCCCTTAGTGAGCCTCGCTGAGCCTTTCACGATAAACCTTTTTTCTGCGAACTCCACAACATGCCAACTCACATACACATATTTACTCACCCTTGCAATAGAGGATCTCGAAGGAGCCAGAGCCATGGTCTCTCCCCCACCATCTTCACAAAACAACAAATGAAATGTTTGAAGAAATCAGTGAGTCAAGGCAACTCTAAAGCCAAACACAAAAAAGAACACCGAAAATGTTCTAGAAGATCGATGAGTCAATGCAACTTCGAAGCTGAAAGCCAAAATACAAAGCAAACAATGCTTGAGAAAGTCGATGAGCCAAATGCAAATTCAAAAACACAAAAATGAGAAGAAGGTTCAAACCGTACACCAGAAGAGGCAAGAAGGAGAAATCCAAATTCGAAGGACCAATGATGTCCCGTAGAAATCAATAAAGGTTATCAAAACCAGTCTAATCATTCCACCCATGGTGAAGGCGAAACATATCCTCTATTGCACAAAAGCTCCACAATTCCTAAATAAACATCCAGTCCCATGTGACATACATCATACCCCTCGGCCCCGTTATAACCTAATAAAGACCTCTGACTCGTTAGTCGATGAGCGTTAACTGAAAGTACCGGATCTGAAACATGAATCATAAGCTTCGTACTCGTTATCAACATGTCCCGTCATACCAAAGGGACCATGAGTGAATGAGTGTGACCTTACCCCACGAGGTCTTATGAGTGCGAGTGAATCTCCAATTTGAGCACCAAATCATAAACAGCTTACCCCATTGCAGGTAAGGAATTTGTAAGGATCGGAAAGTCCAAAACCTTAAACAGAAATTCTAGGGAAAATACTGCTCTGAGCATCAAGAGCATCATCACACCAATAGCACACACGACCATACTCACGAGAGATTGACCCACATCCCTTCATGAGAGGAAAGTGATTCACGCATTTCAGTTCAACAGTCACTCAAGATCGAACCGAAGATGTCTTATATTCGTAAACCTCATAGTAAGAGAGATAGAGCCATACCTTCTCTCGAAAAAAAACTATATATGCATCTTGCATCTCATCTAGCCTTTAGTATTTGCATGCATCATTACCATTTCACCTTCAACATCCGACCGGTAAGAACTCTGCCTAGTCTCGCTGAAAGTCGACTTCAGTTGCAGTTGTTGAAATATAACTTTTGATCAAAAGATGTCAACTAGAGCAATCCCAAGTCATCATCAAGCTACATTGAACCATTCAAGAGTTATCCGGAGCCACACGAAGACTATTCTGGAGCCATCCACTGTCATACTCGAGCCTCATCGGCACCTCTCCCAAAGCCAAGCTAGAGCCATACGGGAGCCATCATCCGACATTGAAACCATCCTTGGAACTACGCAAGGTCATCCCAACAGTCTGAGAAAAATACAGGAGCCACCTCAAATCCAGGTCGGAGCCATTTCGTCACCAAGGCCTTGCCTACAGAGCATCGAACTACGTATGGTCTGATCTCAATATGGAATTGAGTACGTAGGCAGCCCGCCCAGGGTGCGACCACATCAAAGGCGAAAAACTTCCCTTTTCCCCTCGGTGTCATTAAAGTGAACCAACCAAAGCATCGTCATGCTCAATCAGCACAAGGTCATCCCGGAGCCATCCATGGAAATCCTGGAACCATGATGGGAACTCCCAACAAAGTAATGCAACTGTGTTTCATCATTCACTCGTGAAAAACCATTCACTCACTACAAAGTCCACAACAAATCCCGTCAAACAACAATAAATCCATCATCGAGCCATCAAACCACCCTGAAAAAAATCTCAAGGCAAATGAAAGCCTACAAATTGCCACAAAATCACCAACCATGTCAAACCCACCAACCACCCCGAGACCATTGGTCACACCGGAGCCATCAGTGCATACCGGAGCCATCAGTGCATACCGGAGCCATCAACGCATGCTGGAGCCATCTCAGATCCTTAAAGCCATGCCGGAGCCACCGGAGCCATCCCGAAGTTTTGATGTAACTCTAGAGCCATCTGCTCACACAAAAAACCTACACCCACAAACAAAGAGTTTAATTCAATTAATACATTGGTTAATCACCTCACATCACATATCATCTGCATATACCCACAAAATTTGCTCACTATCTGACGCCTCTTCACACCCGCTAGGCAGCTATTGCGCTACTAGTGCGGTCGACTTTTTGTTTTACACCCGCTAGGCAGCTATTGCGCTACTAGTGCGGTCGACTTTTCGTTTTACACCCGCTAGGCAGCTATTGCGCTACTAGTGCGGTCGACTTTTCGTTTTACACCCGCTAGGCAGCTATTGCGCTACTAGTGCGGTCGACTTTTCGTTTTACACCCGCTAGGCAGCTATTGCGCTACTAGTGCGGTCGACTTTTCGTTTTACACCCGCTAGACAGCTATTGCGCTACTAGTGCGGTCGACTTTTCGTTTTACACCCGCTAGGCAGCTATTGCGCTACTAGTGCGGTCGACTTTTCGTTTTACACCCGCTAGACAGCTATTGCGCTACTAGTGCGGTCGACTTTTCGTTTTACACCCCTAGGCAGCTATTGCGCTACTAGTGCGGTCGACTTTTCGTTTTACACCCGCTAGGCAGCTATTGCGCTACTAGTGCGGTCGACTTTTCGTTTTACACCCGCTAGGCAGCTATTGCGCTACTAGTGCGGTCGACTTTTCGTTTTACACCCGCTAGACAGCTATTGCGCTACTAGTGCGGTCGACTTTTCGTTTTACACCCGCTAGGCAGCTATTGCGCTACTAGTGCGGTCGACTTTTCGTTTTACACCCGCTAGCAGCTATTGCGCTACTAGTGCGGTCGACTTTTCGTTTTACACCCGCTAGGCAGCTATTGCGCTACTAGTGCGGTCGACTTTTCGTTTTACACCCGCTAGACAGCTATTGCGCTACTAGTGCGGTCGACTTTTCGTTTTACACCCGCTAGGCAGCTATTGCGCTACTAGTGCGGTCGACTTTTCGTTTTACACCCGCTAGGCAGCTATTGCGCTACTAGTGCGGTCGACTTTTCGTTTTACACCCGCTAGACAGCTATTGCGCTACTAGTGCGGTCGACTTTTCGTTTTACACCCGCTAGACAGCTATTGCGCTACTAGTGCGGTCGACTTTTCGTTTTACACCCGCTAGACAGCTATTGCGCTACTAGTGCGGTCGACTTTTCGTTTTACACCCGCTAGACAGCTATTGCGCTACTAGTGCGGTCGACTTTTCGTTTTACACCCGCTAGGCAGCTATTGCGCTACTAGTGCGGTCGACTTTTCGTTTTACACCCGCTAGACAGCTATTGCGCTACTAGTGCGGTCGACTTTTCGTTTTACACCCGCTAGGCAGCTATTGCGCTACTAGTGCGGTCGACTTTTCGTTTTACACCCGCTAGGCAGCTATTGCGCTACTAGTGCGGTCGACTTTTCGTTTTACACCCGCTAGGCAGCTATTGCGCTACTAGTGCGGTCGACTTTTCGTTTTACACCCGCTAGACAGCTATTGCGCTACTAGTGCGGTCGACTTTTCGTTTTACACCCGCTAGAGCTATTGCGCTACTAGTGCGGTCGACTTTTCGTTTTACACCCGCTAGACAGCTATTGCGCTACTAGTGCGGTCGACTTTTCGTTTTACACCCGCTAGACAGCTATTGCGCTACTAGTGCGGTCGACTTTTCGTTTTACACCCGCTAGACAGCTATTGCGCTACTAGTGCGGTCGACTTTTCGTTTTACACCCGCTAGGCAGCTATTGCGCTACTAGTGCGGTCGACTTTTCGTTTTACACCCGCTAGCAGCTATTGCGCTACTAGTGCGGTCGACTTTTCGTTTTACACCCGCTAGGCAGCTATTGCGCTACTAGTGCGGTCGACTTTTCGTTTTACACCCGCTAGGCAGCTATTGCGCTACTAGTGCGGTCGACTTTTCGTTTTACACCCGCTCAGCTATTGCGCTACTAGTGCGGTCGACTTTTCGTTTTACACCCGCTAGGCAGCTATTGCGCTACTAGTGCGGTCGACTTTTCGTTTTACACCCGCTAGACATTTTTGTCGACTTTTTAGACAGCTATTGCGCTACTAGTGCGGTCGACTTTTCGTTTTACACCCGCTAGACAGCTATTGCGCTACTAGTGCGGTCGACTTTTCGTTTTACACCCGCTAGACAGCTATTGCGCTACTAGTGCGGTCGACTTTTCGTTTTACACCCGCTAGACAGCTATTGCGCTACTAGTGCGGTCGACTTTTCGTTTTACACCCGCTAGGCAGCTATTGCGCTACTAGTGCGGTCGACTTTTCGTTTTACACCCGCTAGGCAGCTATTGCGCTACTAGTGCGGTCGACTTTTCGTTTTACACCCGCTAGACAGCTATTGCGCTACTAGTGCGGTCGACTTTTCGTTTTACACCCGCTAGACAGCTATTGCGCTACTAGTGCGGTCGACTTTTCGTTTTACACCCGCTAGACAGCTATTGCGCTACTAGTGCGGTCGACTTTTCGTTTTACACCCGCTAGACAGCTATTGCGCTACTAGTGCGGTCGACTTTTCGTTTTACACCCGCTAGGCAGCTATTGCGCTACTAGTGCGGTCGACTTTTCGTTTTACACCCCTAGCAGCTATTGCGCTACTAGTGCGGTCGACTTTTCGTTTTACACCCGCTAGGCAGCTATTGCGCTACTAGTGCGGTCGACTTTTCGTTTTACACCCGCTAGACAGCTATTGCGCTACTAGTGCGGTCGACTTTTCGTTTTACACCCCTAGGCAGCTATTGCGCTACTAGTGCGGTCGACTTTTCGTTTTACACCCGCTAGGCAGCTATTGCGCTACTAGTGCGGTCGACTTTTCGTTTTACACCCGCTAGACAGCTATTGCGCTACTAGTGCGGTCGACTTTTCGTTTTACACCCGCTAGGCAGCTATTGCGCTACTAGTGCGGTCGACTTTTCGTTTTACACCCCTAGACAGCTATTGCGCTACTAGTGCGGTCGACTTTTCGTTTTACACCCGCTAGGCAGCTATTGCGCTACTAGTGCGGTCGACTTTTCGTTTTACACCCGCTAGACAGCTATTGCGCTACTAGTGCGGTCGACTTTTTGTTTTACACCCGCTAGACAGCTATTGCGCTACTAGTGCGGTCGACTTTTCGTTTTACACCCTAGGCAGCTATTGCGCTACTAGTGCGGTCGACTTTTCGTTTTACACCCGCTAGGCAGCTATTGCGCTACTAGTGCGGTCGACTTTTCGTTTTACACCCGCTAGAGCTATTGCGCTACTAGTGCGGTCGACTTTTCGTTTTACACCCGCTAGACAGCTATTGCGCTACTAGTGCGGTCGACTTTTCGTTTTACACCCGCTAGCAGCTATTGCGCTACTAGTGCGGTCGACTTTTCGTTTTACACCCGCTAGACAGCTATTGCGCTACTAGTGCGGTCGACTTTTCGTTTTACACCCGCTAGACAGCTATTGCGCTACTAGTGCGGTCGACTTTTCGTTTTACACCCGCTAGGCAGCTATTGCGCTACTAGTGCGGTCGACTTTTCGTTTTACACCCGCTAGACAGCTATTGCGCTACTAGTGCGGTCGACTTTTCGTTTTACACCCGCTAGACAGCTATTGCGCTACTAGTGCGGTCGACTTTTCGTTTTACACCCCTAGACAGCTATTGCGCTACTAGTGCGGTCGACTTTTCGTTTTACACCCGCTAGCGCTATTGCGCTACTAGTGCGGTCGATTTTCGTTTTACACTCAGCTAACGCACAGATCGTTTCACATCCACCTGCTAGACAGCTATTACGCTACTAGTATGGTACTCTTTCAAAGTATTATAGGCACGTCATAAGTCCTATAGCTAGATGTCAAGAGGTCTAGTTGAGGCTCTCCTAAGTCCTCGTACTTTTAATGCATTCTAGGCCCGTCATAAGTCCTAGGACTGGATGTCAAGAGGTCCAGTTGAGGCACTCCTAAGCCCTCGTGCACCCTAAACCAACCCTATTGTTCATAAGTCCTAGGGTTAGATGTCAAGAGGTCTAACCGAGACTCATCATAAGTCCTCGTACTTTCAATCGCATATAGGCTCGTCATAAGTCCTAGAGCTAGACATCAGGGTCTAGTCGAGGCTCGTCATAAGCCCTCGTGCATTCGGTTATCATATCATTTTCCGTCATATTCATGCACTCACAGTCGCATCCAAATGCACCACAAAACAGTAGTGAGAATTTTTGGCGCCCTCTCAACCTTGATCCAATTCTGCAAGGGTTTGCAGAATTGAATCAAGGGGAGCCATCTGTAGACACCAAAAATTCTCACCCCATAAAGAAAATCTCAAAAAAAAAAAATCAGACAATTAAATAAAATAAGAGAATTTGTCGCCTTTCTATCTCAAAATGTCTCATTGCGCGTACCAAAACGAAGCATTTGAACCAATGTCATTTTCGGCTCGTCTTTAGTTATTGTTTTGTGATTAAATGATTCATTTCATCTAAACGTTTTGTCAAATGTGTTGCATTAAACATACAAGTAGTTTGCAATGGTAAATGGTTGCGATGGTCTCCTCATTGTTAAACGTCTTGAGTTCAAGCCTTGTAAAGGGGACATTTTTATTTTATATTTCAGATTGACAAACCCCTTTACTTGTCTTCTGGGCCACGGCCCTCCACCACCAGTCAGCCCAAACGGGTTATACTTCCTATCTTTGTCCTACAGAGGCCCAACCCGATCTAGCCCTTCAAATAAGTAGCTGGCCCTTCATTATTGAGCCGGATCTCGGCTTTATATATCAAGACAAGGGAAGGAAAACCTAGGGGAGAGCGCCGCCAGTCCTCACATCAAATCCCAAGAACACAAAAACCCTGGGCTAGAGGAACGGAAGCCGACACGCAAAAAAATATCCCACAGTAGTTTTGCAAAAGAAACTGGCGAAGACGGACGTCCATGCTCCACCGCTTTGTTTCAATCCTCTTCACTCTCGTGATTTAGCAAAACCAGCAAGCTAACAATGGAAGACATGCTCTGCTTCGCTCATTATCTTCACCAGCAAACAAAAAAAAAGCAAGCCAGCTCCACACCTTCTTACTTCACGGTACATTTTGCAACTCCAACTGGTGAACACTAGCACAATGCTCTACACCTCATGCTTCTCCTCATTCACGTTTCTCGGCAACCCGAATCATAAACAAGTTGACTGCCCTCTCTTCATCTCACCCACGCTAGTTTTGCAACCAAACAATCGAACAAGATACATACACTCTACACCTTGTTCATTCTTCCTTCCCCTCAGTTTTGCAACTAAACTGTCGAATAAGCAACATACATGCTGCGCCTCTGTTCTTTTTGCTTCATCATAACTGGAGAATGACGAACGTACGAGCACGCTGCTATGCCTTCTTCATTCTCGTACTCATTGTATTTTGTAACTCAACTTGCGAACAAGGAACATGGGCTCCAACCTTCTTCAACTTCTTGATGTTGCTGGCGAACAAGAGCTCTGCATCTCCCTCATTTTCCACGTTTTTCCTTCACGGTGATTAGCAACCCACACCGGTGAAAAAGAAGCACAGTTCCTTCATCCTTCAGTCTTTTCCTCACACTGTCGAACAAGAGACATACCTGTACCGTGCCTCCTTCATTTACCTCATTCACGCTGGTAATGTTGCGGACCCACTGATGAACAAGGAGCAGACGCTCTGTCTTTCTTTTTACCCAACTGGCTAACAGGGAGTATGCGTGCTCAGTTCCTTCATTCTCTTCACGCTCACCACTGCTGGCGAACAAAGAGCATGTGCTGCCCCTCTCCCTTATGGATGTCTCATCATCAGCTTCCTGGAAGTATGGTTCGTTCTCTGACCAGTATTTATCTCTAACTTGGATTGTCATTTGTTCTTCATTTCTCTGTGTGTTTTGATAACATCTCTCAACGTTCCACTCAATGAGAATGCTCTATCTTCATGCCTCTGCTTTTAGGTCCTGACCACTACGTTGAATGTTTGATTGCAATGGTCTTGGATTTTTGTTTTGGGTGTTCGCGCACATCGAACATGTCATAGTGTGTGTATCATGTAAATTAAATGGTGAAGAAGGATATTGATTTAACTTCAGGCGTTTGGTTTATTAAGCTCACTTCCTGTAATGAGTTTATATTGTTCGTTTTTTTTTTTAGAAAAAAGAATTTGGCTTAAATGATTTCTGGGACATCCGACTTTACTGTGTTTCGTGTCATGCTAAAAAAAAATCACTTGCATCGATTTAATTCATGATCACATCTTAATCGCTGCTTCCTTTGTTGTTGCGTTAAGACAAATCTGAGACTAGACTGGTGTTTAAGTTGTTGTAGATATAAGAGGATAAGAGGATGAGAATGTTTAGCGTGGATTTTTTCACGATTTCAGGATATGATTACGTTCTAATTTGGGTTAGTCTTTGACTAAAAGAAAAAGAGAGAATAAAAAAAAAGAGCTAATAACTTGATTGAAAATTCTCTGAGGGTTAGTAAAACGAGGTTAGCAGTCTTGAAAAACTTTCGAACCCTCGATCAGTTTTTCCTCTAGCTTAGGAAATCTTTGTCTGGCCTTTGAAAGAAAAATTTAGAAGAGGCTTAAATTAAGTAACAACCCTTGTTTTGGAAACGGAAATAAGAGAGGAAATAATTTATAGACTCAAATCGTTGCGATATTCAATTGGTTGTTTATCTTCGGATTCAAATTCATGATTATCTTCATTATATGTCACATATTGTATATAGTTTAGCTTGACAATTGTTGGACCTAGTCCAATATAGAGGCCCAATACCTAGGAAGCTCTAGTTAGCCCATAGGTCACCCCTTTGTAGAAAAGCCTTAGGTTTGGGTATCCTCAATGCATACGAGTCCTAGACACGGTCCATGTGAGGAATACCTGTTTTCCTCAAAACTTTTCAAATCATCCCTTAATGTCAGAATAAAATGCACAATCAACATTCCAATTCTAATAAAAAAGTCATCAAACTTCATTCAAAAAAATCAGTCAATTTCAAAATCAAACATCAATTCAAATGTCAAATAAAGCCCAACATCCAAAAAAAAGGCCCAAGGCCCAAATCCCAGAAACAATTTTCCAGCCTCAACACAACACAAACTTTTTAGCCCAATTTCTAAAGGCCTACCGCCCAATTCCAATGTCCAAAATCCAGCCTAATAATCCAACTTGGCCCCTTTCTTCGGCCCAATACCATGTGCCAAATCAAATCAAGTCAAAATCCAAAAGCTAGCCCAACTAAAAAAAAACTAACCTTGGCCCAATAAGTCCAAAAGACCATTGCGGCCCATTAGGCCCAAAGACCATTTCGGCCCATCAGGCCCAAAAGCCTTTTTCGGCCCACACCTTCAAAGTCCATGAGTCCAACATTGACCAAGGCCCAAACTCCAACTTTGACCCGACCAAGTCTACATTGACCAAGGCCCAAACTTCCAGCTTTGACCAAAACCCAACTTCATCCGGCCCAAACCTTGACCAAGGCCCAATCCGGTCCAACTTTGACCCGGTCCAATTATGACCAACCCGAACTTTGACTTGGCCCAACTTTGACCAATCCGAACCTTGACTTTGACCCAACTTTGACGCGGTCCCACTTTGACCTTGGTCCAAACTTTGACCTCGACCCGAACTTTGACCAACCAAATTCAAATTCAATCCAATTCCAAACTCATTCAAATCCAATTCCGATTTCAATCAATTTCAAATCTAATTCCAATAAAAATTCATTCCAACTTTAATTCAATTCCAATTCATTCAATTCAATTCAAAATTCATTTCAATCCAATTCATTCTTACTTCAATTCAATTCAAAACTTCATTCATTCAAAATTCATTCCAGTTCAATCTCAATTTCAATTCAATTCCAATCCAAATCAAAATTCATTCAACGCCAATTCAACATCATTTCAGTTTCAATTCCGTTCCAAATTCCCCTACACAAGTTGAGGAATGTCTTACAGACCCGAGCGTCTCACAGACTTGTCATCCCAATATTCGAATGTCTCACAGACCCGAGCATCTCATAGACCCGAGCGTCTCACAGATCCGAGCGTCTCACAGACTTCGACATCTCAAGGTTTCAAACGTCTCACAGACCCGAGCGTCTCACAGACTAGCATCCCAAACCCGAAACTTCTCAAATTTCCAAAACCCAAAAACCGTGAACTACGTAAGGTCTGATCTCAACAGGGAGTTTGAGTACGTAGGCAGCCCATCTAGGGTGCGACCCCATTCCAAACGAAAACCCTTCTCCCCCTCGAGGTGTTCGTCATACTTTTCAAAACATTCAAACCTTTTTCGGCCCCCACAAACTCCAAACCATTCGACTCCAAGTCTTGTCTATTAACTCAAACTTTTCCCAATTCTCATTCTATACTCATCCGAATTCACCCATTCTTCTTGGTGCTAGCTTGGCAAAAAGCTCTCACATCCATTCTCTTCCTCAGCCTCACTCAATCCTATCCTTTGCTTTAATTGAATCTCTCTAAAAAGGTTTTGAAAGAAGACAATCCCGACAATTGGAGACCGAGGTTTCCTCGGGCACCAATCCGAAGTCGTGGTCGTGGCCACTTCTAAGGGGTTAACCCAGTGCGAACCCACAATAGAATCTCTGGCTTGATCAATAAGTCCTATCCATAGGCAATAAATCATCAGAGTCAATTAACGGTTCTTAGAACCCTTCCTCCTCCTTCCTAGTTCCTTAGGTCAAACTAGGTGGCGACTCTAGTCAATTCCGCCTTTAGGGCAAAGTCCGCGTGGAGCCCATCGAGAGCGGTGTAGTGCACTTGCACTCCCCTTCATGCTTTCTGGGAAGACGGACGATTTAGTAGGTATTTGAGGGATGCCAGAATAACAGGTTCTCACCCCCCACAGAATGGCATTTTCTAGGGTCTGGGCTTCTCAGCCAGACCATATTTAGATAGACCCCCCCTCATACCGAAAAATCACCCTCCACATCTGGTACGGAATGTCGTTTTCTCTATGTCTTGCTCTTTAATAGCAATCTAATGATACCCAGATCGGAGGTCAATCTTGGAGAAGACCGGAGCTCCTTTCAGCTGATCGAACAGGTCGTCGATGCGTGGTAGTGGATACTTATTCTTGACGGTGACCGCATTCAATTCGCGGTAGTCGATGCAGAGTCAGAGGCTACTGTCCTTCTTCTTAACGAAGAGGACCGGTGCTCCCCAGGGTGATACGTTAGGGCGTATAAACCCTTTGTCGAGAAGGTTGCGCAATTGCTCCTTTAGCTCGATCATTTCTGCTGGTGCCATACTGTACGGTGCCCTAGCAATGGGACCGGTACCAGGTAGGAGATCAATCTCAAATTCTACAGCTCTCTGAGGTGGCATCGGGGAATTCTGATACAATCAGTACATCGGTACTGAATTCTGGATCTCTCTCCAGATCTTGTACATAGCAAAGATACACATCGTGCCCCTTTCTGAGCTCCCGGTACATAGCCATGGCGGAGATGACTGTAGTCGAAGGCTCTCTCGGTCTCTGGCGGTAAGATACTGTAACCCAGAAGGACTCTTAAGCTGCAATCTATGCTTCATCGCAGTGGATTCGCCCCTTGTGCCGCTCCAGCCAGTTCATCCAGACTATTAAGTCGAATCTCAACCCATTAAACTCGATGAAGGAGATGGGATAGTGGCTGCTTTGTAATATTTGGTACATCGTACTCGCTCCTTCGACGGGAGAGTAACCAAGAAATTTGGTAGCTCACCCGCGTCTAGCCCCAACCTCTTCGCGAATGATGGCGATACAAAGGTGTGAGAGGCGCCGGAGTCGAATAGTACTGAGGCATCTATGCCGTTCACTGGGAAGGTTCCCGTTAAGATGGTGCCGCTTTTACCGGCTTGTGCCTCGGTGAGGATACTCAGGTTTCCTTCGGTACCGAGTCCACAACCTATTGATTCACAAGTTCGTAAGTAATGATGGTAGGACAAAAGTGGAGTTTAATAATCGACACTTCTCTTTATTGATAAACCAACTATCATACATACCATGTCTCTAGTACACGTTACTAATGCGTTACATGATACTACAAGTTTAGTACTTCCTAAAGGTAAGGTTCAGGCGTCCTGGTTTCATGTGTGTGGCATTGATTATTGCTGGTGGTGCCGTATTCAACTTGATCTTGTTGATACCGTGATACAGCAACCTTGATTTTCCACCCATGATTAGGACATCTCCTGATCTCATTACCAGTTTCTCTGCGAGGTCCACACGCTTCTGCTCGCTATACAAAAATACGGCGTCATCACCAATGGACCATGACACTACAGGCACTCCTCGTTCAAGAGATTCCGTCGTCTCGTCCTTATCTTGGTGTAACCCAAGTCTTCCTTCTTTCTCATAGAAGTTGACGATACAGAGGTCCGCTTCAAGTGCGGGGATCGGATCATCTTCACATTGTTGTGCAAGTTCTACAGCTTGTGTAACAAGCGTCTGGATTTCAGGGGGTATTGTTGGTGGTGTCGCTCCGTCTTGTGTTCGCGTCTTTTGGTATGTCTTGGTATTAGGATTCCAATCCTTTCCCAAGCACATCATCTTCAGCTTCATCTTCGCTCCACCGGGGAATTCGGGTGTGTAAAATCCTCCTGGACCCATTCCTAGTTCGTTGCATTGTCAGATGATTGAAATTTGTGCTTCGGGTGTCAGGTATCCCTTTAATAAAATCGTAACTGGTCGGATGACCTGACACTGCTCGTTGGAGAAGTGATAAGTGGTGATGTCGTCGTCTTCATGATTTGGGTTTGATGGTATCGGGTAGCAGATATTAAATCTACCTATGGTTATAAATTTCATCTATTGTGAGTTCTAGTCTCAAGTAATTCATTTCATGCTCAAATACATACTTCAATTCATTTACTCATGCATCCATTCAAGCAATTACTTCAATACTTAGACATGCTTTTCAAGGATTCAAAGTTTAAGTTAATACCTAGGCCGGACTTAGAGCCGGTCCCGTCACGGTCGATGATATACGAGGCCGGCTGCCTCTAGGGTCCGCCCTTCTGAGGACCTCGAGACCCCTGTCCCTGCGAGGCCTGCTGGGCTGGAGCATCGCCAGATGCAACCTCCTTGCCTTCCCTCTACTTGTAGCTCTGGAAGTTTCCGTTGGACTTTGCATTCTCTGGGCACACATTAGCACGGTGTCCAGGTTTCTGACAGTTGTAGCATCTGATTTCTCTCCCTTGGCAATCTGTGCCGGGGTGGTCTTGGTTGCACTTTCTACAAACATAGCTGTGGCCATCGGAGTAGTTTTTGTTGTACCCGGAGCCAGAACCTGGGGCTTAGAGTGTTAGCACAATTGGTGCAGTAATACTACTTAGTGTAATTATACATGTACGGTTTTAATTTTAGAAGTTTACCCTTAGGTGGGTGTGATCTCAGTGGCTTCGCAGCCACCGGCGCAAAGTAAGCAAGCTGAAGAGGCTTAGCTGCTTTGCCCTTCTTAGCATGGGCACTGCTCTCACTCGGGGTGTTCTTCTGGGATTGCTGAATGAACTTCCCCTTCTTCTTTTTCCAGCTCTTGCCCTGGTTTTGCTCCTCAGAACTGGTGTTTTTGCTATTGGCCTTGCACATAAGCGCCTGCTCCTCATCTTTTAATTGACATGTGATTTCAACGCGAGATGCCGCGTGATAGCACTCCTGAATTTTCAGGTATTAGATGATGCTCTTACTTATTAAGGTAATGATTTAAATATTGACAATGGTGTTTAAGGGTTCAAACCAATATTTACCTGAAGGGAGGTAAATCTGGTATAGCCCATACTGTACCGAAGGCGATGGCTCAGACCGCCATAGAAGCGATCGACCAACACCTGGCCGGTGTACCCAAGGTCGGGTAGAAGACGTAGGATGGAGGTGAAGGTGCGGTAGTACTCGTCCACTGACATTTTCTTTGTCATCCGCAAAACGTCAAGCTCTAGTCGTTTCTTGGTTTTGACGTGCTCTGGATAGTATTTGGATCGGAGGATGGCGGTGAAGGATTCCCAATCGAAGGTGGGGTCGTTGGCATACTCATGCTTTACTAGCTTCCACCAATCCATAGCAGCGTCTTTGAGATAGTACGCTGCTACTCTCACTCGAACTCCGGTAGGAGCTTCGAGGGTTTCAAACGCCGTCTCCATTTCGGAGATGTAGGCTTCAAGTTTTGCCGGGTCGCTCTCGCCTCTAAAGCACAGAGGTCGGAGATCTGCGACAACTTTTACCCAGTTTACATCTCTGGGTGGAGGGGGTGGGGTTCGTCCCGCTTGAGTTTGTTGATTTTGTTGCGTTTGTTGTATGGCGGTGATTACCTGTGGTAGCATTTGTGCTACCGGTCCATCAGCAGTCCCTCCTCTGGGTCGACCTGGACCTTGTCCTGACATCTGAATATTTAACATTTTCATTAGGCACTGTAACACCGTGACGCTATAACACCATGACCAGTTGGTCTTGAATTCAAGCAATGGTATCGTCCATACGGACGTTAAGGGTATCCGTTGTTATCAACGGTCATTCCTAGTTAGGTTTCTATATCTCCGTTTTAAAACGGTTGAAATCCTAACTCGGTAATCCTTATGCTCAGTAGTTCTTAGACATCAGAGCGCTACTACGCTCTAATACCACTTTTTGTAACACCCCTACTGCTAATCCCTTACTTACCGTCTAATTGTCCCGATTATCCTACTACTCGCAGCAGAATACTAATACTACGGCGGGTGATACAACGCCGCTAACCGCCCATACAGCTAGCAAGACTTACACTACATACAGTAACGGTCCGAATGTTTAGGAAATACCGAGCTACTATTAATACTTCCCAATACAAATACCATCTACTTACAATGTTGATTACCGAGTATCCAAAAGCATAATTAATTACATCCCTTCTTTAAGTTTACAAAAATTATGAGTTTAAACCACACTCTCATTTCTACCATTCCATAATCCTTTCATTATCCAAAAGGGTGTACCCCATGGTACACCGGCTAATCAAAAAGGCCTATAGCCGTGTACAACTTGGTACACTATTCATGATCTACTAATTACACAAAAAGAAATCAAACTTGATGTAACACCCCATCCAACATTAACACACTTACAATAAACTGCAGCGGAAAAACAACCTCATCACATTACTTAACTCGTTGGTATTACACGCCGTTAGCCACCCACGTGGCTAACAAGGCTAATACATACACATTGTACCGGTCTGATGGGCTAAATTCCCGAGCGACTACACATTACTATCCCTTTCCATTAACACAACAACAACATACACCTTCCAACTATACCGAGTATTTATAACTAATGCCGATAACAATTTCGGTCTTACTACACCTACTGTATATATACAACATGAACGATTACCCATGTACAACGACTACCCCGTCCTACTCTCGAACGGCTTCCAGCTCCTTGTACCTGAAATAGGAAAAGAAGAGAAAGGGTGGCCCCCAAGGGGCTCAGCACCTTTGCTGGTATGGTAATCCCGCAGCCCACATGCTACCGGGCCACGCAAAACTAATTGTCGTCTTAGCATGCGGTTGATTATTTTTAAATCATGCATGCAACTGTAAATACACAACACATAATCATTTCGCCTCAACGGGCTCAACAAACGGATAAATATCCTTACTTAATAAGTCACTCATGGCATTCATTATCCCTAGAGTGTTCCTCCTCTAATGGAGCTACTTCCTTAATAGACGACACTTACCCTTAAATCGGGTTATCCTTAAACGCCTCTTTTCTCAACTGGGATTCATATCCATGATCCACATACTCCACATTATACAACATATAACATACACTACATAACAACACATAACAACACTTTGCACGTTTCCACGTGCACAACATAACACCGCAATAGATATTGCATCACAACAAAATACATAACATAACTGGAATGGTTCTCTTAGGAACCGACCCAAACATAGTTAATTCACTGGTGAGCCTAGAGAATGGTGTCACTCTCATGGTAAGCTCGTTATACAATAACAACAATACTCATTACCGTCCTAATAGTCGGACGAGTAACTTAAGTTAAGATGGTTCGGGTTTGGAGGCCCGAACACATCACACAAACACATGTTCCCCCTAAACCGATCATAAGTCAGAATAGCTAAGCTTTGGAGTGAGCTATGGGAGATCATAACCCGTGAGGGAAACAACCATAACAAGGAGAAGGGTAAGGCTAAGAAGGATACCCTCTCCCAAACAACGCGCGACCGGCCAAACCGGATTCCTCACTATTGTTAGTACATACTTACTTTTAGATATTAGTTAGAACCCCACTATGGAGTCTATCATTACTACACTCATGTAGTATTACAACTGGGTTAAACACACAAGGGAGATCCCTACATTCACATACACATATCACACAATTAACACACGCATAGCCGTGGTTAGTACGTCCCATGGTACGGGTCGTTTACTCCAAATACCGAACTCTCATGTGATCCTAGACTCAGTTAACTAAGGTTAACACTTCCGAGGTTAAATGGTATCGGAGTTGTACAGGCCACATAAATGAATTACTGTAAACTCATTACATGTTTAATCTTACAACGTGGCAAACATACAGAAAAACACATTGGCATACAAGCCGGTGTAATCCGGTAGGACACAGGTTGCAAGAAAACCATACCTGTCACCGGAGTCCACTTTACCATGTCCACTTATGTTCCTCGAGCAATTCTCGAACAACTGATAACATTACATATACTTTTATTAACATTGGGGTAACATGTTGGTTTAAAGTCTAATGCTTATAACTTTTCCCCCGTTAACTTGGTTAAATAACTTTACATTTTTAACATGTTTCACTCTTTCATTTTACTTCAACTTTTCACCCACCAAATTGTGACTATAACTCACCTAACATGTCCTACACAACCTTATAACATCATTATCCATCAATCCCCATCATTAGACATCTTTTAATAACCTAAAACAACAATTTTAGAGTGGTCCGGGACTTGGTCCTTACCTTAAGTCCCGGACCGACACTTAATGAAACTCTCGGGTGATTTTACAGACTGGTCCGGGACCTTGTACTGACCCCAAGTCCCGGACCAGAACATTGGTGAAACTCTCGGCCCTTTTTTTGTGTATGGTCCGGGACATCATCCACTACCTAGGTCCCGGACCACTATAACAGAACTCCCAAACTTGTCATTTTCAAGTCTTGTTTCATCTATTCTCCACCTCCATTAATTACCCAAACTCCATACATGAACTTAGGCATATTCTAATACCACAATATCACTTTGATTCTCCTTACAACATTGTCTTTTTTTTTTGCATAACTTTGGGCCGTCCGACCCACCGTCCGACCCACAGCTGGGTCGGACCGTTCCAGAAACTTTTCCCGTCTTCTAAATACTCATGTCCGACCCATGTCCGACCCAACCATCTGGGTCGGACCATTCCAGAAACATCAACGGGTGACTTAACAGAGGCTGTCCGACCCACCCTGGGTCGGACCACTGGGTCACACATCAGAAGTTGTCCAAAACTTGTCAAACTTTCTCCAAACTTTTCCTCAAGCCTCCTAATGTGTTCTAACATCATTTGGCACCCTTAACCCTTCATATAACATCCATAAAACTCATTTTATAACTCCTTAAACACTTACTCTCTTCTTACTAAAATTCCTAACACTTATATTGTTTTCTCCTTAAGATTTCTAAGTGGTATTTTACCTATAATGACCACTATACCAAGGTGTTTCCTCTACACCTTAACATCTCCTCTAAATCACTTTAATACATGTTTTCTTCCCAAGTAAAACATTTGTTCACCTTTCACACTTCCTAGTTCACCAAAACCATTTAAAACACTTAGAACTTCTTACACATTTTCCCAAATTTGGCCATAACTTCTCTTGTATATACTCACATCCAAACACTTAGGTTTTTACCTTATTTCATTCAAAACACCTAAAATCCATCAAACACATTTTTATACACAAACTTCACACATTTAGCACTACATCACAATATAGTGCATAACTTAAATTGCTTGGCACTTAGGCCCTTAAATAACATGGCTCTTAGGCCCTTAAATTGCATAAGCCATAAACACTGAATTTCCCACATAAATAATGCCTTTGACCTGCAAATACACACACCAAGACATATGTTCTTTTACTAGTCTCCTTGAGAACACTTTACTAAGTCATTCACCATTTGCTCTTTAGGTAGTTTTAGCAAGCATTATAAGCTCATTTCTCCTAAGGCATTAAACCACATTGAGATAGCATATTTACCTCTTTTCCTCACAAACTTCTTTCTTGTTTCCTTGTTTAAAAATCGGCTAAGCTTAGTTGCTTGTCAACTTCTAAACATTACACAAACAATGTGATGAGTATTCAAGTTCCAAGCTTAACCTCATTGTAAACCCTAGGTTTTACATTGTTCAAAGAGCATTAAGATAGTTGTTTTACCTTGGTCTTTGAAGGGAATTGGAATATCTACCAAGAGAGGACTCCACCAAGTCCTTGAAAGATTCAAATGGAGCTAGAACAAAGCAACACAATGAGCACCATTAATGGTGATTTTCGGTCAAGGTAAAAACATGAAGGAAACTTCATTTTTCTTTGAGTTTCCTTACCTTGAAGCAAAGGAGAACAATATTATGTGAAAAGGTGAGCTCAAGCTCCTCCCATGGAGATTCCTCTTGGCACCGAAATGGAGCTCTTGGAATTTTGAAAGGATATAATTGTAGAGCTCGATGAGACAAAGAGAATGGTGGTGTTTGTTTTTGATTTGGTTAAGTGAGCTAAGAAATATTGGCAATGGAAGATGGCATTTGGTGCTGTTGCTGTAGCATTACCGTGAGAGAACAGCAAGAAGGGAGGAAGGAGAAGGTTGGAACCATGTGAAATGAGAAAGGAAGGGAGAATGAAGATAGACTTGCTTTTTAGAAGATATTTGTAACTTATAAAGCAAATAGTACCTTAACTTGTCATTCTTTACTTATTTGATATGTTAACAAGAGTGGTGAGTCACCACACTTAAAAACCGGCCCCCTTTTTAGTTAGAAGGGTATAATAGTCTTTGTTGACCAATTTAATTACTTATAACAATATATGTTACAAACTAGCTTATAAAGATCACTATTCACAAAACAAGGCACATAGAAGTGAAATTTTTGATTTCCCATTGATATAGACTTCCAAATGTGATACTATATAGTACAAATGTTAATTAAAGAGTAATGATGGACATCTAGCCATTCAAAACTCATTTACAAGACAATTTTTCAAAAACGTGCTTTAAGACTCCTTAAAGCACATTTTGTGTTTTAACTTGTTTTCAAGCTTGGTTTTCTTTGGTAATTGATTTAATATGTTCATTAACATATTTATAAGGTATAGGTATGACCATTAGGTCTTTTACAAATTTATCCCAAGCTTAGAGCACATTTTGCTCTTATTGACTTTAAGGTATTTTCTTGTGTTTTGTTTGGTTTTTATTTCTACCAAGGTTTCCTGAGGACTTGATTAGCCTTATAAAATCATAATTAAATATTATTAAGTCTTGGTGGGCTCTTTGGGTCCTAACCAAGTTCACTCATAGCTTAGAGCATGTTTTTGCTCAAACTGTATCTTAGTGCTTTACTATATTTACTATGGTTTAAATTGTTCACTGATGTTTCTAAGGCACTTTTTAGCCTTTACATACCATAGTTTGATATTTAAACCACATATCAAGGTTTGGGGTATTTCACTTGATCTCATCACTGCCTTCACCCTTCACGAGCACCTGTAAAATTAAAAACAGTGCCCCAAGGGGCTCAGCAAAACGCTGCATATAAACTTCGCATATACCGCGTGCTAACTAGGGTACACCGACTAATTGGTCGACTATACATGGAGTTTGTTTTATACATGTATACATGCTATTACATATAACAATGCATTCATACAAAATACAATACATACAACCGAAGGCAATACACAAGCCAAACAGTAGTACAATACCATTCACAACTCTTACTTCATCATTGGTTAGCCAGTTACCCATCCGGGTTAATCGGATGTTCTTTACTCTTTCACTCGGTACCACAATACTTACACAATCTTGTTCATACAATACTTCCTTACTTACTTACTTGTTACTTACTTACTTATACTCATGTTAAGTCGGTATGACCTCTGGGCAGGGACTACACCGTCCCACCACCGGGCTTTAGGGTGGCTCACTAGTCCAGGATGCTACCCATTTAAGGGGTTTGGTCCGTGGAAAAGATTAAGGCCAGGATTTGGATCTAACCTCTTGTGTCTCTTCCTCCTCACGCGTGGCCGAAACTATATCGGACTTCTACTCATTCCAATTTACCAATTTCTTATGTTAGAAAGGTTAGCTAGTTAGGAATCAGTTAGAAGTCCTATACTACATTACGAGGTCAATACACTACACAACAAGGTACACACACTTCATTCTCATCCATTCATTTCATGAATTATACAAACTGAGAGTTAAGATAAACATTCAACAAGGGACAATATCATATAAGCACAAGCAAGCGCAATAAATCCGATTCGTGTGTTTTATCTTATTTAGGTGATCAATTAGCACACAAACACACAAATCAGAGTAGCCAAGGTAGCATACAGGGCATGAGAAGTTCATACCGTTCACCGTTGTACTTGAAACCGACTTTCCTTCGGTGTTCACAATTCAAGTCCTATAACATACATGGAGTTGTATGGTTAATGACTTATTATCGATTTAACTCTTTATTCCATTACCTTTCCCTACGTAGACCTACTAGTTCCTACAAGTCATAAGTGGTTATGAAACCCATTTCATACTTTAAGTTGTTTTCTTACTCATGTGCATGTTCTCTTATTATTTTTGCCCACCATGGTGTACTTCCATATATATATATATATATACATATGATTACTATAATTAACATTTTTTTTGTTTGGACCCAAACGACCCAAGTATGACCCGACCGACCCAAACCCCTCTAGGTCGGTCGAAGTCAGAAAGGAATCGGCCCTGGAACCCATCTTGACCGACCCAACCTCCTGGGTCGGTCGAAGTCAGAAACTTCGACTTTGAGAAAGTCTTTACCCGACCGACCCACGATCGACTCACCCGTCTGGGTCGGTCGAAGTCAGAACATTTTTGTTTCAGTGGTTTTAGTCCGACCGACCCATGACCGACTCAACCTTCTGGGTCGGTCGAGGTCAGACTTATCCCACTGAATCTGTTTTAACTTCCTTCTTTTACACATTACTTCCCCAAACTTCATATATGTAATCCAACATGTTTTAACACTTAATTAACCTTCTAAACATATCTATATCCATTGCTAACTCATTACTTCTTTTCATACTAATTCACACACATTATTTTCTAAGTTTCATTCCAGCACTTGTATTTATTCTTCCTAGTCTTGTTATGCTACAGATTTTGGTTCCCTCTTCTACCATCCATGGTTTCCCTTCCTAATGCAATTTCTATGGTTTAAAATGCATTACCCATCACTCTTAATCTACCCATTACTTAGCTCCTTTTAAATCTGTTTCCAAGTGTTTTTCCACTTATTTCTTGCTCTTAAGTCCTCTAGTTTCCTAGGTAAATTTTGACATAGTCTCCCCTAAATTTTAACATTCTCACCACATGTTTTTACCCACACATTCCATTTACCAAACTTGTTCAATATACACATTATCAATATACATGCTAAGCACTAATCACCCATTTATTTTCCTGCACATATACATTCATTACCCAAGGTTTTTCCCAAGTTTTTAATCATCCTTTAAGGGTTTCAAAACAGATTATTTCTCTTCCTCATTATACTACAACATATCTACTACTCCAAACCATTTGGTTTCTTCATTTTAGGCATACAAAATATGTTACACAAAACATACAAAAACTACTCAAGGTATGAACATTTACCTTGTAGTTTCTTGTTTTCCTTTCCTTTCTTCTTCCTTCTTTCCTTCTTCCTTCTTTTCCTTTCCTCTCTTTCTTGACCCACCGGTTATGGAGTTCAACTTCTAATGCTACAGCCCATTAATATACAACTATTTTAATTCCAAACTAACCCTTAAATCATCCTAAAGCTTTAAGGTATGTTTTTAGGGTTTAGAAAATGTCTTACCTTGCAAGGGTGTAGATGGAGTTTAGAACAGCAACCAAAGCAAGATTTCCACTCCTCAAGAGAAGCCAAAATCGGCTGGAGAACAAGTAACAAGAAGCTCAAAACTTGAAATTTCTTATTTAACTAATAAGGGCTAGAAATGCTAGTTTTTTGAATTTCTTTTTACCTCAAACCAACAAGGTGAAGGAGGAGCTTCAAATGGTGGTCTTCATCTTCAAAAACAGCCATGCCCATGGAGATGAAAATGGGTATTTTTGAATTCTAAAAAGAGGGAGATGTTCTCCTTGATGAGAGGAATTCAACGATACAGATTTTGTAATTTTTGGAGAAGATTTGAGTGCTCAACAAGAGGAGAGAAGATGGAGTGCTGGAGGGGTGTTCAAAATCACCATTGTTGGCTTAGGGAAGAAGAATAAAATCAAAGAGGGGGAATGCTTTACGGTGGAAATGAGAGGGAGTGGGAGAGAGAGTATACAAAAGTGAGTTTTTACTTTATTATTTTGTCTTATAGCATATTAGGAAGAAGAGAGTGAGAGGGGGGCAATTAAAATCGGCCACCACACTGCACACACACAGATTTTACATTTTTATTTTCAAAAGTGGACGCACTAGTTTAGTTTATTTACACTCACACCCACAACTTGCCGTTTGTTACAGTTTTTACTACCGTAACTCGTTTTCCGGAATTTTCTCGTTTAACTGATTTTATTGGTTCTAGACCATCATTAATGTTTATTAATGACTATTTGGTTGACCAAAATTATTACGAGTCTATTTAACCCGCTTAAAGTCGCGTTTTCCCGGTTTCCTCGAAAAACGCTTAAGGTTCGTTTGTGTTTTTAATCCGTTTTAAGGATCCGTTTTCTTCGGGATTTGTTCCCTCATGTTTATTTAGGCATAATTAAGCCTTTAAAATCTTCATTAGCCTAGTTAATCACTATTTTTAATTTCAGGGTATTTCATTTTCATACTTGATTAGTTAAATCCCAAAGTTTTCACTTAACTTTCCAATATTACTGAATAGACCACACTCTTTCTATTCCCTTTTTATGCCCCTAATTTTACATAAACTACCAATTGGCCCCACACTTTTGTAACTTTACAATCAGCACCAATTCTAACATTTTATAATTCTAATTTCTCACTTAATTTAATTCAAAGCTCCACAACTAATTTCCTCCAAAATTCCGAACACCCCAAACGACATTCTGATTTTCAACCCAACTTTCTCTAATTGCGGTTTGGCCCCACAAGTTTCTACAAACTTACAATTACACCACAATATTTCCTAAGTCCACATTTTTTACATTTCTTTCTCTCTCTTGGTCAAACCCCCAACTTTCCTCTTAGGTTTGACCCAATATTCTTCCTTGACTCATATTTTCCAGAAATTATGAATTGACCCCAAAAGTTTCTCAAACTTTACAATTTACTCCTAAATCTTAATTAAACTTATATTTTTCATTTCTAACCAAATTAACATCCAAATTTCAGCTATGCCTTTATCTAATACTCCTAAATTCAATTTAATTACATTATCTAACCCATCCATAGGCATATCAACACCATAAAATCCAATTAGCTCCTAGTTACTTTTAAGTCAACTTTTCTCTCTAAACCTTATCCAAACATATCCTGATTTCGAAAGTATTTTTTCCCTAACTTTTTGAGGTGTTTTAAATCACCCAAACATCCCTTTAACAACATTTTTAAGACCTAACATAACACCAATATAACCTATGCTTTAAAAGCGTTAAATCCACCAAAATGTACATAAATCACCATAAGCTTTTAGCCATAATACAAGCCTTAAAGATAAATTTTAAATACTCAAAAGTGCACATAATATCATGTCCTATTTCGGACAGAACACTACCCACAATGTTTAATGTTTGGTTTTCACTTAAAACCACTTATACTTAGCCAAATTTGACACTTTATACTTATAAATCATTTGTGAACATAACCAAATATGTTAATGTAGGTTTATGTTCATACTTAGGTCATTTCAAACCAATTGTTCCAGTTTGATATCGGCCCTAATAAGTTACCCATACCAAAACACTTAACACAATAAAATAAGTCTTAAGGTTAGAATTTTACCCTTAAGTTCCAAGCTTATTTTTAAAACTTCCAAAGCTTGCTTTCCTCCAAGATTTTCATCCCCTTTGAAGACATAGGGAAGGGTTAGATTGTTGGTATCAAACTAAACATTAAAAGGGGTAGATTAAGCTCTTAAGGCTTAAGGTTTAACTTACTCTTGTAAAGGTAGTTTTCCTTGATGTTTCTTCCCTTTTCGTCCCTTGATTTTTGGCCACCTTAAACCCCACTTGGCTCTTCACTTTAAGCCATTAAAAAGGAGGGAAAATAATATAATAAAGGTCATTAGACTCCTAATGTAACCAAAGGATTAAGATTGGGTCCCAGTTTTGAAGCGTAATAGACTTTCTCCAGGGTCTTGGAAACCCCTTCACTTCTACCAACCACCACCGTACCATGTCCTTTTATAACTCAGCTTATTGTCTCCAGTATGAACCTGGAACGTGTTGGATTCATCTACCCGGTTAAATAAATCTTGTCAGCCTGTCAGGTGGTTTGTACAGCCACTATCAACATACCATAAATCTTCATTCTTAGTGGTTGTACTCTCCATAAATAACTTAATCTCCTCTTGCTCATGATCACCAACATAGTTAGCGAGCTCACCTTTGGATTTCCTCCATCAATTTGCACTTATATTATATGTCCATACTTTTGCAATTGTAACACTGGACATTACTGCGGTTACCTTGATTATGCGCACCTCTTCTACCTCGACCTCTGCCACGGCTGGAATAACCTCCTTTTCCACGTCCTCGTGACGCAGACTCTCCTCTTTTTGCTTCTGAGGACATCACCTGAAATGCCTTCTGTTCACCACCTTGTTCACCCTTCCAACCATTTACTCGCGCCACATGTGCTTGCAAAGAACCTATCAACTCATCAAGAGTAAGTGCATCAAGATCCTTTGTCTCTTCAAGTGTGGCAGTAATATAGTTACATCGTGGAAACAAGCTTGTAGCACCTTGTGAACTACAACACTGCTAACTTCTCGCCATATGTCTGCAGCTGGCTCACGATCGTAACAACACAATTAAAGAACACTTGAAGGCTCCCAGCCGATTTCATCTTTAAGTTTTCAAACTACTTGCAGTAGTTCTGCAGCTTGACCTCCATGACATGACCTGAATCTTTGTATGCATTTTTCCGCTTGTCCCATGCTTTCTTTGATGTGGTTGTTCCCATGATGTGAGAGAAAAACGACACATCAATTGCTCACTCGATGAAAAACTACGCTTTCGAATCCTTCTTTTTACTGTGTTTAAGACAAGCAATATCCTTATCTTTTGCATCAAACCCGTTCTTTACATACTCCCATAGATCTTGGAATCGGAAAAGTGTTTCCATTTGGAAACTTCAAATACTCGTAGGCCTCTCCGTTGAAAATCGGTAGAGATGGCTAAGAGATTCTTAATGATGAACCGTTAGAAGTTCCCATAGCTATTAATCAATGTAGAAGATTAACAACTGACTCTCTTTTCTTTTCTGACACTTTAATGTGGCTCACGTACAATCAGATGTTTTCCTTTCTCCCCCTCAAAATACAACCTGCTCTTGATACCACTTTGTTGTGCTGCTAAGTTTGCACTAAGCATAAACACAGAGAATAACAAATACAGAGAATTAGAAATTCAATCGATGGTGTTAATTCAGCACCACAATTGCTTTATTTATAAATGGATTACAAAGCTAACAATTCCTACTTTTTTGAGAATATTAGTAATAGAATAATTTATTCTCCTAAAGACTAGGAATCAACTGCAACCGCCTCTAACAAACTTACCAAAAAGCTAGCTATAGATAGGAAGTATTTCCTCCAGCTGCCGCAACTTACCAGAAATCAGTATCTTTAACATATATTGCTTCACTAGATTAATGTTTCAATTTGTTATGTCATCCAACTATACTGAGGCAATTGCAGCTCTTGGTCATTGAAGAAGTTTGTAAGTCTATATATCTTTCTTACTCATTTTTAGGCTATAATTAAGCAACTAAAATAAAATAGGGATGCCAAATAAAATAGAGATGCCAAAGACAACTAATTTGAATCAGTGTATACATACTGCCATCGCCCTAGCAACGTAAGGATGTGCGAACAAAAGACTGCACCGACCATGATCAAAAGCAGTCCCCGCAAAAGACCTTCATAATCACAATGACCAAAAAACTCTATTTTGTTGGTTTTGAACTAAATATATGTTACATATTTCACTAGTTCGATCTACTACAACCGTAAAAAATAGGTGCAATTACCTTTTTTTTAAAGATTTGTTTAGGTGGTTTTAGCTCCTGTTACAATCACCAAATAGATAGGTTGCATATTTATATTATTTTTAAATCTATTGTCTATTATGAAATTGAGAAATAAGATATGATGGAAGATAAAGATAGAGGCGATAGACACATCTTCTCTATTTCTTATATTCCATACCACGTCCTTTTATAGTACAAGATAACAACAATTATCGAACCTTCGAGTGACCCATTACTAAGGTGGGGATGCAAACATCAAATACCGTCTTTGACAATAACAAATGAAGAATCTAGAGGTGTTCTTGAAAGTTAGACCAATGAAGAGTCTAGACTCTAGGTAGACTAAAAGACATATGAATATAATTTATAACATTGTCAAGCATTTTTGCCTTCACATCCAACACATATAGTTCACCAACTCCTAGATCATTTGTTCTATTTCTATGTCTCTCTTCCACTTCAGCACTCACATAGATGCTCTTTCAGCTAATAATATTGCAATGCGTAAATGCTCCACTTGATCAAGGATTATAGAATGCTTGGTGTATGTTTACTTGCCCACAAACCCAATGACGTTCCTTCTCACTAAGTGTGTGAGAAACTTATAATCAAGGATTTGAATTGAAAATGTTCTCATTCTAGGCATGCGTATATTTAAAAGTATGAAAAAGTGGTTGTTTAGTAAGAAGAAAACATCAAGGATGTGTTCACTTCGAGGTGAGGAAAATGAATAGAAACAAGAAAATGAATGGAGAGGAAATGAAAGAAATTTCACCAAATCAAGAAGTCCGTTTGATTCTAACGGAAACGGAATAGAATTCTCAATTACTGCCTCTGTCGTTGTTTGGCTCAAAAGAGAGAAGTGATGATGCTTATTTACTTATAAATAATATATATTGATATTTATATAAATTATATGTAACATATATTAATATTTATTTAAATTATATAGCATATATATAATTATTTAAATTATAAATAATATTATTAATATTAATAAAATTATATGTACAGTATATATTATACTCTAAGAAAAAACTTACATATAAATAGTTTATATAATATTATGTTTCATATTAGTAATACTCATAATAAAATATTATCATTAATATTAATAAAATGCATAATACCTTATTTATAGTTTAAATAAGATTTAAAAAAGCATATATACATATATTATAAATTAAATATTATATATAATAAATAAAAATATTATTTATAATTTAAATACTATAAAATTTATAATATTAATATAAATGATAAATAATACTCCCTTCCGCTCAATAATATCTGTCATTTTAGAAACTTGCACACTAATTAAGAAAAGTAAAAAATGACGCATGTACCTACTTTTTACTTTTCCATCAAGATAATAATTACTTTTGTGTTGAATAGTAGGGTTAAAAGTGGAAACAAGTGTGTCAAAAGCTAGAATGACACATATTTTTGAACAAGAATCACTACCTACAATGTCATATATTAATTAACGAAGGGAGTATTTATTTATATTTATTTAACTTTTTTATACTTATTTATAATAATAATTAATCTTATTAATATTTATAGTTTGAAATAGTATTTAAATTATAAATAATATTTATATTTATTATATAATTTATTTAAATTATAAATAATATATATAATTATTTTAAAATTTCATAGTATTGAAACTATAGCTAATCATTATTTTTAAAATTTATAGTATTTAAATTATAAATAAAAATATATAAATATAAATTATATATAATATATTTTAATATTTATATTAATTTATATATCTTCTCAAAATAATTTGAGTTTTATAGTATTTAAATTACAGATAATATTTAATAATATTAATATATATTAATATTTTATCTTATATTATAAATTACATATATTAATATGTATTTTAATTTATTAATAATAGACATGACTATTACTGAATTCATAGTATCTATTTAAAATGAATATTTATATATATATTATATATGTATTTGTAATTTATTTAAATATTATGTAAGTTATAAATTAATACTTAGTAAATTATAATTGATATATGTTAAATAAATAATATTTATAAAGATATAAATATTGTATATTAATATTTATTAAAATTATGAATTATATAGTAATATTTGTCTAACATATATATCATATATATTGTATTTTTTTATGTTAAAAATGATGATAGGGGTAAGATGGAGGAAAGGGAATACCATTCCCTAGCATTGTGCGAGATTCACGAAATAGAGATATGAGGGGTTTTTGGAACAGAATTACATAAAATATTAAACAAACAACTACAAAAGGAATAAATCCCTTTCCCTTTGCTTACCCCGAATTGTACACACCCTACATAAGTTCCAATTAGCCTAGCTTAAAAATATGTATAAGTGCATCAAATACAAATAACTTTGTATCAAAGACACAATCAACTAAATAAGAAAGTTCGTTCTAACTTTAATATGTAAACCATTCATAATTTATGCCATAAATGTTAAAGAAATACAATACTAACCCATATACTTATATATTCTTACTCTATTCATATTAGATTTATTGAGTTACTCTAAGCATGTAAAAGGTTCTCTTGGATGTTGGTATGTATGGTTTATAACTTCTTAACTTTATTTCAACAATAACAATGGCAAAAGTGACGCTTGCAAAATCCTCCTTTGCTGCAACTGCTTTGACGACACATGTTGTCACACTTGTGCTCACTTGAAGTTTCAGGATTGCACTTACCGATGTGAGTATCAGCACAACATCTTAACTTATTTTCTGATGGTGATGGCAAAGGAATGTCCCCATCATGGTCTTGGTAAGATTTGGCAGCATTAATCCCTAATTTAATCGATTTCGTATAACAATAGAATAATACAACGATGTTATAATAAAAAAATTAATTGTAAGAGAACCATATAACACAATACATGAAGAAAAGAGAGAAAAATAAGTAAGCAAGATAATTACCTATATCCATTCAGATTAAAGCAGCCAGAAGAATCAAACATATGAAGAAACCTTTCATTTTTTGCTGCATATAAGTTCTTGATGAGTCTCTTATCCACTTTACTATGTTAATTTTAGATTTGTCTTCATAATTTGTAGAAAAACTAGACTATTTATAGTGATATTTTCATGTTAAAATGAATACCCTTTGCATAAGACTTTATAGCAGTTTTTGAATTAATTGTACAAAACGGTTTCCAAGTGCACATTAACAATATTTAATTTCGGAATGCAAAGAAAACTATAGGTTCATGACCACTTTATCAATGTATATATTGAAGAGTTATAATTTAGTTAGTTACAATTGTTGGGAGTTACGGTTTTAGGATTTCACTAATTAAGATTTCACTTTTACTAGAGTAATATTCACACTTTATAATAGACTAGAATACCTGCTGAATGTCTATAAATACATCCTGTGAAAATGGGTATGCAAAACAATTTAATTAAAAACGGAACCAGCACTTATTTCATTGATCTATATAACGTTACTGGGGTAAGCATTATAGATATTGGTTAAGATCGGTATTTTTTTGGCTGTTTTTGTTTGACTAGTTTATGTGTCATTATATTATTAGAGAAGAATATATGATCTACGCGGGATCTAGACTGGAACCACCACAAAATATTGTAAATATGCTGTTTAATATGCCATAAAAATACCGAAGCAAGTGCATAAGTTTTTAAGGAAAGACCCAAATTCAAAGAGAGTTAACTTTAATTACACTTACATTGTCCATTACTCTTTGTCAAAAGAAAAGAAAAAACTTACAAAGTGAACCTAATTAATCCCAACTTTTGTAAGTGGATATCATGCACGATTGAATGTATCATTTCCCTAGTTTGGTTTTGTTGACCGGACGATTTTTCAAAGACCTGCATTGTTGTTGTAGTCTTGTTCTATACATACACTTACATATTACAATTAAATATAATTAAAATTATCTTATCGTAGAAACAAACATAGATATTGACTTATCTTTGTTTTGTACTTTCTCCCCCAGTAATATATGGGCTTTGTTTACATGGTTAAAATGGTTCAATGTAACTCTTCATCGAGATAAATAGCCCACATATTAAGGCCTGGTAGACCTAGTGACCCCCAAATCCTTCATCTGCCGAGTAAAGCCCAACATTTCTATGATCAATCCGTAGTTCAACACTTCATTTTTTTTCTAGGACTGATAATATAAGACAGGGTAGTATCTACTACTATCATTACACTTTGCGTCCAAGACATATACCAATTAGCAAGTAATAATGCCCAGACGTGTTGGCAGAGTAACATGTGACAACTTAATAATGTTGTAAGGTTGAGACCTTCTTAGCTTCAAGTCTTGATAAAACGAGGCATATCGATTAATTTATTTAATTCTTCATCATATGTATGTGCTAAAACATAAACATCAATAGTACATAAACATATTTTTGGCTGTTTGTGGTTTGTTGAAAGTATCTGTAAAAAAAAAAAAAAGTATCTGTAAAAAGGTCTTCGTAGAGAGTTTTTTTGTCGGTTTTATTGACAACTGCTGAAAAGGCTATGTGAAGGTTTTTTTATTGACGGTTCAGGGTTCGTTCGATCCCAAGCTTTAATGGAAAAGCAAGTTTAAAGCCAGCTCTAACATAATTGGTGGTGTTGTGGCTTTTGAGGCAATTGTTTAGGAGATTGACTTATTTTCTGGCTTTATTTGTCATTTTACCTTATTACCCTCGTTTTCACTGTGTCAACCCCATCAACACTCATCCCGTTCTTTCTCATTCCTTCTATTCTCTTCTTCGGCGACATTAGGGTTTGCAACAGCACAATTGTTCGACGCCATTACAACGAGGTACACAGTTCGACTACCTTCGAATGTGCGAATTTTATCTCTCTCTCTCCCTGGTGTTCGGTGCTTCCTATTTTGAGAGACAGTGCAACCTGTATAAGAAAAACGAACAAGTAATTATTCAGCAAGAGTATCAATGGCGTGGAAACAAAATTTTCACTGCTACAACGTTGGGACTGCAATTCTTGTTATGACCGATCAAAGGCCAGAAAGAGATTATTATTACGAAGTGCGTAGTTGGATTAAATGAACAAATCAAATGCGTATGGAAAGTTGTAACACAAATCTACATCACTCTATTGTCAAAATTATCCTAATCCCTTCTATAAATTTCCCAATTTCCTTCTTATCTCTCCATGGAAACACGGAATCCGGAAAAGATCAATGGAGAAAACTAAGGGGCATTATTGTAATTGTGGTGAAAGAAATGAGGGCACAGATGTAATGACGACCGTGTACGGTAACTGTAAAACGAGATGGAAAAACCAAACGCAAGGTTTGCAACCTTTATTATAAAGCTTGATATTTGGCCTTAAGCTAGCCAGTCAACGTTATTTAAAGTGGTCAAATGAGACAGATTAAGCTTTAATTCCAGGAAAAGCTTGGAATCGAACGCGGCCTCAGTGTAACAATAGCTGGAAAGAGATGATGAGATTCAATTTATGTTCAGAGGTCAGAGCACGTGCACCGTGTCAAATATGAGCTAGAATTTTTTTTCTCCGGCTGTTATGTAATTATTGAGAAAGCAGACAATCAGATGGGTATGGTTGAGTAATTGGATAATTCGGTGAAATCTAAATTGAAAATATAATTAGATTTAAGTTATTTTAGTTAAAAACTAAATTATCTAAATTTTGATCAAATTCAAATTAGTGGTTATGTTAATTATCCAAAATCTGATTTTTTAAGTGAAACAGGTTAGGGATCTCTGTAATCTTAAAACTTAAAAGTCAGACAAATCATTCCTTTCTCACTCAAATCCCCCGAAAAAAGTTGAAAGAATATTTATTGTTTTTAGTTTTCAAGAATGAAACTATAGATCTCTATTTCAACTTTAGCCAAGTTGATTTTCAACTTTTTTTTTTGGTCAACGATTTTCAACTTTTTTTTGTTGGTAACCTAAATTTCGGATTAATGATTTCATGTTCTTTGCTTATATCTAAAATATATGACATTAGTGATTTTGTCTCATTTGATATTGCATTATTCTAAAGTAAGTTAAGAAGTTAAAGATCTTATTAGTGTGCTTACAAGATGTTCGATGGAATGAGTTAAGTTATACTCCCTCTGTTCCTAATTGACCTTCCCTTTACTATTTGGGTATGTCGTTTGACTTCAATATTTAACATGTAAGATAATATAATTTTATAAATCTAAGTATTACAGTGAAATCCTTATGTGAAAAACTATATGTTGTAGAATTTGTTTTATAAAATTAGTTTATCTTATATGTTTAATATTGAAGTGGAAAAACGTGTCAAAAAGCAAACTAAAAGGTCAATTAGGGACGGAGGTAGTATATGTTTTATTTACATTGTTCTTGATGGAAAACGTATCACATTGCTGAGTTTTATTCAAATCCAGGTGTTGAAATTCGGAAGCTGAACAATTGCATAAAGAGCATAATGTATTATTTAACAGTTCACATCAAGGTCTTTTTTAGTGGTTCTTAGCAAACATTCACCGAAAATATCATTTTTTTAAATTTAGGGCCTGTTTGATTGTCACAGTTAGGACAAAATTATCCTTTTTTTAATTTGTCGCCCATCTATCAATCATGTTCTTTGAGCCTCATTCTTTTGTGGGTTTATGGAAACAAGTGTATCTAATTAGCTTTCTTTTTCTCTATATACGTCACATACATCAATTGTCATATCATTTTTTTTACTTTTTCGTATACCTATTGTTGGTGTAGAGTTGTGATCAGAAACTAGAGTCTTAAACTTAGAACACGAGAGCAAGACACAAACAAACTTCTAGAGAACTAACTAACCCGCTACAATTCAGGCGGCACAAAAAAGGATATACCAACTATTTCTTTTAGCAGATTATGATATCTTTTTTTGGTGGTTATCAAATTTTATCTACTATGGTTTGGTTACAAGATAAATAATCACATGTTTTTATAAATAAAGAGAACAAATAGGGATTGAGGTTCACAATTCCAAGATTGCAGCGTGCATGAGAGTTAGAGAGTTAACCATTGTTTCATTGAAGAGAGAGCTTTCGATTTGTCAAAGAATTCAATTGTGAGAGAAAGGTAATGAGTGTCAAGAGTTTGTTCTCAACGTGGGCAGATCTCTAAGAGGATTTGATGGGACAAAATCCCCATCCCTAGGTATAAGGCTATCCCCCATTAGACAATAAATAAGAGAGAGATAGAAGAAGAAGAAATAACCATTGGAGTGGTCGAAGAAGAGCTTCAATGGTGGTGTTAAACTTACAATATACAAGTGCAAAAACAAAAAAAAAATTATATAATTGTTCATCATAATTCATGCTTTTCAAAACAAGATGCATTATGAATATATTTTGGTAAACTTACAGTTTTATGTTTTTGGAATGAATATATATTACGTATGTTAAAAGTAAAGTGAATCTTATTCATTAAAAATGAATCTTCTTTAAAATTTTCTTTTCTTAAACTAAATGTTCACTTTTTACAACAAAGGATTTACATTGTTTAGTATGAAATGTTCACTTTTCTCCAACATAAGATTCACTTTTCTTGAACATAAGATTCACTTTTCTTAAAACGAAAGATTCACTTATCAATAAATGAAAGGTTCACAAAGTTCTAGCATAAGATTCACTTTTCTTAAACTGAAGATTCACTTTTATTCAATATAAGATTCACTTTTATCAAACAAAAGATTTACCTATCAGTAAATGAAAGGTTCATATTGTTCTAGCTCAAGATTCACTTTTCTTAAACTAAAGATGCACTTTTAATAAACAAAGGATTCACATTTGTTTAATATGAGTGATTCAAATTTCTTAAACATAAGATCACTTTTCTATAACAAAATATTCATAAAAGTTCATGTTGTTCTCGCATAAGTTTGTGGTAAGATTCATTTTTCTTAAACAGAAGATTCACTTTTCTTAAAAGAAAGATTCACTTTTCAATGAATGAAACATAGTAGTTATCAAACTGAACTATTTACTACTATAAGAATGGTTAGATAGCTCATACAGTCAATTATCTATTATGAATCTGTTTTGTTGTAACAATGAATCAAATTCTGATACAATAGTGTATGATAGTTCGAACAATTGATAGTAATCAAAAACGTGATTCTTATGTTGTGATCTGTGAGTGAATCAAACACTACTTTAAATATTGTTTGATATCAGTCCTCTAGTATGATTCTTATGTTGTGATCTATGAGTGAATCAAACACTACAGATTCTCAAGGGACGACAGGCTAGAAAAAGAGAGATCTTTTCTCTCCCGAGGAAGTTGGAAGAAAAATACTCCTATTACAATCTTCATAGACTACATTAGCAGAGAAGTGTCGGAGTATCAATTTGAAAAAATAGTGAGCAGATTCGTTAGATGGACCAGAATATACATATGCAGAAAGGTGAGAAAATGGTCCCAGAAAGCTTTTGCTTTTGTTGATGTCAACCACTTAAAAGATGCAAAAAGAGTGATTGAAGGTATAAAAGGTTGGTTCATAAACGGGAGTAAACTCTAGGCTAGAATGAAATTCCAAGGTCATAAAGAAAGAGGAGAAAAGACCAGATCAAGGTCTGTTGCGAAGCCAGAAAAGTCGAAAGTAGCTCATGAATACAAGGAAATAAGGAAAAACAGGATTCAAAAAGAGAAAAGCCTGGCGTTATCCAGGTTATCAATAAACGTCAACGCGCATGAAGAGATGAAAAAGCACCTAGAGAAATGTGTTGTTGTTATTATGCTGAAATACTCCTAAATTAATCTAAATTAATTTAGGGGATTTCTTTTATTAAATCCTAAATAATACAATTAAAACTAAATTATTATATGGTATTATGAATTTAATAATAAGATTTATAAGTCAATAAATCTTGGAAAAATTTTGAGACACTCCAATTATATTATAAAGATTTTAGAAATATTTGGAACATTAATTTGAATCATAAAACTCAATATAAAATCATAAAAACCTTAAAGCTCCTTAAGCCTTGCTAGGGTTGAATTTTTGAGAATAGTCAAACCAGCCCATGAAACCTATACCAATAAAATTTTTATGGAAAACCAAGAAGATTGATAATAAGAACGTTAAAAATGGATCATCCTAGCCAAAGTTATGATATAATGAAGTTTAGAGCCAAAATTTGGAAGCTTGTTGACGTGGCTAGGGCTTTCTGACTCAGCTGCCACCTCGGGAGTCGCGCCCAAGCCAGTGTTCCACAAAAAATGCCTAAGTATTCTCAGCAACTATCAGATCGTGTGCCCATCTTTAGACAACCATAACTTTCGTTTTATTCATCCAATTGCGTCAAACCTTCACCATTCTCTTCTCCTTTTAACCTAGTTTTTAACCATTACTCACACTTGACCTAACTCGCCCCACATTCGTCAAAAATTTGATCTGAAGTTGCCTCCCTGAGAATCTGCAAACCAGAATTTCCAGAAATCCATTTGATAAGATAAACTTCGTCTTATCATATCTTCTTCATTCGTGAATGAAAATTCGCGTTCTGTAGCTCATTTTGTAGATCTTTAACTCCTCTACAACTTTCCTTTTTACAACCAAGGCTGATTCTTAATCGTGTGGAAGATCGAGGCGTCTAACGTTCCCAACTCGATCACGTCAGGTTTTTACCCAGAATTTTTCCAGAACCGACTAGGTAAACTCGGATCTTGTGAGATCTGTAACTTTCTCTCTAGTTCATTAATTTCAATGATTCTTCCACTCATGTTTAGAGTTACATACCTACTTTAAAATGTGGTAGGTTTCATGGATCAAATCCTTCTCAGTTAGCACGAGTTGATCCGTGAAGTAGCCTACTTGGTCTGCACATAAAATATCAATTTTCCAGAAAATCGAATCTGATTCTCCTAGCCGGTGCTATTCCGGTACGATTCCGACCAAATTACACAGATGATGTTGTTTGTTTTTGCATTCTCGAACTTACCCAACTGTTAATTTGACACAATACGCATTATATAGAGAGAATTTGTCGAAATTCAAATCGAAAACCGGTAGATCCCTAGTCGAATGAACCCAGTATTGAACTTGTAGAGCACTGCAGTATAGTAAAGAAATTAGTACCATTGGATTCGTATTTAACTTTCGAGTCGAATGAAACAAAAATCAACGAATTTCATTCTGTAGATTGCGAGGAATCGACCGATTCCCATTCGTAGTATTTGGGGGTTAATCTGATGAACTCGTGAAAATTGGGCCGTCCGATCGTAGGTTATAAGAATGGACGGCCAAGATTAAAATGTAGAAAGTTTAGGATGTTTTTAAGTCGGTATAATTCACAGAATAATACTCTAACTTGCTAGATTTATGTAATGACCTTCCCTAATGTATTTTGACATGAAATTTTAACCATAGATTCCTTATAAAATCTAGTTTATTTTCATGTAAATTAATTAAGATTTTGAGTTTTTAAACGTAAGTTATAATTTTTGTAAGTTCTGAGTATTTTGGATTTATTTAGATAATTAGCAAAGAGATTTTTATGAAATAAATTTTTTATAATATGTCTAAAATATCATAATTACTATATATTAAATTTGATAATTTTTAGACAAGCGGAAATAGGTCTAAAAATTGTTTTTCTGAAATTTTCATAAGTTACCTTATAATCTATGGTTTTAATGTAATAAAAATTAAAGTATAGTTGGATAATAAACTTTATAGATTGAAAATAATATTAGGATGTTACAATAACATTTAATACAGTATGTTGATAATTACATTAGGTTATAAACTTTTATGAAGAAATAAAAGGATTAAAATGTTACTTTAGGGTAAATAGAGAAATGTAATCAACTCATTTATATTATTAACTTTAAGTTATGGGAATTAATATAGGAAGTTTAGAATAAGGGAAATACCTTACTTTATAAGTTGTATACCGATTAAGATTTAATTACAAGATATTAGGATAATTAAATGGGTTACATGAAGGGTTGCTTAAATATATAGATACACATATATATATTATTACATGATTAATAATAAAATGAGAGAAATACTTTTACTAATAAAATGTGGGAATATTAGTAATTTTAAAGGTAATCCTTACATGATATTCACAGTACTAAATGATAGTTCAACGTCTTAAGATAATACTATTAAAAGAATATTATATGAGTGGTATTAAATTATGGTTATGAAATTAAGCGTAAAGAGTTACCTTGGAAATTCTAAGATTTATATAAACCGTATTAAAATACATGTATATTATCAGTCAATGACCAGAATGTAAATCTATAATTGGGTTAAGTAATTAATAAGTTAAGACTTAGGAAAATTTGTAATTAGATTACATAAAATGTTACACAAATAGATCTTATTATATAATCAATAATAAAATAAATGAAATACTTTTACATCTAAATGTGAAGTGGGTTAATAAGTCTAGATTTAATCATTTCATAACATTTATAGTATTGAACAATAACTTAATGTTTTAAGATAAAATCATTAAAAGGATTATGAGATAAAACTATATTAAACATGATTAGGAAATAAATCTAAATAATAATCCTTAAATTTCTTAGAATTAGATAAGCCATATATAATACATTTATAACCTTAATTACCAATGTTCAGAATGTGAGTTTATAATTAAGTGATGTATTCAATAGTTAGTACTTATAAAAGGTTTGTAAATAGAAATTAGATACATAAAACCTTTGAACCTTTAATTAGAGGAAACTAAGTTACATAAGAGATTATATCGATCTACTTTACGACACTGAGAATATTAATACATCATTTGAACCTTAGGTTTTGTAAACAATTTAAAACGTATTTAAGACATAAGTTTATTAAAGTTTGGTATAAAAGGATTATACATAGTCTATGGAGGGAATGTGTGTAAAAATAAAACATTTAGGAAATTAAATGTAAGTAAGGATACATAAAAGGTTATCTTAAAACACCTTATTATATAGTTAATAATAAAACAAATAATATACTTTGTGAATACTAAATGTAAGAGTTCAATAAGTCTAAGTTAATTATAATATAGTTATTTCAAGATGAAAAGTAACTTAACATCTTATGACAAGATTATTAGATGGTTGTAATAAAAAGTCATTCTGAACTAAAGATAAGATAATTGAGTTTAGTAGCTCAATTAAGTTATAATAAAATGCATCTACAACACTATGATTCCAATATACAGGATATAGATCTTAATTAAGTTAAGGGGAAAACTTAATCATAATGGATTATCTAGTAGATATTGATAAAATACATAATCATTACATTGTGAAATAATAGTATAGTATTCTAAGATAAACCCATCATAGGTCATAATACGATGTTTATCTTAAAGTAAGAATAAAGGTATTGAGCTTAAGAATTATTATTGAGATTCTAAGATTAATTGAATAATATAAAATGCAATTATGATATAAAGGTCTCAAAAGTCTTGAGTGTGAGAATTATGGTTAAGTATTAGTAAAGTGGGTAAGAGTGGAACCATTATCAAGTGTTAATAAAATACATTCCTTGATCTGACAACCTTGGGCTATACAACATTTTAAAATAAGTCAAAGGTTACACATAACATTTAAGCAAGGGCTTACAAGATAATTGAGATTTAGAATTAAGAGTGAGGGATTTGTTAAAGTTTAACTTAGGATATAAGTTATTGATAATTGACTATCTTCAATGTTCCTTAGAGTGATGTTGAATGTTTGCACGAGTCTACTAGAACTGCTACAACGTTAATCAGGTACGTTTTCTCGTACTCAGATACTTTTGCTAACAAACTTAAGAGACATTTTTGGAAAACGCTAATTGAGCTTGAATGGATTTCAAAAGGAAACTGCTTGTGTGACTAACTCAGCTTGATGTGACTAACTGAGCCTTGAACGTATAACTTACATGGTTACTAGTTCTTCCTATATAGTTGTTTCATTAGATATTAACTACAAAGGGCTTACGCCTCTACACTCTGTAGGACTGAGTGTTTTGGTATTGCACTTGTGCAGTTAGTGATCTAGTGGGATAGCTAGGAATATGGGAAAATGTCGGATCTTGGTAAATTCTTCCTTTGACTCTGGATATCATTTCATCCATGAGCTGAGTCTTTTTATTGTGACGTGCGCGCGTCTTTACTGATGACTGAGAACGGGTCAGTAACAGCGAAGGGCTGTATATCCCTTGTCCAAAAGGATGTGTATGACAACGGAGGGCTGTATATCCCTCGTCTATGTGGACATTTGACCGGCGGTGGGGGTCATCTCTCCCAATTGGTTTTATTCCACTCTTGAGTATGTTTGTCTATGGGAATCAACTTTATGACATGGTGGAGACATAAACTGTAACACCCCAACTACTAACAACACACTTAATAACGTATCGCAGCGGAAATCTCAACTCACAACATCACTTAACTCTTTGGTGTTACACGCCGTTAGCCACCCTCTTGGCTAACAAGGCTAACATACATACATCGTACCGGTCTGATGGACTAAACTCCCGAGCAACTACACATTAATCCCGTTCCATGTTCAACATTCATTATACACTTACATTACAACTGTACCGAGTAATTACCAACTAACGCCGATACAATTTCGGTCTTACTACACCTACAGCACATCCACAATTTTCATGACTACCCACATACAATCAACTACCCCGTCCTACTCTCGAACGACCTCCAGTTCCTTGTACCTGAAACAGGAAAGAGAAGAAAGGGTGGCCCCCAAGGGGCTCAGCACCTTTGCTGGTATGGTAATCCCGCAGCCCGCATGCTACCGGGCCACGCACAACTAATTGTCGTCTTAGCATGCGATTGATTTTATTTAAAACATGCACACATAACACACATACGTCATGCCTAAACGCACACATCCGTTAAAAGGACACAAACACAAGGTTAACACACACAACATCACAACACGTTTCACTTAATAACATACACAAACTTAATTCCATCCCTCTTAGGGAACATAAACTTTACTTAGGGAGTGCCGGGGTGATATAAGCCCGAGCACAACATACATACATTTTCTTTACTTGGGTGTGGCGGCCTCATATAGGACCGATCACACCTTACACAATTTCCCCTAGCTCCGATAATGATGAGGTAGGTAAGCCTTGGTTAAGCTTGTGGGTGGTTGTAATTCAAGGAGGAAAAACAACCGTAACATATTAAAGAGGGAGTCGAAGCAACTTAGGCAACAACACCCTACCAACATTACACATAATTTCCCTCCTAGCCCGATGTGGAGGTCGGGTAGGTAAGCTTTGGCTAAGCTAGTGGGAGGTCGAACATCCAAGAAGGATAAACAACCCTAACATAACAGAGTGGGAGTTAATTCACATATATACATCAACTCCCAAACAACACGCGCGACCGGAACGACCGGATTCCTCACCATACATAACATATACTTATTAGTTAGAGGTTCCTTTATGGAACTTATCACATACATACATCACATTGTGTTACTAACTCGGTTAGACACATCAGGGAAAATCACATTCCATTTCAACAACACGGATAACCGTATCCAATAACAACAACATACTGAGCAAGTCACATACATCACACAAAGTCACACATACACTAGCGCACGGATAGCCGTAGTTAGAACGTTCCCGTGGGTTGGGACGTTTATTCCAAATACCGATCTCTTATGTGAACCTAAGGTCGGTTAACTATTATTTAACACATAATTAAGGTTAAGCGGTATCGGAATTAATTACGCCACAATAATGAATTACTATAAACTTATTTCATGCTTTATCTTGCAAGGTGGCAAACACACAGAAAAACACATTGGCACACAAGCCGGTGTAATCCGGTAGGACACAGGTTACAAGAAAACCATACCTGTCACCGAAGGTGCATTCTAATGTGCCATCACATGTTCCTTGAAAATCTTTGAACAACTGGTAACATTATAACTATCTCCATTAACATCGGGGTAATATAACTATTTAACGACTAATGCGCCCATGGTTAACCCAGTTAAGTAGTTTTATAACTTCACATTTTTATTACAAACTTTTCACCACTCAATTACCATTATAACTCACTTAACATATCCTTAACAACCTTATAGCATCCTTACTCATCAATCCCCATCATTGGGTATCATTTCCTACCCTGAAACAAAGTTTTTTTGCTCAAAATTACACTATGTCCGAACTTGTGTCCGAGCTTCCGAAGTTCGGACGCAAGTCGAGACTCAAATGGGTGAAAACTGTCGAATGTCCGAACTTGTGTCCGAGTTTTGAAGTTCGGACACAAGCCGAGGCAAAATCCAAAGAAAATTTCTACCTGTCCGAACTTGTGTCCGAGCTTCCAAGTTCGGACACAAGTCGAGGCCAAATCTGAGGAAAGCTTACAGGCGTCCGAACTTGTGTCCGGACATCGAAGGTCGGACACAAGTCGAAGCAAAAATAACCTGGGAAAATTTTCGAGTGTCCGAACTTCCAAGTTCGGACGGAAGTTCGGACACAACTTAAACTCAGAAAAATTTTAACGCGACGGGGCATGTCCGAACTTCCAAGTCCGGACTGAAGTTCGGACGTGCCCAAAATTTCAGCTCACAGAGGCAAATTCCTATCTATATTTACACTTCCAAAAATCCATACTCACTCCTTGAAATCCCAAGTCATCTAGCACCATTATGCTATAATTTTTTTGCACTCACTTAACTCCATTATTCATCCACCATTACAAGGCCAACACTCCTCTCTACTCAACATTAAACATCCCAACTGAACACCTAAACTCTCTCATCCATTAAACCATCATCACACACTCATTTTCCATTAAAATTTTGCCATAACCTGCCCATAAACCTTACACATCCAAATCATCAATTTTCATCCTTCTCATTCCTAATCTAGCCACACCCTTACAAGGGTCCTAACAGCACATAACAAATCCTCAAATCCCATCACAACAACATAATCACCATAAACTCCACAACTTCAATAACCACCTTTATCAATCACAAACTCACAATATTTGGCTCTTAAGGCCCTCAACTCAACATTAATTCACAAACCTCTTCTAACATCAATTAAACACATTCCAATATATATTTAAAATCCACAATTTGGGTTCATTAATTCGTTTACCCACCCCAACACCTAAACAATCTTAGACAAGGTTTGAGGTAGTTTTTTTACCTTAATTTTACAAGCCTCTTTAATTCTCCTCTTGCTCCTCATCTTCTCCAAAATCGGCTAAGAGGGTATGGAGTTTCCAACTCCATCCCAACATCCAAGAACACAAAAACATACTTAATTAATTATCTAAACCCTTGGAATATCTCAATTCAATAAAAGGGCTAGAATACAAAGTTAGGGTTTACCTTTTTGAAGTTTATAAGAGGGATTCTCACCCTTGAATCAAGAAGGAAATTACTCCACCATTGAAGGGTCAATTTGGAGCTCAAGAACAAGAAGAAAACAAGGTATCAAAAATGGTGAAAAATCGATTACACCATGAGATGAAGGAAAATGACTTTTTCTTGGAAATTTTTACCTTAGAAGGAAGAGGAGACTCCAAGCTTCACATTGGTGCCATTTTCTCTTCAAATGGGGAAAACCCATGGAGGTCAACTTCATCCTTTTGAAATTTGAAAAGAGAGGATGATAGAGGAAGATGAGAGGAAGAAGGATATGTGGTTTGTTTTTGATTTGGAGCTCAAATGGAGCTTGGGGATGAAGAGGAAGTGAGGAAGCCATTGTTGGCTTGTGGAGAACTCCATCGGCAGAGGAGGAGGGAGGAACCGGCTGGGAGAGAAAAGAGAGGAAAGAGAAAAGGAAAGAGAGAGAGAGGAAAAAGAAAATAAAGGAGGAGAGAGATGGGTGGGGGTATATGTACCCCTTTTGTTATTTTAGCTCTTTTGACTTAATTAATTAATTAACTAGTCTTATGTGAGTGGGCTGTCTACATTAATAAAACCGGCCCACTACTGTAAACACGCTGGAGCGTTTTTCGTCTTTTAACAGAAAACGCTCGTTTATTTACCCGGTTTAGCACTATTCACTAACCGGGACCGTTTTCCGGAATTTTCTCATTCCTTTAATTTTAATGGTTAAACTCCCATTAATGTTTTATTATTGTTACATAATCAACTATTATTTTTACGGGGTCATTTAACTGTTTAAAGTCACGTTTTCGGATTTTCTCGAAAAACGCGCTTTAAGACTCCGTTAGCGTTTTAACGCATTGTTTGGATCCGTTTTCTTCCGGAATTTTTCCCACATGTTCTTAATGTGTAGTTAAGGTATAAAAATATATTTATAACCCTAATGAAGGTTATATACCTCCTAAAATAATTAAATACGTACTTTCACATTTTGAGACTTTTACGCATTTCCCTTTTCTTTTTTGTTTTCCTTTCTTCACCAATGATCTTAAGGACTTAATTAGCCTTAGAAAATTATAATTACATAATTAATTAACACATTAAGGTTTGGGGTATTTCAATCTACCCCCCTTAAAAGAACTTCGTCCTCGAAGTTCACACTTCCCTAGCATCACTTGAATTAGAACACAGGGATTACTTGCATAACAAAACTTCCATACTCCAACATACTCTATATCACAACCTCGGACTTAACGGTCCGGGTAACACATCCACATCCATACATACATAACATACTTACATAGTAACCTCGGACTTAGTGGTCCGGGTACCTTAACAACATTGTACCTACATGACAACCCTTAGACTCTTAGGTCTGGGTAACATAACAACATTTAGACACTTAGGTCTTGATAACATAACAACCTTTAGACACATGGTCTAGGTAACATAACACTTCCGGAACTCAACCACATTAGGACTCGAGGTCAAAACAATATTTATTACATATACCACACAACATGTCTTAGCATGTATAACAACCAGAAATTCCTTTTCCATCTCTTCATGGGTTCGAGACCCATGTTGAGTACATATACATTGTGATCCCGCAGAACCCGGTCGCGATGGACACCTTCTGGTCCCCGTTCCTTTGGGAGATCAAAACAATTGCATACATCTTTAAAATATACTTCTCATGTCACCGGTCCGAAGACAAAGGCTCATACGTCCTCAGCTCATGAGCAAGTAATACGAAAATACTCTATATGAGGTTAAGTAGGATGAAATCCTTTATTGGAAAATACCAATTGAAAATCCTTTACAAGGTCACATAAAAGTAGTCCTTCCTTTGAAAATCCACTTAAGAATCTTAAAGATATTTATTGAAGTCTTGAAAATACCAATTGAAAATCTGAAACCACCAATTTAAAATTCTTTTGAAAACTCAATACAACTCCAAGTCCAATTATTGATAACTTCCTCTTATTCTTGATGTGGTTGTTTGTGACCACTTATAGGGAGTTTCAAGAATCATCCAACCCTAATGTGATCAGCATCAGTGTTGAACTATCTTTCCACTCCAATTTGTGTTCGGCTTCCCTTGATCTCATGATAATCAAGTTCCACCTCTCACTTCAATTTCAAACAACAACTAATTCAAACATATACCATTTTCTATCTTTTAATCCATCTAGTCATAATCATTACATCTTCAAGGGATAGAACTCTGTCTATCAATCATCATCCAATTTCAACTTAGTCCAAGTTACCTAGGGAATTTAATTCCTACTAGGTTCTATATCGGTTTCATATCTCTTCATAGATCACAATGCTGTATGTATATATATATATATCTATATATATTTTTTATCAAAATATAATACACAATATTACATTTGGTATCATATGAACATATATTGTCGGGGTTTTAGTTCCCCGGGAGTTTTTCTACTCCCTTATACTTATACTTTCACACACATCCGTTAACACAATAACACACTTATCACAATGGTATTCGCATCTTCTGTGCGCAATTACCACAATTAACCATGAATGAATGCGTATGTTTATGTAACACACACACCAATCATCAAAACAAATCATTTGTGCTATGCACACCATAGTTCACGTACACTTGTACGGTAAAACACACTAAACAGTTTTTGCGCTCTACCCCCCTTAAAAGGGATTACGCCCACGTAATCAATCACTTAACATTGGTTTAAAATGTTCTACCGTCGTGAAGTGTTTTATCTCCACGCGGTCTGTTAGAGGATCTTAACCATATTGGCGGTTTAGTCCCTAAACCAAGAATTTTTACCAGAGTTTGTTTAACTCGTAGCCGGTTTCGGTTCTAGCCTGTGGGGTTTCTAGGCGTTAATAATTAGCCATTCACTCATGTTCACTATTCACATTCAACACTTGAATCACTGGCTCACCAGTTTCTGCTGCGTAACTCCAGATAACTTTAGAGCTTAGTTTGCCCCATGCGTCATTCTTACTGTATCGTACATCTCCGATTATCACCTTTATCTTGGTAATAACGGTTTCTCAACCGACAGGTGGTTTCACTTACCATGAGCAAACTCGGTGAGTTACAAAACTTACTATCCACTTCCATGATAATTTGCTGTATTCCCCAATGATTTACTTGACTTCCTCCGACTTACAGTCGGTTGAGTTTGAGTAACTACCTAGTGTGTAGTACTCTTTCGGTTATTTCCAACACTTGAGGTATATTCCCTACCGATGTTTAATAATCGTGTTACTGTAGTCACTTATGCCAATCAAGTACCCTTTGATTGGTACGACCGTGCTTCTCTTATGCATCGGTTTTATCACACCATAAGTCTTGTTCTTCTATCACATTTAACATTTCCCAAACTTCCTAGCTATCTCACTCGATCATTACTGCACAAGAGCAATACCAAAACACTCAGTCCTACAGAGTGCAGAGGCGTAAACTCTTGACAGTAAGTCTCTTATGCGATTGCAATAGGAATTCACACTGAGTTCCTTATCACATAGTACCGACCATTGGCTTATTGCCCAGTTTGCGTATCATCACCTACTTGTATGTCCATTGAGTTTAACTCATAACTGGTTTTATTTGTCACATTATTATTTAACAATACTTATGCAACGGTCGCTTACTGCGCACCGTGCTCTTACTCATTGTATAACATTAACTTACACTGCATTCGCCATTATATTAGCTTCCACCATTCCACTGTGTTTCGCCATTTATTTGGCTGCTTGTTGAATACGCTATTCCTCGCGTATTTATGCTCCCTGAGCGTTGTTCATTACACAATTAGCATCACCCCTATGGTGGTTGCTATTAGACTTACTACCCTTCCGGTCTCCACAACTGGTGCAACGCTTCTATTCGTATAATACTCATTCAAATCACTCTTAGGTAACAACATCATGGTCCATCCCTAACATACCTCTTAAACTTGGTTCACATAACTACCGCCGTTGCGGTTTCACAATATCAAGAGGTGTCCCCACACTTTAAGCAGTGGTTCGTTATCCGCTTACTTACTTATATAATGTAAATTTCTGTGATCAATAACATTTTCTTAACACATTCGTTTTGTGGCTTTTAAGCCTTATTGCCTCGAGCTCTGCCCGTTGTAGGCTGTCCACACACATTACATGGTTTAGATTGGTATTGGGCTCCATGACAAGGTCATAGTATCACGGTTCCTTTCATGGGATGCCCCTTCAAGGATGTCAGACTTCCCTCTGACGACTTGTGTTTAAACTTGGTGTTAATTTCAGCCTTTGCGTTTCTATCACGTATCTTGTTCAACCATTGTTGACCCAAACACCCTTTTAAGGATAACTCCTGGGTGTTATTAGGTTATGCCTTTTCATCTGGCTTGCACTCATTGGTATGTTTAATTTCTACTTCGCCCCGCGTTCTTTGCTGGGTTGAATATTCTCCTTAGTGAGATTGATATCTCTAGTGATCATCTCGGGAGTCTCATCCCGATCATTGCACATTAACATATCCATAGTAGGCATCTGCCTCACCATATATAGGCTGGGCACTTACTCCAGCTATTGTGTTCATCCATCCAGATCCTTAAGACATATGCGATGTCTTTACTTACTAGTCAGTGCACTTCACACTTCTAGATTCTTAAACATTTCCTCGCAATAACTCACTAATCCCTTTAGTCCTCTTAACTTAACTGGGTTCCTTTACTTCAACCATTCGATGGTAGTTTATTACTCTTGTCTGACTTTTACTTCGGACCGTAGTATGGAGTCGACTACTTCCCGTGTTCCAGACTCCACTCGTATACATACATGGGGTATCCTACTGATACATTGCTACTTACCCGACTACCCCATAAGAAGGTTTGTCAGGCCCACAAGCTCCTATCGGAGTGCGGTCGTCCCACATTACTGTTGGTACACTCGTAGTGTCCGTCACACGCCTAGGTGAAGTATTCTGTTGCCAACTCCTCTTATATTATCCTGTGATAATATGCATTCCATGCTTCCCGAACTTAATCAAGGGAAATGTATCCACTGTTGTATTATTATGAACTCAATCCATTCCTCGGGTTGTTACCCTTGGGTTTACCGGTTTCCATCCGGTTATCTTAAAAGTAACTGGGTAAAACTTACCTACCATGTGGCACTGCGGCCCGTGTAGGTCTTCTGGTTTGGTTTAAAGAAAAGGGCGAATTAAAATAAAATGGGTTTGAAAGAAAATCTTTTTTTTTTGATAAATGGCTGGAAGACCAGCTTACAAGGTGATACTTCGGCAAAGCCTTTCTCACCAAATTTATGACTACAGATAAAAACCCAGAAGAAAAGAGAAACCATATAATTAAACTAGAAAAACAAAAGAGTGAACAAAACTTTTGCAGACAAGACGGCATGAGTAGGCAGATGAATATTTTGCCGGTTCCATTCAACGCAGAGCCGTTTGACCGTAGCCCCTAATTCGCTCCAGTCTGGCCCCACGCCTTCAAAGACTACTCTATTTCTCTGACTCCAAATTGCCCAAATTGCAAAAAAGAAAGTTGAAACCCACTTAGACCTCGCCACCATTCCTTGCCAGACTTGAAAGAGGGCGTCGGGAGTCCGGGGGAAGACGATGGTAACACCCCACCATTCTAAAAGAATGCTCCAAAGCTTTCGAGAGGCGGAGCAGTGGAGAAAAAGGTGATCGGATGTCTCCACTGCAAGGTGACAAAGGGTGCATTGAAGCTGGGCAAGTGGGATAAGATCACGGGCAAAAAGCATGTCTTTTGTCTGAACACGGCCCTGAAGAACCAGCCAGACCAAAACTCGATCAATGCGGCTCATTGATTTCTTATTTCTCCATGTGTATTTAGCCCCTTGAAGATCCACTTCAATCATATTCAGCTGGTTAACCCAGTCACGTAAATCCTCCATGCCTTTCGTACAAGAAGTGTCACTTCCCCTTTTCCGATCACTCCCTTTCATAACTTCATTCATATCTCCTGCAATGAGAATAGGGTGGTTGAAGTTCTGGCTTAGAATTTCCCCATACAGACGATTCCTTGCTTCAGCTCGAGTGGGCGCATAAACGAATATTATGACACCAGTGAACGGAATGGAATGCCATTCCATCTCAACCGCTATCCAACTGCTTCCATGATTGTAGTTACGAATTGTAATGACATTAGGATTCCACATAACTATTAGACCTCCAGAGTGGCCTTCTGCGGGGACCTCGATTGAGTTAGAGGCATTGCATGGTCCCCATAGGCCCTGCCACTCATTTGGAGGACGTGCCCGATGCGTTTCCAGTAGCCCCACAATGCTTGTACCGGCTTCCTTTACTTCTCCTCTGAGAATAACCCACTTTCCTTTTTTGAATACTCCCCTTATGTTTTGAAAGCAAATTGAGTTTGTCATCGAAACCAGTGCTTTTTTGTTCCTCAACTCGCTTGCTACGCCTTAAAATCTGCGAAAAATTATGTAGAGAGATGTCCGGATTTGGATAATGGCAATTAATCAGCCTTCCAAATTGTAGACATTTTTGCGCTTCTAGGGAGGTTTGGCTCACACGTGCTGACTGTGATGTCGTATCCTCATAATGAACATTGGGAGTAAGCAAAACCTCCAAATTAATTTCAGGCGAGAGAGGTGAAAGAAGGGCGTGGTCGTGGGACCGTAGATTGACAGACTGGGAATCTACGGAAATAGATGATTCCTGGCGTGTGAGTGATGAGGGCGTACAAAAGAATGACGTCGGACTGCTCTGAGAGGGGGGAAGAGATAAAGTAGAATGGTCTCGCGGGGGAGACTGTCGGTCTCTATAATCTCGGGTGAGATTATCAGCAGAGAGAGATGGGGCCGCTAATTGTTGACGTGAGGGAGCGAGTTGCTGTAGGGAGGAAACGTGCTGATGACGTGAGGGAGTTGCCGCGACAGCCCGACCAGACGACTGGCGTGAGGGAGCTGCACGTGCATTGCCATTTTTGAATGGATAGAGAAATTGGGATGAGTAGTCAACCGCCACACTGTTGCTATTTTCCAATATTAAAACTTTCGACGTGAGTGACTGCCAATTAGGGAAGTCATGCAACTGTATAGGCACCGGTAATGGAACTTCCGTATTTAAAATTTGTATTCTGCACCCCTGCCAATTTATTGCCACCCTCCCTTGTAAAACGTCTCCCTTACAGTTAATATCTGGTTTAAACGTTGCTACCATATTTGACTGGCATAATTGTTTCTTTTTAAACTTTCCATTAAATTGCCCTTCCGACTCCCAGTCTGACCCCGTTTGACTAGCCGCTACAGGTTTTGAAATTTGAATTTGAATTTCCGGCTCCGGTTGAACGACGCTTCTTGGCGTTGGAGTAGACGGGACGCTATGATTATCGCAATTGTGTTGCGTCAATTCGTCCGACCAGTATTCCATGATCCCAACCTTGTGGATGTCCCCATCTATCTCCACCTTTACCTCCTCATTAATAATGCACATTTTTTGCGTTTCCATTTGCACCTGAGCCTCTAAGAACTTAGGCAGCCGATGCATGTCGGAGATAATGTCAGTAACCACTCCCAGATGCCTGGTGATTTGGAGAACTGCTCGCTCAGACCAGGCCTGAATAGGAATTCCTCTAATTGATATGTTAACATTTCTGCTAGAGGCTTGATCAGATTTCTGCCACCACCGTTTCTCCCAATCGAGATCGACCCCTAGGTTGGAATCTATGAACTGCAGGGCCTTTTCATGAGATTCGAAGACTACTAGAAATTTGTGCGGCGACAAGCATAAAATTTCGTCAGTGTTTTGTCTCCTTTCACGCAATTCTCGCATGATGTCACGCCAGTTAGCACGGCCAGGCACAGATATGACGACACATCTTGAAATACCCCAAATTATTAAAGCATGGATTAAATATTTAATCACATTAATTAAGGCCTAAACATGCCTTAAAAGTCAACTGAGAAACAACAGTGGTCAACACAAAAAAAGAAGTTGCACCCTTGACTGTTAAGGGTAAATAAATACCCAAATGAACTTCTTAGGACCTAAAAATTTGTCCTAAGTATATTAACTAATATTAAACATATTATAATTGTGGACAACACTCAACACAAAGAACAAGCACTTTCATGCTTCAAGGTCAAATAGAGCAAAAAGGTGCTCTAAGAAACCTTAAAAATCTAATGACCTCTAAATGATATAAAAATTGAATACCATGATCAAATATCATGTAAGGGACACAACAAAACCGTTGTCAAGAAAACCAAGCCCAGAAACACCTTGCGACACAAAATGTGTACTAAAACTCCTTAAAGCACGTTTTGTGTAATCGCCTTCTAAATTGGTTTTAAATGGGTTAAAGGTTATAAATACCTTTAAATATAATAAAATATCATATTATATGATACTAGGAATTTAATTCCAGAAATTTTCGAATTTTACAAATTTAATATTAAAATATTAATAAAACCCTAAAAGGGGGCCCGCAGGAGTCAATGTTGACTAAGATTGGTCAAGAGGTCAAAGTTGACCCCTTAGACCATATAAGTTTGACATTTACAAGCCAAGGAGGCTCCAAATTCGTCACTTGCATATACAATAATCAAACTCCAACATTATTTCCTAAAATGGGGACCACCTTTTACCTTTCCATTATTATGACTTAATAATACACCTTGGCTCCATTATTTGACTCCACCAGCCTCCAAAAACGTGTGAGCCTGTCTCCCCCCTCCAATAATCGTTGCCAGCCCATGCTTATCCCTTGGATGAGTCATTACCCATTTCCAAATCAATAATATAGTCCAAAAGTGCTTTTCATTCAATAATGCCCATTTCAATTATTTCCTTGACTCCTAGCTCCATTCCAACGAGATAGCTCCATTACAACTGAGCTAATTCACTCTCCAAGCTCTCTCAACCGTGGTTTTGAGTTGGGAAGGTAGATCTAACCTCTAAGCTCCTAAGGTAATGGTTTAAGGCTTATTTTGGCTCTTTTTCTTCATCTCCTCACCACCTATGCTTAGATCTCGTGACTAATCACTTCCTATGGCTTATTCTCAGTGTTATGAGGTTAGAACATCAATCAAATTCGAATGAAACAAGTTTAGAGACCAAGGTTGCTCAAAATCTCATTTTAAGGTAAAAATGTGCTTTAAGCTCATAACTTTTGATTCCCTTCAAGTTCGGCTGTGAAACTTTGGTCATAGCCTCATCTTCTTCTCCTTGCATGTGGAATCTGTTGGTTAGCCATTTGGAGCAAAGGTGGCCGAGATCCAAAGGAAATACCCTCTTTTAAGGCATTTTTCCAAGGTAAAACCTAACAACAAGGTAGCATTTCGAGATCTAACTATTTCCTATGTCAATATGGTGGATCTAACACCTTGTGGTGTGTTTGGTTCAGGTCGAAACCATCTTGAACTCTCCTTGCATTCTTAAGGTGATTTTGCCTTAAATCTTACATTAAATTACTTCTTATGGTTAGATCTTGCTTGGAGACTAACTAGGCCTTGTTCTCTGTTTGAAACATGTAAAACAAGCTGTGGAGAATTTCTACTTAAGGTGGCCGAACCAAACAAGGTTCTATCTAGGTTAAATCAAGGTATAAATTACTTAAAACCTTAACTTGTTACATTAATACAAGTTTAAGCTATTCCTAATTAATTGTCGTGAGTGAAGAGGTGAAATAAGGTCTTGTTTGACCTTAAAATGATTAAGGAATGGCTTAATAAATTTTATAACTAATTAAACAAGCATAAATGTCAAATTTAAGACATTATGTGGAAGTTTGGTAAATAAATGAAAATATATGGTGAGGCCGAAAATTTATATGTATTTTGGGACATTTATGTGTAATTTATTTTGCAAGCCAATGATTGTAATAAGGCCATGTATTTTAGGCCATTTTATTATGCATTTACAAGTTTTTATTTAGGTTTAGGTGATATTCTATCATTACCGAAAAGAAGTGGGTCTTAGATGTAATTAAATTAAATTTGGGGGCTTTAGAATAATAAGGCCGAAAATTAGAGTTAAAAAGGAGTTAAAATAAAGTTTATAAGATTTTATAAAGTTTTGGGGTTAAATGGTGATTTCTAGAAAGTTTGGGTGAAAACCATAATTAAAGGAATTGGTGGTCAAGGAAATATTAAGGTGGTCAACCTTGACCATATGCTAGGTTTTGACCAAATTAGATAAGTTAGATAACTTATTTAAGGTCTTATAATAAGATAAGTATTTTATGGTAATATTTTATAACATATGTGGTAAATATGTTATTACCAAAAATAAAGGGTGTACAATGGTATTTTAAACACCCATGGGCTATTAGGAATTTTTAAGAATTTATTTGGTGGTTTTTGGAATTAAAATAAACTATATATGTATAATATAGTTAATATGTCATTATGACACTTTGGAGAAAAATAGATGGTGGAATGGTAAATATCAAAAGAATATGGGTTAATAAGGATATTTATAACACTTTGGTGAAATTTGGAGATTTTTAGAATTATATAAGAGTATTTGTTGAGATATATGTATAATATATAGTTTTAAAGATATTATCAAACTATATGTTATAAATTGGGCCTAATGACAATATAAAATGTATATTGAGGTCTATTCGGAATTTATGAAAGATAACCATAGGTTATACTCTTTTATAAGTTAGAAATGTTTATTGAATGGTATATAACATGGTAAAGAGAAAGGGGTGATTTGGTAAATAAAGGAAATTATGGTTTAAGGAAAAGTATAAGGTTTAAATATGCCTATGAGGCAATATACAATAGTTTTGTATAAAAACTAAAGGTTATAAATTAAAGGAAATAAAAATATCATATCAAATGGTATTAATATTTTGGTATAACAGTACATAATGTTATGTGGTCAAAAAGGGAATTTAAATAAATTCAGGGGCTATACCGAGTTAATAAGAGTTGAAAGATGAATTTTAGACTAAGGTCTATAACGTTATAAATGTTATGACAATGATATGGTTTAGATGGAATTAATATAAGGAAGGGTACTCACATAAAACAATGTGACAAACTATAAATAAATGGGATTTGTAAACTAAGGTGTTTATGGAATGAACCTTAGGAGTTGTAAATGTACAACATAAAATGTTACATGATATTAGGATAATAATCTTAATAAAAGTTGTACAATACAATACAACTAATGGGAATAATCATCTAACATAAGATGATAAAATGTAACATATGATATAAGAGTTTATGAAACTCATGAGAATTACCTACGTGGTAAAAATATATACATACACAAGAATAATGTATATAAGGTGGATATATATATATTATGGTTGAAAACCATATGATTTAATGGTGGTGGTTATTTAAAAAAAAAAGATATAGTTACGATCTATAAGTTATGAATTTTAGAATGCAATATAATACAAGAATGCATGCATACATGCAACTATGGGTTACGTACCTAAACTAGATGTGGATAAGACTGAAAGAAATATAAGGAATTAAACTTAACAGTTGAATGTTTTGACGTACGCGTTTTAAGTAACAAAGCCGACTGTTTTAGAGAAACCTGCAACAAACAATTGTAGGAAATGGGGGTGAACTGTCGGGGTTACTTATTGTTCGGAAATACCGGATGTAGTTAGTCATGGAGACTGACTTATAGTTTGTATTACTGTTTAGAGTATACTTCTGACAAGGACGCTTGACGAGCTAGCGGACTACACGGAGCATAGGATCTTGCTGATTCATACTCCACCGTAATACAGTCAGGGTGAACGGTATGTAAAGGGGTTTGATCCGAGTTGTCCTAAGGTTGCTCCTTGGGCTCGGATTTGGTTGATATAACTTGTATGTTGATATGAGTCTCTGATTGTCTCTGAGGACTTCCTCAGTTCAGACTCCTGTGTGATCTGTGATAGGTTGTTTGTCTGAATGTGATAATTAATATGCATGAATTGTATTTATAGCTGCTTATTATTTACTGTTGTTGAGTTAACAGTATTGGTTAGTATATATGAACCTATATATAAAACGAACTAGCGGCTATGGTGCTATCTTATATGAAACATAAGGAACGTCAGAAAAACGTTGTAGCACTATGATAATAACATATACATATTATCTGAGAATTTTATACGGAGCATTGGCCTTTCTATACGCCGCTCTCGTATCTAACACTGGATCCCGAGTTTACAGACTCCGGATTGGACTAATGACCTTAGTCTGCTGTGTTAGAAAATTTGGTAATGCGATGCGATGGTATAATTAATTAATTAATGGAATGGAAGTAAAGCCAAGAGGATGTGGCTCTTGGTGCGCGCTGTGATCACAAAAACGATACCAGGATGTCCGCGTACGGGTCCGTAAGTATCAAGAAAATTTCCCGTGAGCTAGAATGGCTCGTTGGTCGAAGACTCTACCGTTGGAGTGGCTACTGCCGTGGGTGACCCGCCATAATATATGGGTAACTAGAGACATGTCGTTTTAACGAGACATTGTCACTAGGTATAACTGAACAACTAAAACAATTGAGACTTATACAGTGGCGAACAATACCATGGATGAGACTTAATACTTGTTTATTATTCTCGTTGTTTCGCTTTGTTGTTCATTGGTTATACTTGTGGTTATTTTATTATGTGTTGATGGTTGGATGGAGCCTACCAGGCTAAGGTAAATCGAATATGGAAACTGTACGCTACGGCGGTTGTACATTGTACAATATATTGTTGATACTCGATACGTTCGATATACAAATGTTGTTTGAGATATTCTATGACTGTTTGGATTGGATGGATGATTAAATGTTTATGGATATTTGGATGATTGACTATGTATATTATACATTTATGCTTCAGTTCTGATTATAACAGTAAAATGATGAAGCATGAAACCAATCTAATAACAAGATGGTTAAAATGACAAGTGACCATTAGGGTCCAGGCCCGGCATACTCAGCGTCTATCGCTGATACTACACCATTTCAGGTTGTTGATCATTGTCGGAGCCGAAGAGCAGGAACAGGGTAATGGAGATGTGGTATAGTAATGAAGATGGTGTATGGTCTTAGGAAGGTTATGTATTTTTCAGGAGTGGGTAGACGCTCATTGTCGATGTTTATGGTTATGACTTAGTATGATGTATAGGAGTTTCTCGTTATCACTGCGGTTAGCAGTTTGTTTATTTTGGAAGTTGGAGGTAGTTTGGCGTACGTTGCTCGCATGGGCGAGTAATGGCCGGGGACACCCGAGTGAGTTTTGTAATTGTTAGTTATTTTCCGCGTGTGAGACGTTTTTTATTTATTGCTACGTGAGGGATGATATCGTGATATGGAGAGGGGTGTACACATCTGTCCAATTTTTCCATCATACTTAGAGATGGGGCTCAAGCTTATAATTCTTCTGCACGTAGGTCCCTGAATGGCGACGGCATCCGATGTTGGGGAGAAGGAGGTCGATGGCTAAAAGAAGGTTCCCCCTGCCGCTGATCGATCTTGCTATGCATGCGCGGAACCCATCTTTGTCCCTGTGGTGGTGCGCTTTGAGTGAACTTCCGTCGTATAGCCGTTTGCGTCTGAAGGTTGTTGCCATCAACTGTCATGCCGTTGGTTTCCGCTATGGCTTGGTCTGCCTCATTCTTTGACCCATATTCCACAAATCCATACCTTGTATTTGTTCGAATCCTTGTTGCTTTGGGGAGACGAATACCAACTATTCGACCAAACTTGTCAAAAATTTTCCAGATAGTTCCTACTCGTGTGACTTGGTTAATATTATTTATGAACACCGTCGCCCCCTGAGTGGATTTGGGTTCGGCCATAGTTTCTCTCAAATTTGCATCGTTTATGCTTGCAGTTGTTGAGTCTCTTCTTCCTAATTGCACACTGAAGTTTCTCTTCTATTTTTCGTATGCAATAATAATTTCATCACCCCTCTTTGTATTATAAGCTTCTTCTCTGGATCAAGAGTTTTTGAAGCCAAACCCTCCAGCCACTGAACAAGTCGAGGGCAGAGGAGCGCTTGACAGTCTCTGCCTACAAGTTGGCATGCCTTCAAATGCGAGGTAATGGGAAACTGTTCAAAAGGTCATTTATTACTCAATTTACCATCCAAAGTAAACAATGAACCCGTTTGAAAGAAAATCTGGTTTTGAAAAAGGTTTGAAAATGGATTTAAATTGAAAGAAAAATTCTCCTGGTTTTACAACGTTTCCTTGCCTTAACCGAGTCTAGCTTCCTGCTGACTGGTGTATTTCCAAGTACTGAGGTCAGGCTATTAAGCCCTTCCACGGTTATGATAATCCCACTTATCTTCATGGTACTTTACTAAGTACCGGTAGTTGTTTAAAATTTTCCGTACAGCCCTGTTATAGCAGCACTTGCCATGGCAAGTGCGCCATGCTAACTGGCTATCGGTTCAACACACATACTGGTTGCGGTATTGCTTTCACCCGCACTGACATCTGTGGCCTTATTGGCCCTTATCTTGATCTTATAATCTTAACCACAATCTTCTGGGTGCTCCTCACTGTCATCACCGGGTAATCATTAACTAGGGTGTTTCCCATTCTGGGAGACCCCTTTTTGCTTAGTATCATATCTTCTTCGCAGTTCGTTCCACGCATTTGTGGTTACTGAGACTTGTCTCTCGTTTGGGTACTACGTTGTAGTTCCTTAGTTGGTTGGTATACCGTTGGTGTATTATTTAACATTTGTTGTCTCGTAGACACTCGTCTCGGGTTTCATTACTTCACTCCTCCATTGTTGCACGATTGGTGCGTTGCAAGCTGGTTGTTCTCGACTGCTCCGCATGTCGACCCAGGTAGCCGGAAATTCTATTCCTTTAAGCATAAGATTCTTCACTTTTCGCTATTAAATGCGGCAAACATTGTTCAGATGGAAACCGTCTTCGGGATTCACACCTTTCGGAATCTACCGTATGACAGGTTCTCCATACTTACAGAGGTAAATGTCAACTGCCAGATCGGGTTTCCCGAGTAAGAGATGACTCCCATCTCTCTGGCGTTCTTCCCAAGTTATAAAATAGGGTTTGTGGAGGGCGGGATGGATATTGTAGGTTTTCAGTATTCACTGGTACTCCTAACTAGCGTATTTCTCACGCTATCACTCAACCCTTAACCCAAAGTACTAAACTCTTAACTCGGTACTTCCTAAGCTCGGTAATTCAGTCATCAGAGCGATACTTCACTCTGATACCACTTTTTGTAACACCCCAACTACTAACAACACACTTAATAACGTATCGCAGCGGAAATCTCAACTCACAACATCACTTAACTCTTTGGTGTTACACGCCGTTAGCCACCCTCGTGGCTAACAAGGCTAACATACAACATCGTACCGGTCTGATGGACTAAACTCCGAGCAACTACACATTAATCCCGTTCCATGTAACATTCATTATACACTTACATTACAACTGTACCGAGTAATTACCAACTAACGCCGATACAATTTCGGTCTTACTACACCTACAGCACATCCACAATTTTCATGACTACCCACATACAATCAACTACCCCGTCCTACTCTCGAACGGCCTCCAGTTCCTTGTACCTGAAACAGGAAAGAGAAGAAAGGGTGGCCCCAAGGGGCTCAGCACCTTTGCTGGTATGGTAATCCCGCAGCCCGCATGCTACCAGGCCACGCAAACTAATTGTCGTCTTAGCATGCGATTGATTTTATTTAAAACATGCACACATAACACACATACGTCATGCCTAAACGCACATCCGTTAAAAGGACAAAACACAAGGTTAACACACATAACATCACAACACGTTTCACTTATAACATACACAAACTTAATTCATCCCTCTTAGGGAACATAAACTTTACTTAGGGAGTGCCGGGGTGATATAAGCCCGAGCACAACATACATACATTTTCTTTACTTGGGTGTGGCGGCCTCATATAGGACCGATCACACCTTACACAATTTCCCCCTAGCTCCGATAATGATGAGGTAGGTAAGCCTTGGTTAAGCTTGTGGGTGGTTGTAATTCAAGGAGGAAAAACAACCGTAACATATTAAAGAGGGAGTCGAAGCAACTTAGGCAACAACACCCTACCAACATTACACATAATTTCCCTCCTAGCCCGATGTGGAGGGGTAGGTAAGCTTTGGCTAAGCTAGTGGGAGGTCGAACATCCAAGAAGGATAAACAACCCTAACAACAGAGTGGGAGTTAATCACATATATACATCAACTCCCAAACAACACCGCGCGACCGGAACGACCGGATTCCTCACCATACATAAATATACTTATTAGTTAGAGGTTCCTTTATGGAACTTATCACATACATACATCACATTGTGTTACTAACTCGGTTAGACACATCAGGGAAAATCACATTCCATTTCAACAACACGGATAACAGTATCCAATAACAACAACATACTGAGCAAGTCACATACATCACACAAAGTCACACATACACTAGCGCACGGATAGCCGTAGTTAGAACGTTCCCGTGGGTTGGGACGTTTATTCCGAATACCGATCTCTTATGTGAACCTAAGGTCGGTTAACTATTATTTAACACATAATTAAGGTTAAGCGGTATCGGAATTAATTACGCCACAATAATGAATTACTATAAACTCATTTCATGCTTTATCTTGCAAGGTGGCAAACACACAGAAAAACACATTGGCACACAAGCCGGTGTAATCCGGTAGGACACAGGTTGCAAGAAAACCATACCTGTCACCGAAGGTGCATTCTAATGTGCCATCACATGTTCCTTGAAAATTTGAACAACTGGTAACATTATAACTATCTCCATTACATCGGGGTAATATAACTATTTAACGACTAATGCGCCATGGTTAACCCCGTAAGTAGTTTTATAACTTCACTTTTTATTACAACTTTTCACCACTCAATTACCATTATAACTCACTTAACATATCCTTAACAACCTTATAACATCCTTACTCATCAATCCCCATCATTGGGTATCATTTCCTACCCTGAAACAAAGTTTTTTTGCTCAAAATTACACTATGCCCGAAATTGTGTCCGAGCTTCCGAAGTTCGGACGCAAGTCGAGACTCAAATGGGTGAAAACTGTCGAATGTCCGAACTTGTGTCCGAGTTTTGAAGTTCGGACACAAGCCGAGGCAAAATCCAAAGAAAATTTCTACCTGTCCGAACTTGTGTCCGAGCTTCCAAGTTCGGACACAAGTCGAGGCCAAATCTGAGGAAAGCTTACAGGCGTCCGAACTTGTGTCCGGACATCGAAGGTCGGACACAAGTCGAAGCAAAAATAACCTGGGAAAATTTTTGAGTGTCCGAACTTCCAAGTTCGGACGGAAGTTCGGACACAACTTAAACTCAGAAAATTTTAACGCGACGGGGCATGTCCGAACTTCCAAGTCGGACTGAAGTTCGGACGTGCCCAAAATTTCAGCTCACAGAGGCAAATTCCTATCTATATTTACACTTCCAAAAATCCATACTCACTCCTTGAAATCCCAAGTCATCTAGCACCATTATGCTATAATTTTTTTGCACTCACTTAACTCCATTATTCATCCACCATTACAAGGCCAACACTCCTCTCTACTCAACATTAAACATCCCAACTGAACACCTAAACTCTCTCATCCATTAAACCATCATCACACACTCATTTTCCATTAAAATTTTGCCATAACCTGCCCATAAACCTTACACATCCAAATCATCAATTTTCATCCTTCTCATTCCTAATCTAGCCACACCCTTACAAGGGTCCTAACAGCACATAACAAATCCTCAAATCCCATCACAACAACATAATCACCAAACTCACCAAACTCCACAACTTCAATAACCACCTTTATCAATCACAAACTCACAATATTTGGCTCTTAAGGCCCTCAACTCAACATTAATTCACAAACCTCTTCTAACATCAATTAAACACATTCCAATATATATTACAAAACCACAATTTGGGTTCATTAATTCGTTTACCCACCCCAACACCTAAACAATCTTAGACAAGGTTTGAGGTAGTTTTCTTACCTTAATTTTTACAAGCCTCTTTAATTTCTTCTTGCTCCTCATCTTCTCCAAAATCGGTTAAGAGGGTATGGAGTTTCCAACTCCATCCCAACATCCAAGCACAAAAACATACTTAATTAATTATCTAAACCCTTGGAATATCTCAATTCAATAAAAGGGCTAGAATACAAAGTTAGGGTTTACCTTTTTGAAGTTTATAAGAGGGATTCTCACCCTTGAATCAAGAAGGAAATTACTCCACCATTGAAGGGTCAATTTGGAGCTCAAGAACAAGAAGAAAAACAAGGTATCAAAAATGGTGAAAATCGATTACACCATGAGATGAAGGAAAGATGACTTTTTCTTGGAAATTTTTACCTTAGAAGGAAGAGGAGACTCCAAGCTTCACATTGGTGCCATTTTCTCTTCAAATGGGGAAAACCCATGGAGGTCAACTTCATCCTTTTGAAATTTCGAAAAGAGAGGATGATAGAGGAAGATGAGAGGAAGAAGGATATGTGGTTTGTTTTTGATTTGGAGCTCAAATGGAGCTTGGGGATGAAGAGGAAGTGAGGAAGCCATTGTTGGCTTGTGGAGAACTCCATCGGCAGAGGAGGAGGAGGAACCGGCTGGGAGAGAAAAGAGAGGAAAGAGAAAAGGAAAAGAGAGAGAGAGGAAAAGAAAATAAAGGAGGAGAGAGATGGGTGGGGGTATATGTACCCCTTTTGTTATTTTAGCTCTTTTGACTTAATTAATTAATTAACTAGTCTTATGTGAGTGGGCTGTCTACATTAATAAAACCGGCCCACTACTGTAAACACGCTGGAGCGTTTTTCGTCTTTTAACAGAAAACGCTCGTTTATTTACCCGATTTAGCACTATTCACTAACCGGGACCGTTTTCCAGAATTTTCTCATTCCTTTAATTTTAATGGTTATTAAACTCCCATTAATGTTTAATTATTGTTACATAATCAACTATTATTTTTACGGGGTCATTTAACTGTTTAAAGTCACGTTTTCGGATTTTCTCGAAAAACGCGCTTTAAGACTCCGTTAGCGTTTTAACGCATTGTTTGGATCCGTTTTCTTCCGGAATTTTTCCCACATGTTCTTAATGTGTAGTTAAGGTATAAAAATATATTTATAACCCTAATGAAGGTTATATACCTCCTAAAATAATTAAATACTTATTTTCACATTTTGGGACTTTTACGCATTTCCCTTTTCTTTTTGGTTTTCCTTTCTTCACCAATGATCTTAAGGACTTAATTAGCCTTAGAAAATTATAATTACATAATTAATTAACACATTAAGGTTTGGGGTATTTCATAAACTGTCTACCACGGGTTATGGATATTCATATCATTCCTAGTCCTTTGTGACTACCTGAGTCTTTCTCTTCTTAACCAGAATTGGTTCTAACATCAACAATGAATGCTTACTAACTATATGGTGTGACTTCCTAAGTGATCGTTTTGGTTTTAAAGTTGTCTATCTCTATCTTTGCTTTGTTCTCTTTTCTCTATGATTGATTGTTTTGAAGTGCCTCCTTTCTCTGTTTTATTTTCAAGAGTTTAATTTCAAGTTACTGTTTTATTTTAAGAGTTATGTTTTAGTTATTGTTTTGGAGAATTGTACCAGTTCCATTCTAGGGAACTGACTCACCCCTCCCGGGGTGGGCTGCTTGGTTTCATCTTGCAGGTACGAAATTGTTTATATAGATGGCCACGAAGAGTATGAGTGATTGGGATGGGAATTAGGAATTGTGGAGAGTTATTCTATTTTATTTGTAGTTATGTTTATGTTGTTTTTCTCGAGTTCAGACCGTAGCTTAGATAATTTTAATTGTTGTAATCAAGGGAGGTTTTATACCGGGTGTTTGGTGCCCGATGATCTGTAAACGCCAGTAGAGATTTTATATTCCGCTGTATTTATTGTAAATAGGGGTGTTACATATGCTTCAAGAAGAGAAGAATGCAAAAGATGCGTTGAATTGCATTCATGATTGATGGCCGAATGTTGCAGGACTGTTAGCCCTATCAAGGAAAAAGTTCCTCATTGTCTTCAACTCTTCCATTGAAGCAGAAGATATAATAAGTAATGCGCAAACGAAGGGCAAGGAAAATGGGGACATGGATATACGATGATGGATGGTATATGATCAAGTAGAACGCAAAGCCTGGGTTATTATTCGAGGCTTCCCCCGTCCATGCTTAGATTAGGACTAATGTGTGAAAGATTGCACAGACAATTGGGGAGGCAATTAAGATTGAAGATGATGATAACAACTTCATGGAAAATGCAGAGGTTAGAATATGAGTTGAGACGGCCACACTCCAGATGATCAACTTGAAGATCACTGTCATAGTTGAAGGCCAGTGATTCCCGGTGAGTATAGTAGAAGTCGACGAGCAGTCTTACCACCACAAGGACAAAGACCCCTTCAAGAGCATATTCCAATTAACGAGAGAAGAGGAAAGAAATCCATAAAGTCAACAAAACTCCAAAAATCACTACAAGAAAAATAGGATTTAGCGTCCGAAATTAGCGTCCGATTAAGCAGCGGACGCTATTTTTTTATTAGCGTCCGATTTTAGCGTCCGATTTTCTATTGGACACTGAATTGTGTCTAAATCGTATTCAGACACTAGCTGGACGCAGATTAGCGTCCAATATTAGCGTCCGACACTAGATCAGACACTGAATTGTGTCTAGATTTATACTGGACACTAACGGACACAGATTAGCATCTGATATTAGTGTCCGACATAAAATCGGACGCTAAGATACATATATATATATAAAAGTTATTTTAACCTTATGGTTAACAATTCATTTTAGTAAGAGTACTTAAAATTATTTAAATTAACTAGTCTTTTTGCTCACTACAAAAAAAATTCTGTATACCAACGGATAGCTATACCCACTCATTAATATAACCATTGGTACAAATTTAGAAAACATAAGTAATTAAAAGGGCGCATTTAGTATTTTCTTTCCCGGACAAAGTTTCATTCTCCCGCTGCTCCACCCATTTACCTTCGCTCCTCACTCAGAAGAATGCGCTACTTTGGTTTCTTCCATCGCTCATCAAGGTCACCGTCCATCCCCTCCTCTTTCCTGATGTTGGCGCTCCTCTCTGCATTTTAATGGTCATCTTTCTTCCCAACGCCAACCAAGGTTCGTCATCTTCTACTTCGAGTACTATGCCAAACCCTAAAAATTACGGCTTGCATTCTTAAAACCATGCCAACTCGACAAATCTGAAATCTCTGCTATTAGTGAATCATATCTTGGTTTTGAATTCTATAGATTTTTAGTAATAAGTTACTAAGACCTCTCTGCTATTAGTTTGTACGAAATCAAATTCACAGCTCTCCCTCAATGATGCTTTCAAGCTACTAAGGCCGCTGTGCTACTAATATCGGACGCCTTACTCTCCACTTGCTTCAAGGCTGTTTTGCCAAGTACTATTCTTTGCATTCTTTATTATCCAGTCCTGATCCGTTTATGTTTTGTATTGTTTAGGATTCCCATATGGCTGCACTTGTAAGAGAATGATTTGACAACAATGATCGTCTCAAGGTATAAATGAAATCAATATATTGTTTTATTTCTTAGGTGGGGGTGAGGTTTGGAAGATCTTTTTCCTTGCAATTCACTCAGCTATGTTGATGTTATGTATTTGCAGCTTCTAGAAGAAGACTTCACAAAATGTCGTGTTCACCATCACATGCTCTCATTGTTAGAGAGTAAGAATTTGCTTGGTTCAGATGCAAGGCGTGCGAAAGTATGCTATCTTAATTTACTTGATGAGTCTAAACAAAAATTACTTGATTTAATCTGTGTACCAAAGTCAGAGATATATCTTAGAATATTTTTTTGACTCTTATATCAATAAAGATCGATAAAGCAATCTGTGCATCTGTGGTTTTTACTTTTGATAGTTCTGTTTCAGACCCCAATGTCCTAAATTGGAAGATTTCTGATGGTCTTATATTGCTTCTTTAGGTAGTAGCCGATATTCCTTTCAACATTAGCAAGGATGTTGTCAGGCAACTACTTCCTCTGGGTGACATCTTCTCCGAAGTTGTTTTACTACTACAGGTTGGTTTACTTGCTTGATCACTGATGTCTAGTGGATCTATGTTTAGACGTCATTATACATACCCTGGCTGAATTCCCGTTATTGTCATGTTTCCAATTGCTACTTGTGTCATTTTTTTTCCAATTGCTACTTATTATACGCTTCAACTATTATTATCCTAGATGTTTGTTTACAAAGCTTCTGTGCGATGACCATAGATGGCATGAGACATAGTTTGAGGTAGACACTATTATGTCACAATTTATTTCAACTGCAATTTGCAGGGAAGCACGTTGGCCTGTTTGTTATTTACTGACTGTTTATTGAGTATCTATTTCATCAATCGTGTCTTAATCATTTATTCAGGATGAAGCAGCATTGCGGTTGGTGGAACCATCTCTAAGGTCATCAGAGTACAGGCCTATAAGTGTCTTTGTAAGCTTTTATTCAGGTAATACTCTTTCAGTGAAGTCTACTGTGAAGATGTATGATGTAGAACTGGATCTCATGCTCTTGAAACTCTCATTGTTTGGAAATGCTTTGAGTACAAATTTTTGAAGGGTCTTTAGAGGCAGACTCTTCTATGTCAACAAATGATAGTGTTTGTTACATTATTCTCATCTCACTACCTTATTCTGGCTGCGCTGCAATCATCATGTAAAACACTTGTAGGAGTGCTGGTGGAGTTGAATTTGTGATTGTTGTGAGGATGAGTTGTGTGTTGTTGCCTGTTGCTAGTGTTGATATGAACTCGGCTGAGGATGATTTGTTACAGTGATTTTTCATTTTGTTTGTCGTACTCGCTCTTGTTTCTTGGTAGTAGTTGTGCAAAGGAATAAAGTGGTGATAAGGTGGAACAGAACCACTATCTAATTCTATACTTTGCTTGGATTCCATTTTTAAATTGGAATGAGATAATGATGTCAATTTTTTTATGTCAGAACTGGGGAGCCAAGGTATAAGTATGGAGTCTTAGAAAGAATAATCTCCCTTGCGGTGATTCTGCAATGTGGATTTTGAGTTGGTAGAAAGATGATTATGTTCTCTTGTATTTGAATATTTCTTAAAAGTGGTGATAGAAAGATGATTCTGTTCTCTTGTATTTGAATATTTCTTATGTATCATGGTGCTAGTATTCAGTTACTGCCGTTTGATATTTCTGTTGTCTATCTTCATTTCTCGTGGGCTAGTTTGATTTGTTTATTTGTGGAGTTTTGTTAGGTTTATAATCTGGTTGTATTGGAGATAATTGGAACATTCATTTGATTGATTTCTACATGACTGAAATAGTACTTAGGTTTCTTGTGGGGTGGGGGATAGCACAGAGGAAACCCAAGATGAAAGAGCGGTGGACTATTAATGAATATTGTTTCTCTCATTTGGTTGGGGATTTAGTTTTTGTCATTTTCTAAGCGGTTATCTATATATATAATAACGTCATTACTTTTAAGGATATCACATGGGTTTGCCCGTTTTGTTTGTGTACGACAAAAGTATAGACTCTGTAAATTAAAATGTGTGGCTAAACAGTACGTGATGCATGCCAGCCTAGGATAGTGTACAATACAAGGCAGTTTGTTACAGCTCTTTCTGCTGCCTGTAGGCTGTTGTAACGTGTTCAGTAGTTTGAAAAATCTGATGTGTTGTCTTTGCTTGTGGTTTGGACTTTAGCTTGCTCATTTGTCAACAATCAAATTTACCACAAAATTTTAAGTTTTAGTTCAACAAGATATTTGAACAGATCTATTGGTCTTTTATGTTTTTCTCATGATCTTTGTGTACATAATTGTTGATGTAATGACTGAGTTGATATGATGTGGCTTTTTTTAGTTTTCAGACAACTGATTTGTTCACTTGTTCCATTACTTGCTCTTCAGATCAGGATATCTTCATAGCAAAATCCGATTGCAATCCTCGACAATTATTGTTAACCAAGACTAGCTCTTGTTTTATCAGGTATCAATCTCAGAATCTTGTTTTAGGCTTAACATATAGCTATATTTTGCTTAACCAAGACTAGCTCTTCAGCTCTGCTTGAACACGTACCCTCATCAATTATTGTTAAATAGTGATAGTCATTCATCTCCTTGTTTCATCTTCATTTTGTTTCTGTCTGTAGACCAATTATGGTTTGAGTTGTAAAATATTTTGTCCGTCCTGGACAGTTTCTTGAATTTTTGGAAAATTGAACGACAATAGCATATACTGTTTGACACATACATATGCATATTCAGCTTCTTTCATATACTGATTGCACTCCCGTTCATTTTCAGGCTGCCACAATCTTAGAGATGATGAAATCTAAGAGTCTATTTGAGGGCTTCCTTTGAAGATTCACTTTGTGTTAGATGTGCTCTTTTTTGTTTTTTTCATGTAGAATGCTCCAACACAAACTTACTACATTTAGTCTTTTTATATGGTTGTGTTAGATGTGCTACTTTTTGGTTCCAAACATGTAAAACTAAGTCCTTTAGAAGGCAACAAAAGTGGGGTGGGAATGGTTCTATGTGAAATGAAAAAATGAAGCCTTTTTGGCTTTTTATAAGAAATTTATGGTGTCTTTTTATTTAACATAATGCATACAATTTAATTCCTGAATAGCATATGATAATTATATAATTTGATGTTCAAATATATAAATTAATAGATGATAGATATTAATGATAATTATATAATTTGACGCTAAACATGATGCATACAATTTAGCGTCCGAAGATTTGAATTAGGGTCCGATAGGTAGACACAATTTAGCGTCCGAAAGAAATTGGACGCTAATATGTAATCAATGTCTCCAGCTAGTTAGCGTCCGATTAAGCGGTTTGCGACCATTTAGCAGACGCAATTTAGCGTCCGAAGATTTGAATTAGCGTCCGATAGGTAGACACAGTTTAGCGTCCGAAAACAATTGTACGCTAATCTGTAATCAATTTGTCTCCAGCTAGTTTGCGTCCGATTAAGCAGTTTGCGACCATGTGGCAGACGCTACTTAGCGTCCGATTTCAGACGCTAACAAGTAGACGCTAAATAGCGTCCGAAACAAAAATGGACGCTAACTGGACGCAAATCAGTGTCTGCGGACGCAAAAAAAAAATAGCGTCCACGCTTTTAGCGTCCGATGCTCAGCGGACGCTAAATCCTGTTTTTTTGTAGTGTATATATTAATGTTGACGAGGTGCTGTCTGACAAAGATAGGGAACAAAATTGTCATAGTGATTCCCAAGGTAGCACTACAAGCTCAACCGGTAAAAGACAGTTTGAATCCCTATCCAAAAATTCTGCTGATGGTGGAAGGGTACGGAACAACATTGAGGTCGTTAATGTTCATGGGCTACTCGACCAGTATAGGGAGCACCCACATGGGGAATAGTGTTTGTTGTCTCCCAAGAAAAGTAAAATGCAGAGAGAAGATATAGGGGGCGCGGGTGGCACACCTTCCGAAATCGAGACACACGCCTTGCTGGAGCCGTTCCCCTCTACCGAAATTGAAGTCGCGTCGTAACAATGTAACGATGGTGTTGGGATTCTACAATTTGCCGACACAAATATTGAAGGAGGCGACCCAAGTCCCAAGAGAGGAAAATTTTGTGAAGAGCTTGAAACGCCCCAAGTCATGACGGGACGGGATGATTCTGTAAAGCGGGGTGATTCGAATCCCGAAAGCGAGAATATCGCAGAGGATAGATAATTACTCCCTCCGTCCTGAATTGACCGTCCTGTTTACTATTTGGACATGTCGTTTGACTTCAATTTTTAACATATAAGATAAATTAATTTTGAAAATTTAAGTTTTGCATATGAATCTTTACATGATAAACTACTCCCTCTGTTAATTAATATCTGTCGTTTTAGGGTGAGAGTCTTGTTCAACAATATCTGTCATTCTAGCTTTTTTTTTATCAGTGGGCTACAAGTGTAGCAATGTTAACCAGTAATCTGGTTCTACAGCAATGGATTTCTCCTTGCCAGGTACACAACCGTGTACAAACGCGTGACAAAAGCAACAGAAAAAAAACTAAATAAACAAATAATAGAAAACATCATTCGTTTCAGATTGCTTGAAACTCCTTCAATTTCGATGATAGCATCAGCAGATCTGGGGGTCAGCATTCTTTTAATTCTTCCTTGCCCAGCCGATTATCCCTTCAGATCTTTGGTAAATGAATAACTTTGGGACTTTGGTCACGTTCTGATTCCAAATTCCTATTACGAATAGTGCCCTTTTGCTCTGTCTATCTCGACCCATGACTATATTAGAAACGCTCTATTCCTTCCATACTGTTGTAGCCTTGTATTGCTAGTTTCTGCGCCTCGTTTTTTTTAGGATGCGATCAATGTTAGCTAGGGACTTCGCGGGTATGGAGAGTGAATTCGTAGCCTCTGACCATATTTAAAACATTCCGGGCCTCAGTAGAGATGGTTGCAAATCTTTTGTTCGGTTTCCTGACTCGAAATTTGTCCGGCTTCTTTTGTCTTGTCAACGTTTCTGGAGAAACCACCACCTTCAGATTAATTTCTGGTATGGTGGTCCCATCCACAGGAGTGGGTCGTCCCTTGCATGGGCTGGTGGACAAGCCCACAGAGAAGGATTGGGAGTCAGCATCACCGTGATGGCTTGAGTCGGGAGTTAACACCACTTCTAGAGAGAATTGAGGGGCAAAAGAAGTCTGGGGTGGTGAGAGAGACAATGTCGGGTGGCTTTCACAAGGGGGTTGAAGACATTGTTGGTGGTCTCTGCTGGGTACAGATGTTGTCACGCATGGAGATTCATCGGGAGGAGGAGATTCTGGTATAGCATGGGTTAACTCTTGGGGTTTTGCGGTAGGCATAATTAAGTATTCTGAGCCGAGTTTCATAATCTGTGAGTGGTACATAATATTATAATTATGTGGGAAGGCATTCAGCATTAAATTATCGAGAAAGGGAATGATTTGTGGTGGGATGTATGGGGGATATAGAGCAGTGTATTTTGGCCAATTAAATATCCCCTGACCATGGGCACCGTACTCAATAAGCAGGGTGTTCTCTTCCTTATCCCTGGCGATTAATACGTGTATTATCAATGCATTTGCCTTTTTTCTGTTTGCACCATGTCGACAGATTCATGTTTTCTGTTTGATCGTTGCTTTGCTCCGGCGAACACACCGGCGTCACTGGACTTTGCTCCCTCGTGGATTCACTTGACGTTGCTCTTGCTCCCAAGTCATCTGTCCATACCTCAATAATGCCGACCGTGGACCTCACATTGTCAAACAAAATCTCCACTTCCTCATTAATGATTTTTGGGGTGGAGGTTTCCAGTTTAACAAATACTTCTAGACTTTGTGGCAGCTCATCCATGTCTGTTTCAACCTCTAGCACTTCTCCAAAACTTGATAGTACCGCTTTAACTGATCGTTCAGACCAAGCTTGTGGTGGTAGTCCTTTAACCGCGACACTTACCACTCTGGTTGGTGGTAATCCATCTTCCCATCTCTCAACAACCCATTACTCCTTATTCCATTTGCTATTTTCCAAAAAACGCTCTTGGTCTCCCTTTGTGTGGAATATCACTATGTAGTCGTATGCTGACGAGCTTATGATATGTTGTATTCTTCCACCTCCTGCAAGCCCATCCTTCACTCCGTCGTTTGTGGTTTTTTGCTTGGATCGAACTTTAATACTCCTGTCCATGCATGAGACCAGGATACCTGAAGGCGCCAGTTTGATGAGGTCGCCATCTGTACCTCTGTCCACTGGAAATTGTGGTGGCTGAGGAGAGGCCGAGGACACCTGGGGAGTAGGACCTACCGATCTTGTCTCCGGGGATGCTGGCGGTGGTGGCGGGAAAAACACACGGGGTCTCGTCCGGCGTCGGTGCCTTGCAAACTGGGTATTCAGTCTCTTCCCGTCTACCCACATCCCGTTGGTGGTATATATTGCTTTACCTGCTGCTTGTGTATTTTCATACTCAACAAACGCGTACCTCGTGTTGGTGGCTATGCGCCTACTTGTTGGTCGTGACAGATTAACAATTCTCCCAAATTGGTCGAACAACTTCCACAGGGTCCCAAGTGTCGTGTTATCATGGATGTTGTCGATGAACACCGTATTTGAATGCTGGGGAGGTGGCCGTGACGACGCAGAGCCTCCTTTCTTATTGCTGGTGTAGTCGCCCATGGTAGTTCCTCTCAGGAGGCATAAATACGTGTTCTCACATGTGGGTAGCCGCCACGCTTGAACTGCAACTATATCTCTATATCTAGCTGGGCTACCTACACAACTCCTATTATTCCTCGAATGCGTATGTCTGCATTTTGCGGCGGTGGATGTTCCAGCGTCTCCCACCTCAGGGGATGTAGCTAGCTAATGGTTATCTGTCATTCTAGCTTTTTAATATACTTTTACCATTTCTAACCCTACTATTCACACAAAAATAAATATTATTTAGATAGAAAAGTAAAAAGTAGGGTACATGCGCTTTTTTCTACTTTTCTTAATAAGTGTGCAAGTTTCTAAAAACGACAGATATTGTTGAACGGAGGGAGTATGTTACAAAAATTAGTTTTATAAAATTATTTTTATCTTATATGCTTAATATTGAAGTGGAAAAAACGTGCCATAAAGCAAACAGGACGGTCAATTCCGGACGGAGGGAGTAATTTGTTTAGTGACGGGAGAAAAATATTTCTTCATTCCCGAGACGCTTGAAGTTTCTCGTACGACGCTAATAGAAGATAATGTTAATACAAATCACGAGAAGCAAAATAATGAGGCCCATTTTCAGGAAGGTGAAAAGTGGCCAGTTACCCCCGGTGCAAGAGAATGTTTTAAATAACAGAGAAAAAGGCTTGTCCAAGCAACAATGAGCCTCAAAAAGTCCGGTGCAAGAGGGGGAAAAGGGCTTAATCTGTTCTCTGAACTCTTTCACAATACCTCTCAAAAAGTCCAGACAGAGGAGCCGATACAGGCCAGGAATGAGAAAGGCCAAATTATTAACATAGAGGCGGAGGAGTGTGTCAACTTGTTACGACAATTAGGATGTCAAATTCTAAGTCCATATCTCGCTAAAGAAAATTTGCGAGATCAATTGCAGCTGATTACTAAGAACTAAGACGAGCCCATGCCGGTGGCAATAGGGAACCAAATTATAAGGGGATTGGGTCTAAAATCTGTACAAGGAAAGATAAAGGTTCATGGGAAGATTACCAAGCCAAGGAAAATTAGGAGGGATAATTTGCCTATGAGAATTCAGGGGGGCTCCAACGAAGTGTTAACCATGTCGGGAAGGGACATGGTGTCATTGGTGGACTAATTGCAGTCTAGTTAGTTGAAAGGTGGTAATCTAGGCAAGGGATATTAGGAAAACAAATGGTTACTATGGTTGTATCTCTGATTGTTTGATGATTAGGATTGTAATTGGACGTGGTGGGAACTCTTTTTTCCTTCTCAAGTTTTTTTTCCTATTGGTTTTTGCTTGAGGAGGTTTTAATGAGGCCCATTATACCATGTCCACCTGATCACCAAGAAATGATGCTTTTACATTTAATAAAATGGTATGAGCCCAAATGATCAAAAATAAAAATGTATACTAGTATGTATATATGTATGTTATGAACTACAAATGGTTTTATCTCCATGCCAGCAAACATAAATGGTCATTTATGAGATTTTTTTAATCATTGTATTAAATTTTTTTTGATAGTTACAGTAGTGGGTAGGTTTCGAAAGATTCTAGGATACCACTCCACTACCGACCAAGCTACGGGAGCTTGACAATCATTGTATTAAATACTATTATAGAGGCCTATCTTGATATGTAAATCATCCTTCTTGGCTCCCACAACCTTATCAATCTGCTCTCCTTTCTTCATGAACACAAACGTCGGCATTACTTGTACTCCAAACTGGGTAGCCACCTCCTGTATATAAAGAATTTATAAGTATGAAATTAATTACTTGATAGAGTTCATCAAATTATATTTAAACATGTACATATGGTGCGAGGTTTGCTATACTAAATATATTATTACCATTAATTCATCAACGTCGATCTTGACAAATTCGACATTAGTGTAGTTGGCAGCAAGCTGATTGAGAATTGGTTCCATGCTACGACATGGCTTACACCAGGCTGCTGTGAACTCTATCACAATCTTCAACAACATTCACAAACTCGATCAGAATATTATTACTTATTGAAGGACTTGGCAGACAATATTGTATGTACGTATGCTTGTACCAGTTTGTTGGTGAATTTGGAGGCTGTTTCATAATAGACCTTCCACTTTGATGAAGAGTGAATTGCGATGACTTGACCAAATCTGCAGTAGTTGTTAGTTGACGGGTCAACATGGGCGGCGTAGGGTGACTGTCTTGGTGGTGGTGGTGGGACTGTAGTAGTAAAGTAGTGTGATTGCCTAGCCGGTGGCGGTGGCGGTGGTGTTGCGGTAACATAATGTGATTGCATAGACGTCGTCGACGTTGGTAGCGGTGCTGCAGTGATGTAATGCCATTGTTGTCTAGGCGGTGGTGCATGTGGATAGTCATACAAACCAGCTGGTAATCTACTACTACTACTACTCTCATGACCAGTTGGCATTGTTGTATCGGTGGAAATCTCGGCACCCATTTAATGTATGGTTATAGCCTGCACTGCAGTGAGGTCAGGGAGAACCTGCTGCTTATATAGACAAAGATCTCATCAGTCGTTAAAGAAACGGTGCATAGATGATATACTTTAATGAATAAAGTTCGTCATGAAGAATCGATTCTTTTTCCATTGTTGTGATCTAGCCTCCCCGACTGAAGAAAGAAAAGGCAGCTTTTCCAGACGCTGTGATCGATCAACTTATTTTATTGACCTGCGCATTGTTTGTGTGTGTATATATATATGTATACACATTTTTATTGATTTGAACGAGCAATTTAATTGATGCGGCCGTATTATTTGTGTGTGTATATATATATATATATATGTATACACATTTTTATTGATTTGAACGAGCAATTTAATTGATGCGGCCGTATTATTTGTGTGTGTATATATATATATAGGGAAAATTACATCGTCCACCCATGACGTTTGGCGAAATTACACAACCCCCACGAGGTTTCAAAAATTACTTTGCCCACCATGTGGTTTCCACAATTTTACATCCAGCAACTTTTCTAATATTATCAACTTAAAAGATGGTTAAATGATATCCAATTTGATGAAATTTTACATGGACGATGCTAATGTGTTATATTTTTGTTCAATGCCAAATCCAAAGTTTTTTAAGGTCATATATGACCTATGGGACCCAATGAAACATGAGACACGTTCATTGGGTCCCACGGATCATATATGAGCTTTAAAAAATGTTGGATTTCACGTTTTACCAAATATAACACTTTATATCGTCCATGTAAGTTTCATCAAATTTGGATATCATTTAACCATCTTTTAAGTTGATCAAATATTAGAAAAGTTGCTGGATGTAAATTGTGGAAAACCACATGGGTGGGCAAAGTAATTTTTGAAACCTCATGGGTGGGCTGTGTAATTTCGCCAAACGTCATGGGTGAGCGATGTAATTTTCCCATATATATATGTATACACATTTTTATTGATTTGAACGAGCAATTTAATTGATGCGGCCGTATTATTATATCATCTGAATTTACATGTTATCTCTACAGAATACGACCCATGTTCATAAAATTAAACATACTTTCAATGACTTTATATCTATATCACTACAAAAAACAATTTTTCCGTCGTTCTAAACATCAAAAATTGGACGCTACATTTAGCGTCCGATTTATGATGTTTAGCGTCCGATGAATATCAGACGCTAAAAGCCTGGACGCTAATTTTTTTTTATTTGCGTCCGCAGACACTAATTTGCGTCCGCTTGGCGTCCATTTTTGTTTCGGACACTATTTTGCGTCTACTTGTTAGCGTCCACAATCGGACGCTAAATAGCGTTTGATAAATGGTCGCAAACCTCTTAATCGGACGCTAACTAACTGGAGACAAATTAATTACAGATTTGCGTCCAACTTTTTTCAGACGCTAAATTGCTTCTACCCATCGGATGCTAATTTACATCTTCGGACGCTAAATTGCTTCTACTCATCGGATGCTAATTTTGATCTTTGGACGCTAGGTTGCTATTCGGACGCTAAATGTTATTCAGACGCTAACTTGTGTCCATTTATCATCAATATTTATCAAACACTAGTTTATATATCCGGACATTAAATTATGTATTTATCATACACTTTTCGGATACTAAATTGTATATATCATGTTAAATAGAATGGAAACAAACTTCTTATCAAAAAAAGCCAAAAAAGGCATTTTTTTTCTTTCATTTCACATAAGATGTTCCCGACCACTCTTGTTTCCTTTCTAAACAGAAGGATTGAGCTGGAGTGTTCTACACGTTGAAAAAAAAATGAGGGGCGTTCACTTTGGGGTAATCAACAAAGGGAAACGGAATCATTCCCTTTGAGGCAATCAGATGAAGCTATTTTGATGGCTTTTAACAGAAGAATGAATTCTAAGTGCTCTCAGGCAGGAGCAGAGTTGCAAGGACTGGTTTTTGCTCTGAAATGGGCTATCGAAGCAGGTTACTCTAATGTGGAGATCGATATCAGTGATCCTGAGATCTTTCTTTTCCTCAAGAACCGGAAGTACTTACAGTAAGCATTTGTAGACTCTGAAAGATGGGAGCAATTGGCTTGTTTATGTAATTTGTGTAACATTAGTAGACTGCATCAGGAAGTTTCTGTTTCTAACTTTCCTATCTTGCTAATCTCTCTTTTGTTTAACAGTTCGGTGTTTTTTAAGTCTTGGTTGGGAGATAATATCCCTTGTAAGATAGTTAATGCTTGTAAGTTAGATGTGGAACTCTCTTTTGATGTATGATGAAGTTTAAAAGTTTATGATCAAAAAAAAGAATCATTCCCTTTGTGGTTGTTTGTTTTGTATTTTTAATGATTCCGTTTCCCCCACTTCAGGTTTCAAAAACCCTCAATTCCCTTTTGGTGATTCCCCCAATATCCCAAGGAAAGGTATTCTCTTTCCTCCCTCCTACCCCTATCATCATAAACAAATATTAATATATATAATATATAATTTATATAAATACTAATATATGATACATAATTTTTATAAATATTAATATAATATTTTAATCTAATAGAAGTACAAATATTTATTTACACTTTATATAATATAAATATAAATATAAATATCAATATGAATATAATATTTATATTATATAAATGTTTAATATATAACATTTATAATTTTTAAAAATAATAATTATACTATATAATAATGGTAATATAAATTTTTTATATTTGAAAAAAAAATGAACAAATAATATATATATATATATAATAATTTAATTACAATAAATTTTGAAATAATATATATATATATATATTTTTTAAATAAATATTAATATATATAATCATTTATACATATTAGTTATAATTTAAATAAATATGAACAAATATTATATATAATATATATTAATATTAATAAATATTATCCCCAAATTATCATAGATTTTTACAACATTATAATTTGTAACATTTTATCCCCAAATTAATATGTAAATTTTAACTGTTTAAAAATAGAAGAAATAAAAAAAACAAAATAATAGCCAACGACAAACTACAAGACCTATAGTCGACAGCAAGCTAGAAGCCCCGTAGCTGTCCAGCATTTACGAGGCACCCTACGACCTACCTTTCCCAGATTTTTTTTACTTAAACTACACAAAATAGATTAGATTTGTCCAATACAATATATAAATTGAAGACTTGTTAGATGAAAAAAAACTACTAAAATTAACCAAGGATACAAAGAACGCAATGAAGAATGAAAAAAAGCATTATGAAAATGATTATTTTCTATCCCACAAGCACACAAAAAGTCTACCCAATAAATTGTGATATTGTAAAGACGCGCTAAACCATAAATATACGCGAATTCGAACCTGGCTCTTACGCCACATTCTAAGGTGGAGATAGGATGGGGTAAATATGGTATTTATCATTTATTTTATTCTTTTGTGTTTTCTAATTTTGTAAAACTTTAAAATGTTGTAATTTATTATATATAAGTCCAAATAACATAAATTTTATACCATTGTTCATCATAATTCAAACTCTTCAAAATAAGACCAAACATGAGTATGTTTTGATAAATTTTAAATTTTTTATTTTTTGTATGTACATATGTTTTAAGATTCATTGTGAATCTTAAGTTTACGAAAAATGGATCAAAGATTGTTAAAAAGTGAATCAAAAGTTGTTAAAAAGTGAATCAGAAAGTTGCGTAAAAGTGAATAAGAGGTTTTTAAAAAAGTGAATCTTATAAACAGAGATTGTTTAACTAAAGTGATTCTGATTGTTTGACTAGTGTGAATCAGAGGTTTTAGAAAAGTGAATCAAATGTTATTAAAAAGTGAATCACAAGTTGTTACAAAGTGTATCAGAGTAATAAGAAAAGTGAATCTCATAATCATAGATTGTTTAACTAAAGTGATTAAGAGGTTTAAGAAATGTGAATCAGAGGTTTTTATAAAGTGGATCATGGGTTTAAGAAAGTAAATAAGAGGTTTAAGAAAAGTGATTCTCGTAAATAGAGATTGTTTAGCTAAAGTGAATAAGAGGTTTAAGAAAAGTGAATCAAAGGTTTTTAAAAAGGTAAATCGAAGGTTTAAGAAAAGTGAATATTTTGTTTAATACTAATAAAAGTTAATCATGCCACAAACTAATGCGAGAACAGTATGAACCTTTTATTTATTGAAAGTGAATCATTCGTTTAAAAAACGTGAATCTTATGTTTAAGAAAAGCGAACAATTCATATAAAACAATGTGAATCCTTTATGTTTTGTAAAAGTGAACCTTAACCCTGCACTACAAACCCTAAAAATACCTTCGACATTTTTAGCATTCCTAGGGTGGTTTTTAGGGTGTTTGGTGGTAGGGTGATCTTTTTGGCATTAGTTCCACACTTTATATCGTCGTTATAGACTTGACAGGTTTTTAGCTTTCATAGGGTAGTTTTTAGGGTGTTTGGGGGTGAGGTAATCTTTTTGGTATTAGTTCTACACTTTATATTGTCATTACTGACTCGATAAGTTTTTAGGGTTTGTGGTTTAGGGTCGTTGGTTAGACCCTAAACCCTGCACTACAAACCATAAAAATGCCTTTGATGTTTTTAACTTTCCTATGGTGGTTTTTAGAGTGTTTGGGGTAAGATTCATTTTGTTAATGAATAAGGTTCATTTTATTATTGAAGAAGATTAATTTTATTAATGAATAAGATTCACTTTAAAAATACCTAATATATACTTATTCTAAAAATATAAAATTTAAGTTTACCAAAACATATCCATGATGCATCTTGTTTTGAAGTGCACGAAAAATGATGAACAATGGTATAATTTTTTTATTTTTACACTTTTTATTTTGTAAGTTATAACATTTTGAAAAAATAAGTATTTCTCTCTCTCATACTAACAATACCACATTAAACCCTCCCCCCAAACTCCACAGGCGCGCGTCTCTACTTCAGTTTTTTTTCTACATTTTTTTTATTTATTCTACCCAACCATACCATGACATATGTACATCTCCATATTGTACCCTGGCGTAAGTGCCAGGGTCTCCGAACTGTAAATATATCCTACAAAATTAAAATGGTCAAAGGTTATAAGGGTGTACGATTAAGAACAAAAAGATAACCTAAACCCTAAACATATCCTAGGAAAGATTAATCGTTGAAGGTCAATTTGAGGGTTTGCAGTCTACGGTAAAAAACACAAACCCTAAAAATCTGTTGAATCAGTGGGAACATCGTAAAGTATAGAACAAATTAACATATAAACCTAAACCACACAGCCTAAAAAACAACCCTACGACAGTTAAATAAGTGAAGGTTTATTTTAGGGTATGTAGTGTAAGGATTAGAGTCTAATGACCTTATATCCTAAAACACAAACCCTAACAATATACCGAATCAGTGGGCACATTGTAAAGTATAGAACAAATTTAAAAAGAAGATTACCATAAACCATACACTCTAAAAACCACCATAGGATAGTTGAAAGTCGAAGGTTTATATTAGGGTTTGTAGTGTAGGTTTAGGGAAAACCCTAAAAATCAGCCAAATATGTGGGGAAATTGTAAAGTATAGAATGAACTAACAAAAGATTACTATAAACCCCAAACATACCCTATGAAAGTTAAATCTTCAAAGGTATATTTTAGGGTTTGTAGTAGGCTTTTAGAGTCTTACGACCCCACACCCTAAAATTTGTCAAATCAATGGGGAAATTGTAAAGTATAGAACAAATTAAAAAAAGATTACCCAAAATCACACACCCTAAAAAAACCACTCTATGGTAGTTTTAAATCATCGAATGTCTTTTAGGGTGAGTAACATATGGATTAGGGTCTAACAACCTTGAACTTAAACCATAAACCCTAAAAATCTGTTGCATCAGTGGGGACACTGTAAAGTTTAGAACAAGTTTAAATAAAAAGATTTCCCTAAGGCACACACCCTAAAAAACCACCATATGATAGTTAAACCGTCGAACATTTATTTTAGAGTTTGTAGTGTAGGGATTAGGGTCTAACGACCCAAAGTCGTAAACCACAAACTTTGAAATATACCACGTCGGTTGGGACATTGTAAAGTATAGAATAAATATAACAAAGAAAAAAAACATTACCCTAAACCACACCTTGGCAAACCCTAACAATATGCCAAATGGTAGGACATTGTAAAGTATAGAATGAATTAAAAAAAAAAGATTACCCTACACCCCAAACATACCCTATGAAAGTTAAATCGTTGAAGTTTTACCATAGGATTTGTAATAGGCTTTTAGAGTCTTACGACCCTAAACAAAAACCCTAAAATTTATCAAATCGGCGGGGATTTTGAAAAGTATAGAACGAATATATAAAATATTACCTAAAAAACCACCGTATGATAGTTTTAAGCCGTCGAAGGTTTATTTAGGGTTTGTAGCATAGGGATTAGGGTCTAACGACCCTAAACCTTAAACTACAAATCCTAGAATTTTGCTGAATTAGTGGGGACATTTTAAAAATAAAAAAACAAGTTTAAAATAACAATATTACCCTAAGCCACACACCCTAATAAACAAACATATGATTGTGAAACCACTGAATGTTTATTTTAGAGTTTGTAGTGTAGGGATTAGTGTCTAACGACCCAAAGTTGTAAACCACAAAATTTAAAAATATACCAAATCAGTTGGGACATTGTAAAGTATAGAGTAAATATAATAAAGAAAAAAATATTACCCTAAACCACACACCTTGAAAAACCACCATAAGATACTTAAAATGTCGATGGTTTATTTTATGGTTTGTAGTGTAAGGTTTAGGTACAAACCCTAAAATATGTCATATAGTGGGACATTGTAAAGTATAAAAAGGATTAAAAAAAAAGATTACCCTACACCCCCCAACATTCCATATGAAAGTTAAATCGTCGAAGGTTTATTTTAGAATTTGTAGTAGGTTTTTAGAGCCTTACGACCCTAAACCCTAAACCATAAGCCCTAAAATTTTTCAAATCAGTAGGGATATTGTAAAATACAGAACAGATATAAAAAAGATTACCCAAAACCACACACCCTAAAAAACACAGTATGATAGTTTTGAACCGTTGAAGATTTATTTAAGGGTTTGTAGCCCAAGAATTAGGGTCTAACGACCCTAAACTTTAAAAAATAAACCCTAAAAATATGCTGAATAAAAAGATTACCCTAAGCCACACACCCTAAAAACCACCATACAATAGTTAGACCGTCAAATGTTTATTTTAGAGTTTGTAGTGTTAGGATTAGGGTCTAACGACCCTAAGTGGTAAAGCACAAACTTTAAAAATCTACCAAATCGGTTGGGACAGTGTAAAGTGTAGAATAAATATAACAAACAAAAAAAACATTACCTTAAACCACACACCTTGAAAAACCACCATAAGATAGTTAAAATGTTGAGGGTTTATTTTAGGGTTTGTAGTGTAGGGTTTAGGGAAAACCCTAAAAATATGCCAAATCAGTGGGACATTGTAAAGTATATTATGATTTCAAAAAAGATTATCTACACCCCAAACATACCCTATGAATGTTAAATCGTTGAAGGTTTATTTTACGGTTTGTAGTGTGGAATTAGGGTCTAACGACCCTAAACCCCTACAAACCCTAGGAATATGTCAATTAAATGGGAACATTGTAAAGTATAGAACAATTAAAAAAATTACCCTAAACCACACAACCTAAAATACCTAGTTAAAGTGTCAAGGGTTTATTTTAGGTTTTGTAGGGTAGGGTTCCTTATTCAAAAATCGTAAAAAAATGTCATATCAGTGGGAGAATTTTCAAAGTATAGAACAAATACGAAAAATTAGCCAAAGCCAAAAACCCTAAAAAACCACCCTTGAACAGTTAAGCTGTCAAAGGTTTACTTTAGGGTGCATTTCATATGTTAAATTAACACTTTTCATGCTCATTTCTCCACTCTAGCTAGTTTTCATCTAGTTATGTGTTTTATTAGTGATTACACATTTATTACTAAAACAGGTGGAATAACATAGCTAGAAATAAAGTAGACAAAGAGACGAACCCGTGGGCGCAAACGGATCAAAAATCAGAGCTAAAACGAAGAAAATGGAGCAGAAACAAGTTGAAGTTGTTTTCTGGAAGTGTGGTCCAGGTTTGTGTCCGGGTTTACAAACCCGAACCACACTGAACACACTTTCTGCCCATTTTTCACCCTGGTCCGGGTTTGTGCCCAGGTTTACAAACTCGGACCACTCCGAGAACTTATTTTCTACCATTTTCCACCCTGGTCCAGGTTTGTGTCCGAGTTTACAATCCCAGACCACACCCAAAAGCAACCCAGACACATTTTAAAACATGGAAAAAAGAGAGAGAAGGAGATAGTCGAGACTTGAGCGCTCCAGCGATGAACCAGAAGAGGGAAAAAGAAGAAAAAGAAGAGAAGAGGAAGAAGATGGAGAAGGAGAAGGAGAAGGAGAGAGAGGAGAAGGAGAAGGAGAAGGGAAGAGCTCCACCTCCATTGAAGCTCCACATCTTATCCATGGCCATTTCTCTTCCATATCTCCTCTATACTTCTAATATTCTTGAGTAGTCTCCTTGTAGCCAGAGATTTGGATTTTGCCCCAAATCCCCTAAACTCCATTGTTGAATCTTGGATTGATGTTTATGCTATATTTTAGTTCTTGTTCTTAGTTGAAGATAATTATTGAGTGATTATGGCCTTTAACCTTGTCCTTGTTAATTTAAGGATTTGCTTAGGGTTTTCTCAAATTAATTGTCATCATGTTAAATTGGTTGGTTTGATATCACCGATTAGTTTAGCATTAGTGTGGATTTCTATGGACGGGATTCCAGAAATAGAAATCTATACCTTTGGGAGTAAACCAATGTTAGCCGATATTCACTGATTTTGAGATGAGGTTCTCATTGCAACTTAGGGTAGATCTGTGCTTAATGCTTCTAATTGAATCGAGACTCAAACTAACAGTCGGTTTCCGTCTAAATTGGTTAGAATTAATAGATCAAGATTTGGCTATTAATGAAATTCCCGTTGTTTAGCTATTTATCGAAGATTCGAAAAGTGGTAGTAAAGGGTGTTAAGACAAGATCATTTAGTTTTGATGATAGCAAACCTTGTATTGTCTATCTAATACGTTTGTCAAGATTCATGATTCAGATAGACAGGTAAATGAGTGGCTTAGCACGAAAGGTTGCAAGCGCGCTCAATCCACGACATGTGCCCAACCAGTCGGGCACCTGTCTGCGAGAGCTCCGTAGGACTTATAGCACAGACAACCAGTCAGACACCGCATGAAGATATCTCTCATGCTTAAAGATGATAAACAAAGACAAAAGACTGCAAAGGATCGACACATTCAGATAAGACACATACATCCACATAAGCAACTTGTTCACGACAAGCTCACGACAAAAGGAGAAGTTCATTAATGCACAAGATAACAAGGCTATAAATGAACATCATTACATAGCCGTAATGAATTCAGATGAGGGCATTTATGAGCATTTAATGAGCCAGACAGAATCATGCAAGTGGGACACACAAGTGGTGATCAACCTATCAAGAGGGTTGCCGCCAACTTGATCAACCAAGAGGCGGCACGTAGTCCACGCCTCCAGATCAAGTTGAAGAATCTCTGCAAGTCTAGTGTGCCTGTTATGTGAATAATCAAAGCTGTAGTTGACTCCAAGAAGTCTAGGGATTAATAGGACGGTGTTGCCATCAGGTCCACTCACGCTCATCAGTTTCGTACGTCTACCCGCATTCTACGCGCGTGTGACCTTGGACCTGATAATCGATGGATTTGAGAATACGTACCTTCCAATGGCGTTTGACAACAAATTCACGCTGATTGAAGCGAAGGGAGATATATTGCCCTGACCAGCATGTTATATTGTTGTCACCGATGAGGTAAGACTGTTTGATAACCATTTAGTATTTTATAAAATCCATTATATAGCATTAAGTGTCTAATATAATCCATTATAGATCCCTGAGCTTCCTCGCCGCGTATCCCGGCCCAGAGAAGATATCAGCGCACTGGCGGGTCCTGTTCGCAATACAAAGGTATGTTCTAGATAAATGTTTAATGTTACTATAATAATCAATTAGTATTTATCTTTACATTCTTATGCTTTATTGTTTGTGTGTGAAGGGTAAGAATCCAGTGACCTGGGGTGGGAAAGGTAAGAATCCAGCGCCCCGGGCTCGCACCAGGACTTCTAAGGCGCCGACAAGTAGGTTCTCTATGCCAGAAAAACTTGTTAAACACTTGGGGCCTCGTCAAGTCAATCTCTACGACAAGATCATTGCGAGGTCACCTCAATGTATTAACTTCATGATGACGCTTCCAAAGTCAATGTTTCACTATGAAGAAGATATGACCATGGCGATCAACTTTGGGGACATCAGAGAGATGATGTGTGGAGATTACCTGAACATTAACATTATTCAAGCTTATCTAAAGTAAGTGTTCTTTCCTTATACTATAAAAACATATAGAATAAGTATCTATGAAGTTGCATTGGCTAACTTTTTATAGTACATGTGATATAATAGAGGTCTACTTGAGAGATGTCATGAGTAGAACATCACCTCCATTTCTATGGTGTGTCCGGAGCGTTTATCATTCGACTCAGTCACTAGGGACCGGGGAGGTTATGTGAATACATGAAGCATTGCTTGAATGTTGTTGATCAACAGAATAAATTATTTTTGCTAATGCCATATCACCAAACGTGAGTTCTGATATAAATTTATATACTAATTAGCTAAATTTTTTACCTTCATTTCTCATTTCATTTTGTATTTGAAATTGTAGCCACCACTGGGCTTTGTTTATATTTTGCACGGCCACTTCTTCTCTGCTCGTTCTAGATCCACTAGGACAATGGACAGAATTCAACACTGGAGACTTAATCAAATCGTAAGTTTGTATTACTGCTTAATTGTTTGTAGGTTTTTTGAACCAAAATTCATTTACTCGTTCATTGTACTTAATGCTTTTGTTAATATGTGACAGTTGTTACAGTCAAACCCCTCAGGGAGAGTTTGCTGACATGATAGTCACATACATCAAGGTTTGGTAGTTCATTTATTTCATTCTTGCTGTTTATCATTTTACAATTGTTTTACACGTGAATTTTGGTGATTTAGTGCCCTACCCAAAAGGATTCTAGAAGTTGCGGGTACTACGTGATGCGGTATATGTACGAGTTCTGTGGGTACTTCCCATCATTTCAGAACTCTAAAGACAAGGTAATACGAACGTTGTCTTGTATTTAATTCTTGGTGAAGATTTTTTGTGTCTTTATCTTAATCTCATTATGTGTTCCATTCCTTCTCTTTTTCCAGATTAAAGAGCATTTTGCCCAATCCTCAACTTACAGTGCAAATGACTTGTATCATGTCAGAGAGAGCATGACAGCCTTATTTTTTAGAATGGATTGGTAGACTAGCTAGCTTTTTGTATATATTGTAGTGGCATGAAACTTAAATGATCAGATTTAATGAATTGCTAGCTGTTGTAACAAATTCTGCTGTATTGCAATATTGTTTTTTTGTTGTTGAAACAGATTCTGCTGTATTGCAATGTATTTTTGTTGCTGTAACAGATTATGTTGTAACAAATATTCGATCTGGTGTATATTAAAGATGTTATCTGTTGCAATTGTGCACAGAGAATGAATGTCTTTTGTTGCTATTTGATTCAGGTTTTACAATTGTGTAGTTTCTGCACATCTGTTGCATATCTGTTGCAATTCTGCCCTCTGTTGCAATTGTGTAGCTATGTAATAAAACGAAAGAAAAAAACACTTTAGATTACGGTTATTGGTAAAACCGTAATCTAAAGTCCATTGGCGCGCGCACGCCCAAAGGACTTTAGATTACGGTTTTACCAATAACCGTAATCTAAAGTCCCTGACACGTGGGAACGGAAATGGGCCTTTAATTACGGTTTTAAATCGTAATTAAAGATGTCTCTATCTTAAGTGACACCCGCGTTGACTACGGTCCGAAACCGTAATTATACATGGTTTTGGACCGTAATTAAATGCTTCCGTTCCACCCGTGAATAATCATTAGGGAACACACACGATTAATGTTCACGCTGCCATAAAGAAAAAGAGAGAACATATTATTTAACTGTTGATTCATCATATTCACTGACGATATGTTATCGCTGATGGCTGCTACTCACGATTTCATCACACGCTACTGGAGAACACCATGCACTCACAGAAGTTAAATTGATTCACGTCAATTCATTATACTCACTCACGATTGCACAATCATGGCGTAGACACAATTTTTTACATAGGATAGAAATTAATTATCGAAACGGTGAATCTGGAGCTAGCGTCATCTTCTTCTATGGCTTTAATGTCACAAGTCAGCATACAATTAGGTATTAAATTAGGAATTCAACAACTATTGGGAATGTGAAGTGCTGATGGGTCTCTTTTTCTGTGCCATGTGTCAGAATTGGTTTGGCTGAGTACATAGGATTAAGTATATATGATTTCCAAGTGTTATAACTTATAATATACAAGTGCAAAAACAAAAAAAAATATATAATTGTTCATCATAATTCGTAATTTTCAAAACAAGATGCATCATGAATATATTTTGGTAAACTTACAATTTTATGTTTTTGGAATGAATATACTACGTATGTTAAAAGTAAAGAGAATCTTATTCATTAAAAATGAATCTTCTTAAAAAATTTCTTCTCTTAAACTAAATATTCACTTTTTACAACAAACGATTTACATTGTTTAATGTGAAAGGTTTACTTTTCTCCAACATAAGATTCAGTTTTCTTAAACATACGGTTCATATTGTTCTAGCGTAAGATTCACTTTTCTTAAACTACAGATTCACTTTTATTAAATATAAGATTCACTTTTATCAAACAAAAGATTCACCTATCAGTAAATGAAAGGTCCATATTGTTCTAACATAAGATTCACTTTTCTTAAACTAAAGATTCACTTTTATAAACAAAGGATTCACATTTTCTTTAACAAAATATTCATAAAAGGTTCATATTGTTCTCGTATAAGTTTATGATAAGATTCATTTTTCTTAAACATAAGATTCACTTTTCTTAAAAGAAAGATCCACTTTTCAATAAATGAAACATAGTAGTTATCAAACTGAACTATTTACTACTATAAGAGTTGTTAGATAGCTCGTACAAACAGTTGTCTATTATGAATTTTTTTTTTGATAATTAGGCCTTAGCCTTTATGCATGTATTGATAACAAGCAGTGACGGAAGGGGTGTATACAAAATTTGGGCCTCGTTAAAACCTCTTTTGACAAAACCCGATGGGAAAAAATCAAAAGAGGAAAAAGAGTACCCAGCCCCAACCTTTAGTCCATGTCATAGACATGAATACAATAATCAAAGTACCAACATAGCAATTAGTTATAATTGAAACTAAAGAAAATGCAGCACTTTTCCTTCAGCAGGCATGTACGTCTATTGCAACAGAAACAGCTTACTTCAGCGTACTGGTTCATCTCGTAATTTTCTGCAGTACCATGAGGACCTGTTGGCATAACCAAATATAAGGAGTCATCAACTTTTAGCAGCACATGTTCTGGTTAAGGATCCTGAAGTAATGAGATGAGATTCTCTCTATTACAGAGGAGTTCTAGCGAAGCAGATACGGGGAGAATTTTCTTAAGTTCCCAATCCCAGATTTGCTTCTTAATTGTAAAAGGTGAGTGTTGTCTTTCTGGGTGGTTATCTTGAAAAACTACCGCATTTCTGATGGACCAAATACACCAGATGCAGTGAATGAAGGTGGATGCCCAAGCTTTCTGAAAAGGGGAGGGAATGTCCATGCTACACCATGATTCAAAAGCAAGATGTACTGAGGAGGGAAAGATAAAAGGAATGCCCCACCATCTGAGGAGATCTGCCCAGAAGTTGAATGAGACCTGACAATGGAGAAAGATGTGTGCTGCAGTTTCTATGGCTTGGTTGCACAAAGGACACCACAACTGACTCAGTGGTAGCATCCCTTTCTCAAATAAGATGTCTTTAGTGTTTAGTCGGTTCTGAAGACAAAACCATGCCAAGAGTTCTATGCGCGGGGGGGCCAGTTTGCGCCAAAAGAGTGAGTGCCAGGTAGGGAGAGTAACTTGATCAGCACTGCGGATTTCATTGTAAAGAGATTTACATGTATATATCCCATCGTTTGCTAGGTTCCAGCGCATTGTGTCAGAGGAAGAGGAGGGATGAGGAGCTGTGGCATTAATCAGGAGGAGAAGTTCATTCGATTCCTCCATTTCGTACTCGAACATGGATCGTCTCCAAGTTAGATTCCAAATCCAGGTCACACCGTCCCAGATTCCCACTTCTGCCACTTTTGCAGTTTTTTGTTCACTGAGGAGGAAGAGTCTGTTGAATTTGGATTTTAAGGTGAATTCTCCTGCCCAGGGGTCTAGCCAGAAGCGTACCAGATTACCATCTTTTAGAACCCAGCGAATGTTACCTTCTATCGTATTCTTGATTGCTGGGGACCAGTTGATAAGGGATAGGATGGATTTCCAGGGTCCATTCCTTCGTGCCTTAAGCCATCTTTCATCGGAGATTGGTATATCAATATCCACGTTGTAGGTTGCCCTTAGCGCCCTTTTCCACAGGCTATTATCTGATTTTTGGTAGCTCCACCACCATTTGAAAAGCAAAGCTGCGTTCTTTGATTCAAAATCACAGACCCCTAAGCCACCCTGAGCTATTGGCCGTGAGATTTTACTCCAGGAGATGAGAGGTGTGCCTCGGGAGATCCCATCTCCCCAGAGGAAAGAGCGCTGGATCTTGTTAAGCTTTCTTATGACACCTTTGGGCATTTTAAATAAGCTGAGGTAATATGTAGGAAGACTATCCAAGACTGCTCTGATTAAGACTAGTTTTCCTGCTCTCGAAAGAGATTTAGCTCTCCAGTTTGAGAGGCGATTTTCGACTCGCTCGATGACAGGTTTCCAGGTCTTAGTAAGACGGGTGTTTGCTCCTAGGGGACATCCTAGATAAGTGCTTGGGAATTCCTTGATAGCACAGCCTAGGATAGACTTTATGTTCTCTGATTCGCTCTGGGATAGGTTTATAGGGAAGGCTGCCGATTTGCCCCAGTTGACATCGATACCGCTCATGTCTTTGAACCATGCTAGGGCCCATTTAACCGCTAAAAGCTCCTTTTCCTCTGGATGACAGAAAATTAGAGTGTCGTCTGCGAATTGAAGATGAGATAATCTCAATGGATTTTTCCCAACGCTGATGCCTAGTCTTTCACCGTGTTGGATACAGGAATCTAGTAGCCAACTGAGAGCTTCGGCTGTAATGATATATAGTAGTGGAGATATGGGGTCACCTTGTCTCAACCCGCGCTTCGGTCGGAAGGGAGGTGTTGGTGAGCCATTGACAAGGATGGAGATACTAACTGTAGATATGCACTCTTTAATCCATGAGCGCCAAGTTGACCCAAACCCCATTAGAAGTAACATTCTGTCTACGAAATTCCATGATACGCTGTCAAAAGCTTTCTGAAAATCGATCTTAAGAAGGATGCCCTTCTTCTTTGCTGATTTTAGCCAACGGATTGTTTCATTTGCAATGAGTGGTCCTTCTAAAATTTGTCTTCCTTTGAGAAAAGCCGTTTGAGTTTCCCCTATGAGTTTATGGAGCACTTTGGTCAGTCTGAGGGCTAGTATTTTTGCTATCACCTTATAGATGCAGCCTATTGTACTGATGGGTCTGAAATCTTCGACTCTTATGGCACCCGGCGTTTTTGGAATCAAGGTGATCCATGTCATGTTACAGCCCCTAGGGAGTCGACCGTGTATGAAAAAACTTTTGACTGTGTGAATAATATCATCCCCGATTATCTCCCATAGTTTCTTGATGAATCTAAAGTTAAACCCGTCGTAGCCCGGCGCCTTGTCGTCACTGCAGCTCCATATTGCCTCTCTGATTTCTGTGTCTGTTGGTATTATTTCCAGGGCCCTGGCTTCTGCTGGGCTGAGTTGAGGGCGACCGAGAGAAGGTGGAAGTGAGGCACTGTCTAAGGGTTCTGAGAAGAGGGTTTTGTAAAATCGGTTGATCTCCTCTTTTATAGTTTTTGGGTCAGTCGAGAGCTCGTCATTGACTATCAGCTGGCTGATTCTGTTTCGTTTGCGGTTCATAGTGGCTGTATTGTGAAAGTATTTGGTGTTCATATCCCCCTGTCTCAAATGTTTTTCTCTCGAGCATTGTCTCCAATAGATCTCGTGTTGCCGGAGATGTTTCCAAAGCAGGGACTGTAATGCTTTTCTCCTCATGTTCCTGGTTTCATCAGGGGCTGAAGTCTCATCAAGATTGTTGATTTTTGCAAGTTCTTCTGTCAATTTGTTTATCAGGACTTCAGAGTTTTTATAAAACTTCTTATTCCAGCATCTGATGGGTTTTTTTATCTCCTTGAGTTTCATGGAGAGGCTGGCATTTCCGTATTTTTGCCATTCATTTTGGAATAGCTTGATGAAAGAAGGGTGCTCAAGCCATCCGTTTAGAGCCCTGAATGGTTTTGGTCCCCAATTCTTTTCTTCCAACGTAATCCACAAGCCTCGGTGATCTGAAATTTTCCATGTCTTACCTCTGAGTTTCAGGTCAGGGAATCGAGATAGCCATCTGACATCAGCGAAGGCTCTATCTATGCGGCTCATGGAGTTCCCTCTTCTCCATGTATATTTACAGTCCTGTAGTGCAATTTCAGTAATGCCCATATTGTTTATCCAAGTTTTAAAATCTCGCATACCTCTGTTTTCAGCTTGGGGATTCCCTCCTTTTCTTTCGTTCCCTTGCAAGACTTCATTAAAATCGCCAAGGAGAAGGGTAGGGTGGGTTAGTGAATTCTGGAAAGTTGCTATCTCTTGGAATACATTCCTTCTTCCTTCGGCTTCTGTTGGTGCATAAATAAGAATAACTGTACCAGTAAAATGGATATAGTCCCAAGTGACGTCAACTGCCATCCAACGATTGAATTTCCTACAGTTTGTGACGGTAACTTCCAGTGGATTCCAAGTGATGATAATTCCTCCAGAATGGCCATGCGCAGGGATCTCCTCCCAGGCTGTTCGATTTTGTAGTCCCCAGAGGGACTGGATTTTATTGAGAGGACGGGATTGGTGTGTCTCTAGAAGTCCTACCAGATTTGCTTTTGTCTCGGTTATCTCCTGTTTGAGTAGAGTCCATTTCTCCTTTCTTCCTATTCCTTGTATGTTTTGGAAGTATATTGACATGTGAGTTTGGTGAGGATTTGGATTCTATCCTCTTGCTTCTTCTGAGCGAGCTACTGAGGTTTATGGCTGATCGGTTTGGATGGGGGATTTGGCATTGGATTTTCGTACCAAACGAGAGACACTTTTGTGTTTCAGGTGATCTGTTACGATGTTGTTGATGATCGTAAGGGGGTGTAGTTGGGTTGGAGAGATCTCTTGGCAGTACTACCTCCAGGAATATGTCGTGGGCTAAGTGATGGTGGTTTGGGCTGGGCGGTTTATCTGGAGCGGGCGAGTGGTCTGGAGTGGGCAAGAGGTATGTGGTGTTTTTGGCGGTTGGGAATTCAGAATGAGACACGGGGGGAGTTTGAGGATCTGGCATCAGGAATAATTGTGTGGGGTTACGTGGGTTGGACCAACTACTAGTATGGGTGATAGAATTTTTAACTGTCAAATCCTTCGACAACAGGATGGGGCTGTGCAGAATTGATGGCTTCCTTATTTTTCTATTGGTGTTCATGCTAAGATTAGTGGAGAATAACAAGAATTGTCGGTACCCAATACTGAAATGCGGCTCTGAGATGTTGTGCGGGAGAGTATAAAAAAATTGGTCCATAAAGTACCTGAGATCATTGATGGTATAACCGGCCATCTGATTTGGAGTTTCAAAAAATTCCTTCTGGTTTTTGCTTTCTCTGCCGACGTGGATTTTCTTATGCCAATTTATTTGTGGCGCGTGGTTTGTTTCTTCGTTTGAGTTTTGCCACGTCTGCTCATGTGAAGTTGGCTGATCTGGCACCATGTTTGTTTGGCTGTTCCTCATGGATTCGTCGTTGAGATTGCAGTGGTTGGAGATGTCGTCGTTCCACACTTCAACAATGCCGATATTGACTGGGTCTTCTCCATCATAGCATGTTATTTCCTTGTTTATGATTTCCCAATGCCAAGTTTTTATTTGTACATGTGCCTCAAGAAATGGAGGTGGGGTCGAGCAGTCTTCTTCGATGGATAGTACTTCCCCAACTGTATTTGCTATTTTTTTTATTGTGGATTCGCACCACGTGTGTATTGGCAGTCCTCGTATGATAACTGATGTTTCTCTTGGGGTTGGTTGGTGGGTGATGTTCCATTCTTGGAGATGCCAGTTAATGCTTTGAAAGGGTTGCTTGGTCAGAAGTAGAGTTTTGTCCTGAATGGTATGCAGAGTAACCACCACCTTTGATTGGGATAGGGTAGTCAGAGCTTTGATTCGGACTCTTAAGCCTAGCACTGCTTTGATTTTTTCATGAGTCACTGTGTCTGGGCTTGTTAAGACTACACTGCAATGAAGGTTAGTGAGCATGTCAGGGGAGTGATCTAAGAAAAGCGGGATTGGGTTATCATTTTGAGAAGATGCAGTCTCTGACGTTTGAGGGGAGGTTGTTTGAAAATTTTCATTCTCTGTGGCTGGGATATGGGGTTGTGGGTGGCGGCTTGGATTACTGTATGGGTTTTGTGGCCTGCTGTGGAGGTGGCTGGCATGATGCGGTGGTACGTTCTTGTGTGCGTGCTTATTGTTGTTGATGTGGGTGGATGAGGAACTTTGGTGCCCTGTTTTACTGCGTCGGGGCTTTGCTAACTGGGAGGTGATAATATTATCGTCCAACTGTTTTCCATTTGTAGCTTGTATGGCAGCTTTGGCTTCATGCGGGTGCCAAAACTCAACAAAAGCGTAGCGGGTTCTTGATACTGCTCTTAGATTTTTTGGTAATGTGATTCTGATGATATTACCGTAGAAGTGAAAACGTCTCCACAGGGACGTTTGGGTTGTGGTTCTGTTGAGATTGTCAACAAAGACTGTGGCTTCTGGCATGGTTTTGAACTTTCTGTTTGCGTGATGTGCCATGTGTTCGGGGCTTGTTTGGTCTGTGTGGTGATTTGTGTGTTTTGTGTGGTGCTGGATGGTGGCAGGTTTTAATTTGGAAGAGTTCTGGGTGCGTGGATTTTGATTTGGGGGATTTCTGGGTATGTGAGGGAGGAGGCCAGGCGTTAGGCATGGCGGTTGCCTGGGCGGTTGTAGTGGGGGAGGTAGGATAGGTAGGAGAGAGGAGAGAGCATTTTGCTACTAATTAGGGCATCCACAATGGTTTTAAGTTTCTTAACACATTCCTAGGTGCCATGTCATCTAAAAAATATATTTTATGAAACTCTATTCACTACAATAACAAAGTTTCTTAATCTTATCTCTCTTAATGACAACCAATAAAATATCACTATTTAGATATGAGATAAAATATGAAAGAGAGAGATACACATAGGTGAGTCTAATGTGTCATAAAAAGTGGGGTTCTTATTTAAGCACCTTGGAGAGAGAAAATGGGTGGAATCCACACCATTGTAGAACATTTCACATATGTAACCGTGTCAAGAACCCCTATTGTGGATGCCCTTAGAGTAATAAAACCGTTTAGTATCTATTAGCCTGATATCGGTTTGTAGTCAAGGCTCATTTTGTCTATTATGAATCTGTTTTATTGTAACAATGAATCAAATTTTGATACAATAGTGCATGATAGTTCGAACAATTAATAATAAGCAAAAATGTTTTTCTTATGTTGTGATCTGTGAGTGAATCAAACACTACTATAAATATTGTTTGATATCAGTCCTCTAGTATGATCATCTCTCCTTCGTACAAAAAGGAAAAAATTAATCTACTATTAGGTAGTGTGACCATGTGAGGTAGTACTACTGGATAAACGACCTGCATTTACTCTTCACATATCTTCACCTCCTAAAAGCAAGAGCAACAGGCAGCCGCAACTATCAAAGCGACCAGTTATCCCTCCCAGTCATGGCTTCATTCTTCATTGACCTATCCTACAAACACACACATCCACACACATCAATCTCACCGACTACGGACTTCCACCCTCAAATGGCAGCCAAATACAACGAAAACGAATGTAAATAAATAAAACAACGAAAAGGACGAACGTAAAAAAAATCGAACATTTCAAAAATTATAAGTTTGTTTTTAGTAGATCATAGCCGCTAAATTGGGGAACAGGGTAAAGATTGATGGACAAATGAGGATTCCATGTCATATTAGACTCTCAACAATCAATTTTCGGTTCTATTTGTGTAAATCACTTTTTGGGTTTTATATTTGCCGAGCTAAGAATAAAAATAAATTAAGAAATCAATAGTAAACTTAGCAAATATAGAAAATATAAAAATCAGCTCAAGTAAATAGTCTCATCAGATCCAAAACATTGAATCGTTCATGAATATTCAAACACTTGCAAAACTATAAAACGACGAAACACTGAAATAATATAGTAAGAAAAACCCCACTCAAAATGCCTCTGATGAGGGAGGAGTCCAAAACAGTGTTTATTGACAATCTGCACCAAAATACAACACTGGGCACGCTATGGAGAACGTTCGGACGTTTTGGACGCATAGTTGGCGTTAACAGACCCCAGAAAAGAAGACTATCTACAAACACACGATATGCGTTTGTTGAATTCGAGAACAAACACATAGCAATGAAGGCAGTTGAGGAAACAAACGGCCTGTGGGTGGACGGAGTACGGATAGCGGCGCAGATGGCTAGGCCGCTGAGGACAATGAAGAAAACATGGAGACCCCACATTCCACCAAGATCATCCCAAGGAGGAAGCCATGAAGAGCGACAACAGGATTACCAGCAGACCCAAAAACAAGACTAAATCCCAGAGCAGATGGAAATTAAGAAATCGACAAGCCCAATAAAACTGTTCCCGTCTGAGATGTTCATACCTCATCTGGACCGATGCGTCACGATTCATTCACATAAGAGCACAACAACAGAGGAAATATGGAATGGACTTCAGGCACTAATAAAAGTAAATATGGAATCCCAAACGACTGTAGGCATTAATGGAGAGCCGAAAAGCAGTTCCTGGGAAATAATAAAAGTAAACGGTATGAAAAGCTACTGTCGGGGTATAAGAAACAACATCCTCACGTGGAAAATTGAAATCTGTGGATGTCCCGCTGAAATAGCAAACTGGATAGCACGTGCTCTCAATCTTGCCACTATCCAACAACCTGAATATTGGCTTGTGGCCCAGCAAAACATAGCGACCCTTCAAAATTTAATATCTGAAAATGAACCGGAGGTAGTAAAAGAATCATCTCCGTTGCTTCTAGAAGAAGAAAGCATCGCATATGAGAAAGAGGATGAAACCGTAGAGCATAGTTTTGAAAACTCTCCAGACAAACAGCCACTCTCCACCCCGTTATCTGCCCAGCTGCAGGAAATCTCACTTAAAGTACTGCTAACTCCAGAAGAGGATAAAAGCCAGTCGTGTGAGGTACAGGACGATGAAGACGTTGAGGCAGTAAGAAGATGTCTGGAATATGGCAGAAGACTCAGTTGTTCAATTCCCTTTCCTGAGTTATCTAAATTAAACTACGATTGTTCTCTCCGACGTAGTGCACGAGTCAAAGCAAAGACAAAAAACAGCAATGGTGGAGGCGTTAGCAGGGGCGAAGCCAGGAAATAATATTAGGGGGGACGAGACTCTTTTATGTGCATGTCAAATGTAAATAGAATGAAGTATACCAAATGCATAGAATATGTACCTTGTTCAACTAAGACGTGCACGCCTTTCTTTCATAAAATTGAAATCATATATGATCTTGTATGTAGAAAAAGTCTCAGCAATTTCCCTTTCAATATAGACAATCAAGTAGCTCTTAAGAAACTCATCATTCATGCTACTTCGAAGTCTTGTTTTTACGATTTTCATCGCCGAAAATGCCCTTTCACTTGTTGCGGTTGAAACAGGAAGAGTCAAAACAAGTCGAATTAACCTATCCACCAAAGAATATATTTCAGATTTCCCAGTTTCTTGCAGCCCTTTGCATAACTCAGAAATGGAGCAAGCCTTTCCCAAATGCTCATGGTGAAAAACATCTATCTCATAGTGTTGCAATTGCTGCTTCAACTGAATCTGTTCTTGCTTTGAAAAATCTGAAGGATAAAACTTTTCTGCCAGTTTACATATGTCACAAATGCTAAAGGACTTATATGAATCTCTAGGATCCAAAGCCACAGTAAGTGAAAGAAGTTCTGTGACTGACTCATTAAACCTGCAGTTCAACTCTTGCAACTGACGATCAATAGCAGAAATATAAACTTCAACCCGAAAATGATGCTCAACACTTACAGTCTCTTTCCTACGGCGAGATCGAATGATATCGGTGTAAGTTCCACTCAAATCTAGTACTTGAATGTTGTGTTTTCCACAAAAGGAAGTAACATTGTTCAAAAGTGAATCCCACCCTTCATCTCTTAGTCTTTGAATCAATGTTTTGGTAGTAGAAAGCATAGTCAAAGCATTCACAATGTCTTGAGACTTTTTTGTAGCGCTTGACAAAGCATGTCGGTTATTCCCATGATTTCTTTCATCACATGCATCACAAGTACAAAATCAAATGATAACAAGTGTCTTAGAGCAAAGTCTGCATCACCTCTTTGCGAAGCTGTTGATCCTTTAGTAGCAATGTTATCTAATACCACACTTGCAGGACCAAACAAGCTCATCAAGCTACAAATAGATCTAAAATGTGAACTCCATCTAGTATCTCCTGGTCTTTGCAAAAACTTGATCTGATTTGCCCCCTTTCCACTTTCAAGCTCTCCAAGTTCAGCTAGATCAGAAATTTCAGCGAGTTGAGCAGCTTGTAGCTCATCATTACGCTTGCAAGAAGAGCCAATGACATTCACAATAAAGTTTAAGTTCATAAAAAAACTATGCACCTCATTCACATCCTTAGACGCAGCAACTAAAGCCAATTGCAACTGGGGCAAAGCAATGCACATAATAAGCATAAGGACATTCCCTTAAAAACAAGGCCTGCAACCCACTCCATTCTCCACGCATATTACTAGCTCCATCATACCCTTGACCACGAATGTTCTGAATATCAAGTTTATGATAATAAACAAGAAGATATCTCTTGCTTCAAAGTTGACGCAGTTGTATCTTTCACGTGAATCAAATCCAAAAATCTCTCTTTCACATATCCATGATGATCAACAAACCTAATAACAATAGCCATTTGTTCTTTTTTTGATTCATCTCGAGCCTCATCCACTATCAAACAAAACTTTGCACTACCAATTTCATCACGAATGGCTTCTTGCACACTTATAGACAAAACCCATAAAATTTCCTTTTGAACATCTGGTGATGTGTATTTTGCATTTTGAGGAGCATTACCCAACACAACATCACTAACATCTTTGTTTTATGATGCTAAAAGTTTAAGCAATTCAAGGAAATTTCCTTGATTTCTTGAATCAGATTTCTCATCATGTCCCCTAAATGCACATGCCTGAAATGTAAGCCACTTGACAACTTCAACTGAAGTTTTCAAGCGTAATCTATTACTTGCAATCTGCTGGGAGGTTTGTTTGTGTATAACATTCTCAATGTGACAAGGCTGATTCTTGAAATCTTCATAGCATCTTACTGAATAATTATGTGCTGAGCTAGAAGATGTACCTTCATGGTTGACAAAAGCACAACCCTTGCCCTTGTTCACCTTCTTCCAACTGTTGAAGCCTTTGACAGTAAATGTGTCGGATCCACTTCACCCCATGGGCTTCTTGCCGAAGAGATAACAGGGAAGACAAAACACAGCATCTTTTGCCTCTGAATACTCCAACCAAAAAAAACTTTTAAACCAAGCTGCCTGAAACCTTCGTCTTTGACCAACAGTACCACTGAAATGGTACTCAAGTTTTTGAAGCTGATAAGGTCCAAGTTTCATATATGCCCGTCTGATATCATCACGTTGACCTATTGGATACTCCGTAATTGGGGGTTGTAAACCTAGATCACGAATTAAGTAGTCCATGTTGAGCATCCCTGACTCTAGCATATTAACTTTATCAAGTCGAGGAGATTTCAAAGGAGGTTCTTCATCATGAGACGGATTGTTAATAGAACTAGGAGCTTCTACTAGCTCATCACTATGTTGCGATGGCTCAACAATGCTACTATTTCCCCCTGATTTGAAAAATGAATCTATTGTTCTTACTTTGACCATATCCAATCTGGAAATCATATAAAAAAATATAAAGTTAGTTAGTCCTCCATATTGAAAATTGAAGCATGTTGAGCAAGTATTTCAAATAAGGCAATCAATCCTTGGTTGAAATATAAAGGTTCAAATTTTAACAAATTAAGAAATGTGTCTCTAATTATAATAGATATTTCTCATGTCAAAACTACACCAAATAAAAGATAACAAATTATTATAAATTTTTACTACTTAATTATATGAAATTTGCACACTCCTACTTTGTTCACTTGACAACTATTGATTCTAGTGAGTAGTAATCACGTTACGAAGCAAAACAATATGTTACAGATTAGAGAACTTATACTAAAATAAATTTTCTATTTTTTATGAGTTTAGTGTTTTTACAGAGTGCATCAATATAATATAACCATTACCATATTAAAAGAATGGATAAACAGAAAAAAGAAGAAGATGAAGACAACCAATATTTGGGAAAACTGAAAACTATTCTTTCCTCCTTTGTTAAAAAAAAGAAAGAAGAAAACTTACCTTTCTCCTCTGTAACTGGATGAAGAAGAAATTTTCTCTTCGCAACCCAGAAGCTGGACGAGAACGATGAAGCAAGCAGTAAATATGAGTGTGATGTGTGAAGCTTCTCTTGATAAGAAATGAAAAAAGCAAATGGTGAAGTAAGTCCACGATTAGTTGTGTAATGATTACTTTTGTATATTTATTTATTTTTTTATCTATGTAGAGGGACTAGCTTGCGGTGAGTTGTTAGTTTTGTATTTACTTGTTTATATTTCGAATCGTACTAGTTACTAGCTAGCTTTTTCTTTTTGGAAAAGTTTTAGTTAGACGATAGGGGTGTACCATGTCTAGCAATTGAATAAACAAAAAATAATATTGTATATTGTGATGTTTTCTGAAAAGTTAGGGGGGTGGTGGCACCCTTAAACTCCCATACTAACTCCGCCACTGGGCGTTAGCATTTTACAATATAAGAGCTAGGTGTAAGAAGGGCAGAACGCTGGGTTTCGATAAGAAAGGAAATAAGGAAAGCAGGGGTACAGCTGGTGGGTCTCCTGGAGACCCACCACACTAGACCAATACCTCAAAGAAGGTCCCTATGGGGCCCCGGGACTAGAACGGAATGGACAGAAATTCTAGCAGAGGGGCACTCTGGAGGGATAATTGTAGCATGGCTGAGCTCGCAAGTGAATGTAACAGTCATGGAAAAAGGAAGAAGATGGCTAGCGATAAGAACATCCACCACAGGAAATCAATTCGAAGGCCTGATCGTATTTATATATGCTCCTACTGATAGTATAAGTAGAAGACAAGTATACCAGGAGCTTGTAGTGCTGAAAACAGCGATGAACATGCCAATGTGTGTAGTAGGTGACTTCAACGAAGTCATGAAGGGGGATGATCGGAGGGGTGGTGATCCAAACAAAATCACTAGAGGGATGCGGGATCTGAGGGAGTGGGTGACACAAATGGAACTGACGGAGGTGGCTTTGTCTGGTTGTCGTTACACATGGAGAAACAATAGATCCCTCAGCAGGATCGATCGGGCCTTTTGTAGTATTGAATGGAGAAATGAGTTTCCTGATATGCTACTAAGCGGCAGGCCGTGGCAAGTTACAGATCACCGATTTATGTGGTTGGAATTGAGAAAAGTCAGATGGGGACCATACCCATTCAAAGTGATAGACGCATGGTTAGATGATGGCAGGTATGAGGCCTTGTTCAAAGAAAAATGGGGGAAACTGAAAGGGACAAATATCCAGGATAAGTTGAGAAAGATGAAGGGTCCTCTGAGTAGATGGAATCGTGAAAAATTTGGGCACATTGATCAGAAGCTAAAACAAACAACAGAGAAACTGCAATTGCTTGATCAATTGGAGGAACAGCTAGGACCACATGAAATCAGAAACGAGGAAAGAGCAAGGCTGAATGAGGATGTCTGGCAGTGGCAACTACTGAGACATGAAGAAAGATACTGGCGCCAACTATCACGGGAGAAATACATAAAAGATGGAGACCAGAATACTAAGTATTTTCATCGAAAAGCATCAATAAACAGATGCCGAAACAAGATCAATATGATCGAGATAGATGGGGAAATGATAACAAAACCGGCAGAGATAAAACAAGCATGTGTCCGTTTCTTTAAAAAGCTGTTCAAGAAAGGAATAGAGTCTAAAGCAGGTCCACCAGCAATGAATCGACCTTGCATATCAGAAAATGAAGCCCAGGAGCTCACACTCATTCCCTCATACCAAGAGATCAAACAGGCCGTCTGGGACTGTGAAGGATGCAAATCACCGGGTTTCGATGGCTTCAATTTTAATCATATCAAGAGATTGTGGAGAATAGTTGGCGCTGATTTCACCAAGGCTGTCAGGAATTTCTTCGTGAGTAACAAAATGCCTGATGGGATTAATACTACATGGATAGTGCTAATTCCCAAAGTGGAGAATCCCCGAACTCTCGAAGAATTCAGACCCATCAGTATGGTTGGAAGTATCTATAAAATTATTGCTAAAGTGATGGCCCGTCGACTGAGCAATATAATCGGGAAAATAGTCTCAGAAACCCAGACAACTTTCATACGAGGGCTACACATCTTTGAGGGTCCAATGATAGTAAACGAAAGTATTCGATGGCTGAAAACAAGAAGGATAAAGAGCATCATCCTAAAAATTGACTTCCGCAAAGCTTCTGACTGCGTATCTTGGAGCTTTGTGGAACAGATGCTGAGAATTTTCGGGTTCCCGGAAAGATGGCGAACCTGGGTACAGCAATGCATAGCGACACACAGGATCTCATTAATCGTGAATGGAAGCCCAACAAAAACCTTCAAACCCCAACTGGGGCTCCGACAAGGAGACCCACTGTCGCCGTTACTTTTCATTTTGGTGGCGGAAGCCTTAAATTGGCTGTTGGAGGAGTCAGTTACGTTAGGAGATCGCAGAGGATTACTGATTGGATCAGGCAGAGTGCGCATTTCACATCTGCAATTCGCCGACGACACAGTAATTTTTAGCTACCCAGATAAAGATGAGCTTGAAAAAATCAAATGGGTAACTATCTTATTTGCAGATATGTCTGGGTTGGAAATAAATTGGGACACCCAGGCTGTTCTCACTGTGTGAAAATCAGAATGGAGTAGTTAGCGATATGGGGGGATGGATTGATGACAGGTGGAGGTGGTCACTTGCATGGAGGCGGCGCTTATTTGAGTATGAGAAGGATATGGAAAATGAACTCATGGAAAAGTTACAGGGGCAGGTGCTTCTCCGTGAAGAGGAGGACGAGATCGTGTGGGGCGAAGCTGGGAAAGAATTCAGAATATGTGAGTTATATGCGAGCCTTTTTCAATAGAACAGTGAAGAGATGCCCGAAGTAGTGTCTATCGTGAACCGACTTTGGAGCAAAGTGGCAGAGCCACGTGTAGAGGTACATATGTGGTTTGTTCTAATTGGTAAACTCATGACTAAGGATGTCCTATTTGTCCGAGACATAATCCCAATAGCTCAGTGCTGGTGTCCCTTCTGTCGACATCATATGGAAACTGTCGATCATGTCTTATTCTACTGTGAATTTACTGTGCGGATCTGGAGCAAACTCATTGGGTGGTGGAGGATTAATTTTGTTTTTAAGGAGACTCCGAGGCAAGTTTTTGAGGAGTGGATGTCGGTCAGGCTAAACAGGAGCTCGCAAAAAATTAGGAGATCAACCTTTTTTTATGGAGTCTGGAGTATCTAGAAGATGAGAAATGATGTAATATTCAGAGAGGCCAGGCCGTCAGTAATTAGGGCTGCTTTCGAGACAAAAAGTGGGGTATGGAGATGGACGAAGAGTTGGTGGCGAGAGTTTCCTATCCCATTCGAGGTGTTTATTCATTCGGATAATCTAAAGGACGACTTGTGGCTCCTGTAATCCCTCTAGTTGTCTTCGCCTACTTAGTAGTGTTTCTATGTCTCTGGTGGGATGATGTATAAGGTTTTTGTTTTGAATTAGGGTGTTATGCTCTAGCCTTTGGTGTGTTGTTTCTATTTCGGTTTAAGTTAAGTTGCTGAGATACTAGTTTTGTACTGTTTAGTGGTGGGCACTCTTTTTCCCTCTTGGGCCTTTTCCCACTGGTTTTGCCTAAGGGGGTTTTAATGAGGCCCAATATGAGACCACTACTTTTGCTTTTTCTTAAATAATATGGCCTAGTGCCTCACTTATCAAAAAAAAAAAACAAAACGGCCATCTTCCCGATCAATCTAAATGAGGAGGAAATTAACCGAGCACAAAGTATTCTGGGCTGTAGTGTCGCATCACTTCCGGCAACGTACTTGGGATGTCCACTGGGGGCAAATCCTCAAAATTTTAACACATGGAAACCGGTGATAAGAAAAATGGAGACCAAATTGGCAAATTGGAAGAAAACCAGTTTATCGAGGGCAGGAAAATTAGTGCTAATTAGAGCAGTTCTCGATTCAATTCCGATATATTATCTCAGCATGTTTCGTATGCCTCGAAAAGTAATCATGAAAATTAACAAGATACAGAGGTAGTTTCTATGGGGATCTGGAGATAAAAGAGGGTTTCCTCTGGTCAAGTGGAGCAAGGTAACGATTCCTAAAGATATGGGAGGTCTTGGCATTGCTGAGATAGAAGCAAAGAATGTAGCCCTGCTGTTTAAGTGGTGGTGGTACTATCAGGGGTGTGGAAACAAGTTGTGGAAGAGAGTGGTCACATCATCTTATGGAATTGATATAGAAGTCCCAATCTGTGACCACGCGGCCATGACTCGGAGAAAAAGAGGGATTTGGCAAACCATAGTATCCATTTGTGAATGGCACCCAGAAGCAGCAGAAGTAGTTGCGGATAAGATGAGATGGGCAATGGGAGACGGTGCACTGATAAGATTCTGGGAAGATCTGTGGTTGGAAAATGGCAGACTAAAAGAGAGATTTCCAAGACTTTTCTCTGTTAGTGAACAGAAAACTGCAAAAATTGTAGAAATGGGGATGTGGGATGGGCAGGATTGGATATGGAATTTTGTATGGCGTCGGGAGCTTTTTGTATATGAAACTGATGAAGTAGAAGAATTAATACATATCCTGAACGAAACTGTAATCCCCAGGCAATCACGATCTGATAGACTCATCTGGAAAGGTAGCAAGTTTGAAGAATTTTCTGTTAAACACATGTATGAAGAGATGCAGAAACGAAGAAGCAATGAAATCCCAAACTGGCACAGACTGATATGGCAGAAATATGCTGCACCGAGAATTGAGATTTTCGTTTGGCTGTGCCTACAGAAGAAGTTAGCAACTAGAGATCGATTATTCTGGTGCAATATGATCACTATATCAGAAATGAAATGCCCATTCTATGATGTCAGCGTAGAAACAGTGAATCATATTTTTTTGAACTGCAGCAGAAGCAAACTAGTCTGGTTGAATATTTGCAAATGGTGGGGAGTGCATGTAAATCTGGGATCGGAAGTAAACGAAAGTTTGGAGGTGTGGGCACAAGCATCCCCTGTCAAAATGGCAAAGAAACTGTGGATCTCCTCTTTCATGTACACGTGGGCTTTATGGGATATCAGGAATAAGATCATTTTTCAGGGTGTTGATCCTGAGTGGATTGGTGTAGCAAATGCAGCCAAAATATGGGCTATGGAATGGAACTCCAAGGAAAAGATGATGCTCCCCCATACTGGTGAAGCGATTTCCCTGAAGGACATCAGTCGCTTCTTCACTAGTTAACACCTGCACTGTATCTGCACAAGTTACAGTCTTTCTCTGCTCTGTCCTGTGACTATTATCTGTATGACTTTCTTTTTTTTTGATGGCTTCCTGCGCTGGTTCCTAGAACTATGCTTTTGGTGATATTTTTCACATCTTGTAAGCTGCGACAGCAGCACCACTAATAAAAAAAAACTGAAATAATATAAGAAAAATACAGCAACAAAAAGGGGGAAACTTAAGCCTTCACGACGATGGGCTGGGCCGCTGGAGTAGTTCTTCGCAGCTCAAAGCTTCTTGTTCTCAGCGAGAAAAAGTTGGCCGTGCCTCAACTGCGTTCCTCAGCCGTACTTTGTTGAGACCTGTCTACCATTTGTTAAAATGTTCAATAAACCTGCAACTCGTACCTTTATAATTTACACTGCTCTCTTTGGCTACTAACTCGATAGAAGTGAGGAGCATAGAATATTTTGTCTACATCACTCTTTTGCTCTCTCTGATCTTCTTTATAGTAAATTTATCAGATACAATGATGGTGTTTTTTTATAATTACAGGCTTTCGCCATTATATTGATAAACAAGGATGGGTTGTTTAATGGACCTCATTAAAACCTCCATAAGTATAACCTGATGGGAAAAAGCTTACGAAGGAAAGAGTGTACCCTCATACCCAATTACATACCTAGATGCCATACTAAACAAAAATATGAAGGAAACAATAGCTTACTTGTTTGGCTACAATGATGGTGTGCTTTGGAGTTTGGTTCAGAATTCAGTTCCAGACTTGTCTTTCTTCTTCGTTTTTAATCCTGATCTACACAAAACGATAAGGAATCATTGACTCAATGGTGAAAAGAACGAGTTTAGGGCGTGAGGAAAAATTAACAGAAAGAATAAAAACCCATAATATAAAAAGACAAAATTGGCCCACGACCATATTAGAATCTGGCGCAAACGCTATGTAACACCCCTACTAATTCGGCTCCTAATAATCCTATAAATGACGCACATAATAAATAACTCGCAGCGGTAAATAAAAGACTGTCGCCCTAATGGTGTCACTGTTATCACTCGCCCTTACGGGTGATAACGATTTACCTGATAATCAACTTGCAAAACGTATTCCCGCAGTGACCACAAGAGATAGATAGCAGTACTTAAACAATTTAAAACGAATCTAACATCAACCAATTATTACAGACCGTGAGCATCTAATCCAAAATACACCTCGGTTAAACAACCCGAGTCCAAACAACCTTAGTATCACACCGTACCAAGTCTATCCAACAGTAAACTTAATAGTCGCGCCCCGCGTCGACCCACCAGCTAGTCTCCTGCAATAAAGATGGTTTGTGGTATGGAATCAGCCCCTGCTGAGTATGTTATCACATGCCCCGTCATGCCCCCAAAGACCCCTCAATTATTTGGTCGAGAGCATGAGGTTCATTACATGCAATACCGTTTTAATATTTAAAACTGTAAATCAAATAACATTAATATCCATACAATAACACAACCATCAACATATATAATATAACCACAAGTATAACCAATGAACAACCAAGCGAAACAACGAGAATAATAAACAAGTACTAGTTCTCGTCCATGGTGTAGAAACCAATATCGTTCGCCACTGTATAAGTCCCAATTGTTTTAATTGTTCAGTTATACCTAGTGACAATGTCTCGTTAAAAACGACATGTCTCTAGTTACCCATATATTATGGCGGGTCACCCACGGCAGCAGCCACTCCAACGGTAGAGTCTCCGACCAACGAGCCATTCTAGCTCACGGGAAATTTTCGTGATACTTGCGGACCCGTACGCGGACATCCTGGTATCGTTTTTGTGATCACAGCGCGCACCAAGAGCCACATCCTCTTGGCTTTACTTTCCTTCATTAATTAATTAATTATTCCATCGCATCGCATTACCAAATTTTCCTAACACAGCAGACTAAGGTCATTAGTCCAATCCGGAGTCTGTAAACTCGGGATCCAGTGTTAGATACGGGAGCGGCGTATAGAAAGGCCAATGCTCCGTATAAAAGTCTCGGATAATGTGTATATCTTATTATCCTAGTGCTACAACGTTTTTCTGACGATCCTTATATTTCATATAAGATAGCACCATAGCCGCTAGTTCGTTTTATATATATAGGTCCATATATACGAACCGATACTGTTAACTCAACAACAGTAAATAATAAGCAGCTATAAATATACAGTTCATGCATAATTATTTACACATTCAGACAAACAATCTTATCACAGATCACACAGAAGTCTGAACTGAGGAAGCCCTCAGAGACAATCAGAGACACATAACAACATACCGTTCACCCTGATGTATTACGGTGGAGTATGAATCAGCAAGATCCTATGCTCCGTGTGTCGTCTCTATTAGTCTAAACAATACATAATGCTACTGATTAGCATACTGTACAACAACACAATCCTACGGTACCCCGTACCGTCGCTAACAACTCCCGGTTAACCCCCCGTTATAAACTGTCAATGTTTGTCGGGCTTTTGATTTAACTCGAGATTGGAAAAGTGTTACATTACATGCGTAGTTTGCCTTGTATATTAATATACTTATTGTTGGACTTTGTTATCGCATGTAACCTCATGTATATTTGTAGATTGTATAGTTTGTTTCTTTATTGCATGTGTGATCCTTTGTCATGCACTATGCATCTCACCTTAGTATTTATTTTTCTAAGGTTTGTCTCTTTTTTTTTTTAAATTCAATGTGGTATAATTCATATGTAAACAATACTTTGAATTATAAATCCTTATTATCCCATGTATACTCTTAACATTAGAATTCCACATCTAATGTTTGAAATTCTTTTCCCTTTTATCATATGTCATTTTAATTATGAGAACACATGGTCATTAAACCATATTATATTTTTCCACCATAACATATATTTATTTATGTGTATGTATTTGTGGAACTATTTTCTATATGGTAAATCTTATAATATATATTCATTCTTTTTAAAGAATACCTCTTATATTATAAATGTTATAACTCTTATAACATTAAAAACCATATTATAAATTCCATTTAAAAAATGTTAATATTTCCGAACAGCACCCATGTTCTTAAATATTTACAAAATCCACCACTTAATTAATATAATGTTACATTATAGTTATATAACATATATTATGACATTTAAGTCATTAAAACAATTAAACCTATAGTTATATTTTGTTTATAAAACACCAAATAGCCCCTTATATTTTCGGCTTCCATTATATACCACTAAACTTCTATAAATCACAATTCCATCCCAATTCATAATACATAGTTTTCTAATTCCATCAAAACTATATATTATACATATTTCTTTATAAAACCTTATATATAACTCCAAAAATTACCAAACTATACCAAGAGGTTATAAATATTATTCCTAACCTTATTCCTTTAAATCTCGGTTTTCACCCTTTGTTACCCATTTGTAACAATGTTATAAAATACCATATATTATACTTATATAATTCATATGAACTCCAAATTTAACCAAATAAATTTCTAAAAATTCCTAATAACCTAAGGTTTGTACTAAACTCCATTTAGTACCCCAAGTTTTCGGAAATTACATTATAGCCCCATCTCTTTTAAATCTTTTACAAATTAATACTTATCTTAATATAAGGTTGTATTTTGATTTCAAAAATTCTCCAAACTTGGTCAAAGTCTCCTATATAGTCAACTTTGACTTCTAATACCAAATGGGAACCAATTTTTCAGTAATCACTAATAATAACCTATACTTTTCTATTTTTACAATTTTGACCCAAAACTTTATAAAATGTTATAATTTTATTGAATTCATTTAAAAACCCTAAATTTCTCTAAATTAAGCCCACGGCTTTCTAATTTCCTAGTAATTATGAATTGGTCCCAATTTTAACTATAAGCATAAATAAAACTAAATAAGCTTATAAACTTAAATTAAAATGGCCTAATGACATGGCCTTATTACAACCTTGAACTTGCAAAATAAATTACACAATAAATGTCTCAAAATATAGAATATATTCTCGGCCTCACCTTGACTTAATTATTTTTCCACATAATGTCATAATTTGACCATTATGTTAATTAAATCTCTTAAATGACTAGCTTAATTTATCTTAGTCATTTTTTTTTCCATTTTTAGGTCAATATGACCCATATTTATAATTTCACTCTCGGCCATATATATATATATGCTTAGAAATTATAAAAATCATAAGTTTAAGGTGTTTATACCTTGATTTATCCTTGTATGCTCTCGGCCTCTTGTAGGAAAATTCACCACATGATTTAGACATGTTTAATACACAAAAACAAGATATGGTTACACTCCAAGCTTGAGCTTAACCATAAGGAATAATTAATGTAAGATTTAAGGCAAAAATCACCTTAAAAATGCAAGGAAACTTCTAGGTGGTTTAGGCCTGAATCAAACACACCAAAAGGTGTTAGATCCACCATATTGACATAGGAAATAGCTAGATCACAACAAGTTGCCTTGTTATTAGGTTTTACCTTGGAAAAATGCCTTAAAAGAGAGTATTTCTCTTGGATCTCGGTCACCCTTGCTCCAAATGGCTAACCAACTGAATGAACATGTAAATATGAAGATTATGAGTGTATAAACTCATAAAAATCAGAGGAAGAAAACCGCTTGAAGGATTGAGAGGCTTAAGGTATGTTTTTACCTTAAAATGCAATTTTGAGCAACCTTGGTCCCTCTACTTGCTTCAACCGAGTTTGGAAGTTGTTCTAACCTTAGAACACTGAGAATGAGCCATAGGAACAGATGAGCCACGAAATCTAAGTGTAGGTAGTGAAGAGATGAAGAAAAGGGCTAAAAATGACCTTAAAACACTTACCTTAAGAGCTTAGGAGTTAGATCTGCCTTCCATGCTCAAGAACAAAGCTTGAGAGCTGCTAGGAAGGAGAGGAGCTCGGTTGGAGAGGCTGGGATCGGACAAGGAGGAAGGAAGAGGTGGGAAACGTTGGAAATAATTGAAAAAGTAAGTTTATTTTCAAAAGTAAATGTATTAGGTAGCAATTTGTCTAACAATGATTTGTATGCTGTCTCCTCTCCTCTTGCCAGCCGATTTCCAAGGGGTCAAATGGGTCATTACTTGACCATTGACCATACTTGGTCAATTTGACTCATGGCCCCACTGTGGAGACTCACTTTGCACTTCCTTTTTTTTTTATTAATATTTTAATATTAAATTTGTAAAAATTCGTAAATTTCTGGAATTAAATTCCTAATATGATAAATGATATATCATATTTAAGGTAATTATAACCTTTAAGCCCATTAAAAATCAATTTAGAAGCAATCTCACAAAAACGTGCTTTAAGGTGTTTTAGTGCACATTTTTGTGTCACAGGGTGTTCCTGAGCTTAGTTCTCCTTGAGAACGGTTTTGTTGTGTTCCTTACTTCATTATAATACTTAGGAATCCACTTTGGATCCTATTTGAGGTCATAATCTTTATGGTGTCTTAAAGCACATTTTTGGCTTTACCGATCTTAAGGCGTGTTTTGCCTTGTTGAGATCTTTTAGATTGTTCCCCAATAATATTTAGATGTTTATTAATCATCTTAGATCATTAATAGATCATTTAATTATATTTTAAAGGTTAGGGGTATTTCAGTCTACCCCCCTTAAAAAGGCTTCGTCCCGAAGTCCTTAATCCTCTACAGTTCACCTAAGGAATCAAGTTCCACTAAGTAACCAAACAGTCCATTGCTAGGGAGTAACTCCCACTAGGTTCAGACCTAGTCTATACATACAGCATATATAAATAACCAAACTCATGGTATAACTCATTCATATCACAACTAAACAAGGTGCACATCCAACTCATCAACCAAAAGTACTCAGCGGTACTATAATATTCAACCAGGTGCACTAAGGCACATACATACATAAATGTATCAACATCCAATCATCCAAACAACATGTATGACGCAGCATACCAACCAAAACACACCACAAAAACAAGACCTAATGCACAACGTGCGCAAGCCAAGTGGTGTCTACCCCCCTTAAAAAGGGTTTGACCACGAACCCGTACAAGTAACACAGCTACGACTCGAAGAGTGCTGGGTACTTCGCTCTCATGGAGTCCTCTAACTCCCATGTAGCCTCCTCCACCTCATGGTTCGACCAGAGAACCTTGACCATGCTAACGGTCTTGTTCCTAGTCTGCCTCGTCTTCGTATCGAGAATGCGGAGTGGTACTTCCTCATATCGTAGAGCGGGGTCCAACTCTAAAGTCTCTGGCTGCAAAACGTGCGATGGATGGGGCACATACTTCTTCAACTGTGAAACGTGAAAGACGTTGTGCACCCTCCCGAGCTCTGCTGGTAAGTCCAGTCTGTAGGCTAACGGGCCCACTCGCTCCCTAATCGCATAAGGTCCAACATACTTCGGGCTCAACTTGCCCTTCTGCCCAAACCGGAATATCCCTTCATGGGTGACACTCTGAGGAATACCATGTCGTCGGTAGTGAACTCAATGTCCCTCCTCTTGGTGTCTGCATTTGCTTTCTGCCGGTCCTGAGCTGCCCTCATGTTCTTCCTAATCTGTAGGACATCCTCCTTAATCTGCTCTAGGTACTCAGGTCCTAGAAGCGTATTCTCGCTGGCCTCATCCCAGCATAAAGGAGTCCTACACGGTCTACCATAAAGTGCCTGGAATGGTGGCATCTGTATCGAGGAGTGGTAGCTGTTGTTGTAGGCGAACTCTATCAAGTGTAGACGCTCTAACCAACTCCCCTGAAAGTCTAAGGCACATGCTCTCAGCATGTCCTCCAGTGTCTGGATGGTCCTCTCACTCTGACCGTCGGTCTGTGGATGGAACGCCGTACTAAGCTTTAATTTCGTACCCAAGGCTTCCTGAACCTGTCCCCAGAATCTGGACAAAAATCGAGGGTCCCTATCAGAAACAATAGTCTTTGGCACACCATGGTGCCGGATCACCTCCTTCTGGAACAAGTCCGCTAACTTTGGAACGTTCCAGGTATCCTTCATAGCAACAAACTTTGCCACCTTCGTCAGACGGTACAATGACCCAAATCGTGTTCAGTCCTCCCTTAGTCGGTGGGAGACCGACAACGAAATCCATCGAGATGTCCTCGAACTTCCAACAAGGAATAGGCATAGACTGCACTAAACCTCCGGGTCTCCTATGCTCAAACTTAACCTTCTGACAGGTCAAGCATCTAGCCACATACTCAGCTACATCCTTCTTCATCCCGCTCCACCAGAAATGAACTTCAAATCCTTATACATCTTCGAAGAACCAGGGTGGACGGATAAGGACGAGCAATGAGCCTCCTGGAGTATCTTCTCCTTCAGATCAGGAGACGACTCCGGAATACATAATCGGCCATTCAGTCGTAACATGCCATCATTACACAGTTCAAAATCATACTTCTGTCTTTCAAAACAACCCTCTGACATTTTCTGTTTGATGCTCTCCAATAGTGATCACTCTCCTGTGCAGCTCGTATCTCATCAATCATACTGCTGTTTGCTACTAGTGTAAACAATGAATGAGCTCTGCGGCTCAGGGCGTCGGCAACTACATTTGCTTTGCCCTCTTTATACCTCAGGTCTATGTCGTAGTCCTTCAAGAACTCGACCCATCTTCTCTGTCGCATGTTCAGCTCCTTCTGAGAGAAGAGATGCTGTAGACTCTTGTGATCAGAGTAGATAGTGACTGTCACACCATACAAATAATGTCGCCAGATCTTCAAAGCGAAGACTACTGCGCCTAACTCAAGGTCGTGTGTGGGGTAATTCACCTCATGCTTCTTCAGCTGTCGGGATGCGTAAGCAACTACCTTCCCGTGCTGCATAAGCACACAGCCTAGACCGGTTCCAGAGGCATCACAATATACCTCGAACCCATCGGTGCCCTCAGGGATAGTAAGAACGGGCGCCGATGTCAGGAGATCCTTCAGCGTCTGAAAGGACTGCTCACACTCTGCAGACCATAAGAACTGGGATTCCTTCTTCATTAGATTGTCATTGGTTTGGCTTCCTTGGAGAAGTCCTTCACGAATCTTCGATAATACCCTGCCAAACCCAGAAAGCTACGGACGTCTGTGACTGTCTTCGGCCTTGGCCAACTCTTCACTGCCTCAATCTTAGCAGGATCTACAGATATGCCGCTAGCTGATATAATGTGTCCTAGAAATGACACGCTGTCCAACCAGAACTCACACTTAGAGAGTTTGGCATACAGCTGGTTCTCTCTCATAATATTCAACACCTGTCTCAAATGTAACTCATGATCTTCCTTGGTCTTTGAATAGATCAGAATATCGTCGATGAAGACTACAACTGAACTATCAAGATGCTCTCTAAAAAGACGGTTCATCAATCCATGAATATGGCTGGCGCATTCGTCAATCCGAATGGCATAACGGTGAACTCGTAGTGTCCATACCGTGTCCTGAAAGCTGTCTTCTCAATATCACCCTCTGCAATCCTAATCTGATGGTAGCCAGATCTGAGATCTATCTTCGAGAACACACTGGCCCCTCTCAGCTGATCAAATAAATCATCTATCCGTGGTAATGGGTACTTGTTCTTGACTGTAACCGCATTAAGCTCGCGGTAGTCGATGCAGAGTCGCATACTGCCGTCCTTTTTCTTGACGAACAGCACTGGAGCACCCCAAGGAGAAACACTAGGTCGAATGAATCCCTTGTCGAGGAGGTCCTCCAGCTGTAGCTTCAGCTCCCTCATCTCAGCCGGTGCCATACGGTAGGGTGCCTTAGCAATAGGGCCCGTACCTGGCAACAAGTCGACGGCGAACTCAACCTCGCGCACAGGCGGCATGCCTGGCAGCTCATCAGGAAATAAGTCGGGAAAATCTACCACGACTGGAATGTCTACGTCCGTCACGTCGCTCTGTCTCGTGTCCTGTACATAACAGAGGAAGGCTTGTCGGCCCTTCCTAACATCCTTCATCAGGGACAATGCTGACACGATCTTGACAGTCGGCTCTCTCCTCACACTGCGGTATGACACTGTCCTGCCGCTCGGCCCCTTCAGTAGTCGATGCTCTGCACAATGAAGGCGGCCCCTATGCTTCTGCAGCCAATCCATGCCCACTATGATGTCAAAACCCAAGTTCTTGAACTCAATCAGATCAATGGGGAAGGTCTCAGTCATAATGCTGATCTCTAACCCTGTATACTGTCTGGTGCAACCTACTTTCTCCTTCGAAGGAAGGGTGACTGAAAAGTCTGAAAGCTGTTCGGGGTGGCCCCCAGCTTCTTAGCAAACGTCGAGGAAATAAAAGAATGCGAAGCTCCTGAGTCGAACAATACGGAAGCACTAACACCATTAATAGGAAAGGTACCTGAGATCACCTCTCGTATTAGCATCGAGTCCCAATAAATCACTAATTTACTGTTGTTTGTAATTGTCATACCTGTGATGACATTACCAGACTCCTTGGCTTGCGCCATGTCTAGGATGCAGATGGTACCCTCCTTTCCATTTCTATAGCCTGAAGTTATGAATTATCGGTATCAACAAAACTGAAACAAACACTTGAAGGTATAAAACTCTTATTTCATTCATTCCAACTGTATTATACAAGGTTACACACTTAGCTACTGCTATTACATAATACTGTCTGAAAGTCAAGTTTAAACGGCCAGGTCGGATGTGGGTATCATTCACTAAAGCTGGTGGTGCGGTATTGAGCTTAATGCTCTTAATACCATGATATACAAGCCTCGACTCCCCACCAAATACCAACACATCCCCAGACTTGAGGATGATCTTGCTTGCTAGATCCATCCTCTTCTGGTCTCCATAATAAACTCAGCATCATCGCCGATGGAGAATGACACAACCGGTATTCCTCTGGTGATGGACTCGGTCGTCTCATCACGGTCCTGGTGCATTCCAAGCTTTCCCCCTGCTCATAGTAGTTGATGATGCAAACGTCAGGTGTCATGTCGGGTAATGGATAAGCCTCACAGTCTTGAGCAATATCCATTGCGTTTCTCACCAAGGTAAGGAAACTCTCAGGTATACCTAGGTATAGATACGTCACCTACCATCCTCACCTCTCGATAAACCCTAGCTTGTGGATCCCAATCTTTCCCTAAGCACATCATGTGCAGTTTCATTCTAGAACCACTATTAAATACAGGGGTATAAAAACCTCCTATGCCCTTACCCAAAGCTCTACACTCATTCACTATGGTGATTTGCTCATCTAGGGTTAGGAACTCTCTGAGAAGTATCATGCCCGGTCTGACTACATGACACAACTCACTAGGGTACTCCCGTCTTTCTTCCACGGGTCTAGGTGATCTCTGTCTTGTAAGTGTGGGATAGCAGATATCGAAGTCTCCTAAGAGGTAAAGGTTTCCTAGGTAAGTTGTTCATCTAAAGCGGTAACTTAAACACACATTCATGCTAAGGTAAAGCGTTTAACACTTAGTCATGCTTTCATATAATGGTTAAGGTTTCAAATGCTAACCTTCACCGCGCTGGGTAGTGCCAGCGCCTGAAGCTCCCGCTGCATTCAGCATACGGTTGCCCGGCGGGTTCCTCTGGTTCTGGTTCTGCTGCTGTGGCTGCTGATGCTGCTGCCCTCTCTGGGCTTGGGGCGCCGGCCCCCTCTGGCCACCTCGAGCTCCACCTCCTCCAGTAGGTGCGCTCTGAGTCCCCTTCTGTGGGCGGTACGCTCAGCTATCTGGATTAGCAAAGCACTCAAACGACCTGTGGCCCTTCTTTCCACAATGGTGGCAGTCCACCGCTTGCCCGGTGCAGTCGACACCCGGGTGGTCTTTACCACAGCGCTTGCAGTGAAAGTGGCGCTGGGGTGCAGAACCTATTATCATATCATACTCAGATTAATACAAGGATGGTAATGGATAGTGTAGTACTCAATTTATTCACAAGGTTAGATCGCTTACCCTTAGGGGGTACAGATCTAAGAGGTTGCACGTCGTAGGTAGGCCCGGTCAGCAACGGGACCTTGTCCTTGCCCTTTTGGCTGGCCTGCTCCTTCTTCTTCTCCCTCCAGGAGAACTTTTTCTTCCTGTGATCGTCAAAGTGTCAGGAATAGCAGGTATAAAAGCAGACAGTAAGTAAGTAATTTAAATGGATTAAATAACTTAAGGTGGTTCTTACTTCCAGCCCTTACTGCCTCCGCTTCCAGCCTCAGTTTCCGCCTCCTTCTCTGGGGCCTTACGCTTCTGCCCCTGGCCGTCCTCCCGGCTGTTCACCATCATCTCAGTCCGAGAAGCAGCGTCATAACACTCCTGCAATGTATCAATGAGTTCCCCGAACTTGTAATAAATCAAACTGAGTTAAGGTAACTGTCAATTATTTTACCTGACCGTAGGGTACAAGGTAGCACCCATGGCGGCCTTGATAGCATATCTCAACCCGCCTCTAAACTCCATTCACAGCATCAGAATAAACAACTCCTGGGACAAAGTCCAAGAGCCCAATAAACAAGGAGTAGTACTGATCTACTGTCATACTACCCTGCCTCAGGGCCTCAAACTCCTCCCTTTCCTCTGCTTCAAATGAGCAGGATAGTACTTCTCTCTCAACAATTCCACAAAACCAGTCCATCCAAAACCCTCTATAGCAAGATAATGTGCCTTCACGGACCTCCACCACGTGCTGGCAGCGTCCTTCAGGTGAAAGGCTGCTATATCGACTCGGTGCTCAGCAGGCACATGTATGGCATCGAAGGCCTTCTCGTGCTCAACAATGTATCTCTCAGGACAGTGGGGTCAGCAACTCCATCATAGGTAGGTACTCGCGTATCAGCTACGCTCTTCAGCCAATTCGGCTCTCTAGGTGCGGGTACGGGTGGGACTACCGGTGGTGCAGGTGGTGCTCCTATGTGGATACCTCCCATCTGGGCTAGCTGAGCGAAGACGGCAGCTACCGTCTCAGCCACGCCCACGGCTGGGGCCTCCGGAGGACCTGCTCCAGGCCCGCCGCCTCTTCCACCACCTCCTCTACCTTGATCGCCTCCCAGAAGACATCTGAAGAATTCAAAGTTAAAGTCAACACTCGGTACAAATACCGTACTTATCTCAACCATAAGTTCACATAGCCCTAAAAGGCATAAAACACATTGTCCCCGACAATCTCCTAACTCAAATCATTTATACTATCTCCTAGGTACTGGTGTGTGAATAACCTAGGCTCACGGTACTTAAACTACTATCTCTTGTAATCAGAGCGGTACTCCGCTCTGATACCACTTTTGTAACACCCCTACTAATCCTGCTCCTAAAAATAATATAATCGCAGCGGTAAATAACAGATTGTCGTTCTAATGGTGTCACAGTTATCACTCGCCCATACGGGTGATAACGAGTTACCTGATAATCAACATGCGAAACGTATTCCCGCAGTGACCACAAGAGATAGATAGTAGTACTTAAACAATTTAAAACAAATCTAACAACAACCAATTATTACAGACCGTGAGCATCTAAACCAAATACACCTCGGTTAAACAACCCGAGTCCAAAACAACCTGAGTATCACACCGTACCAAGTCTAATCCAACAGTAATATCACAATAGTCACGCCTCGCTGCGACCCACCAGCTAGTCTCCTGCAATAAAGATGGTTTGTGGTATGGAATCAGCCCCTGCTGAGTATGTCATCACATGCCCCGTCATGCCCCCAAAGACCCCTCAATTATTTGGTCGAGAGCATGAGGTTCATTACATGCAATACCGTTTTAATATTTAAAACTGTAAAACAATTAACAGTAATATCCATACAATAACACAACCATCAACATATATAATACTACCACAAGTATAACCAATGAACAACCAAGCGAAACAACGAGAATAATAAACAAGTACTAGTTCTCGTCCATGGTGTAGAAACCAATATCGTTCGCCACTGTATAATTCTTAACTGTATTATTTGTTCAGTTATACCTAGTGACAATGTCTCGTTAAAACGACATGTCTCTAGTTACCCATATATTATGGCGGGTCACCCACGGCAGTAGCCACTCCAACGGTAGAGTCTCCGACCAACGAGCCATTCTAGCTCACGGGAAATTTTCTTGATACTTGCGGACCCGTACGCGGACATCCTGGTATCGTTTTTGTGATCACAGCGCGCACCAAGAGCCACATCCTCCTGGCTTTACTTCCTTTCCATTAATTAATTATACCATCGCATCGCATTACCATTTTTTTCCTAACACAGCAGACTAAGGTCATTAGTCCAATCCAGAGTCTGTAAACTCGGGATCCAGTGTTAGATACGAGAGCGGCGTTCAGAAAGGCCAATGCTCCGTATAAAAGTCTCGGATAATATGTATATCTTATTATCCTAGTGCTACAACGTTTTTCTGACGATCCTTATATTTCATATAAGATAGCACCATAGCCGCTAGTTCGTTATATATATATAGGTCCATATATACGAACCGGTACTGTTAACTCAACAACAGTAATAATAAGCAGCTATAAATATACAATTCATGCATATTAATTATCACATTCAGACAAACAATCTTATCACAGATCACACAGAAGTCTGAACTGAGGAAGCCCTCAGAGACAATCAGAGACACATAACAACATACCGTTCACCCTGATGTCACTAGTAGAAAAAAGGGCTATTTCGGCGGTTCCAATGGGCCTATTTCGGCGGTTGTGAACCGTCGAAATGAGCACCGCCGAAATAGGTGTGAGCACCTATTCCGAACTAGATGTACCTATCTCAGTGGTTCTTAGAGAACAACCGCCGAGATAGGCCCCTGGGATTGACCGATGGTGAGATTGACCATGGGTCTATCTCGGCGGTTGTTCTCTAAGAACCGCCGAGATAGACTCATGGTCAATCTCACCATCGGTCAATCCAGGGGCCTATCTCGGCGGTTGTTCTCTAAGAACCGCCGAGATAGGTATATTTTTTTTTGTTTTTTTCCATCCCAGCTTTATATATATATATTCACCACATTTGGTTCAATCAGACCTGTAATAATGCTTCATCCATACAGGGAGCTCCAGCACACATTTAAAAAGTTATAAAAGCTCCCAATTAATACCAACGATGCACCACAATTTGAGAGTTAACAAAACCAATGCAATTCACACTTTCATTACAAATAAAAAACACCAATACAATTCAAATCTACCATTACACCATCCACAAGTGTACAGAGTTACATTTACATACTCAAAAAAGTTCACAAAACATCTTCATGATCATCAATTCATTAAACTTGTGCAGACGAACTCTGACCATTCCTCAAGCATCTCAACAATTTGAGCACCATCATACTGACCACCTTTGAACACTTCTTCGTAAGCCTTGAAAAAAAAATGAACATTAATCTATAATGTACAAGTCTAACAACATGTAAAGAGCATAACTGAAACTTTCAAAGAATGTTACCTTGTCTAACGAGTGCTCTGGTAAAAGGTTCGCCGCTCCTACTATGTCACTCATGAATCTCATGACATAGTATCCACATTCTGAACCCCCAGGCTGCACCGGACACTATACAAACGCACATATTGACAGTTATAAACAAGTTTAAACATTATCACACAAATTTATCAATTAATAGAGTACCTTGACAGTGTTCCAAGGGATGTTACTCTTCATTGTTATACCCTGGAGTTTTAATGCAGCTCTCATGGAACTATATACATCAGCAATATATATAGTTTTAAGCATCAGTAGCAAGTTATGAAACAGTTAATGTTAAGTAAAATAATTGTTGTTTACGATAACAAACTAATTACCCCAGTATTGCGGTGGAGATCTTCGGTCTCTTGGCACCCGTACCAAGTGAGTCAAATTGCAAGATTCGTGGGTGCTTCGACATCACCAGCACAAACAAAGACCAATGTTGACTGTCCACAAATTACACAATGTGTTGAAATCATTAAGCAACTAACACAAACTATATGTTTTAGATAATACTAAGAGAAATAGTCAAATATCATACCCTGAATGATATGGCATCATAATAAATGACTTGTTAGAACATTCAAAGAGGGCATTCGTCATATATTGCATAAGGCCTTGCGGATCACTTGTTATCTGGACTTCACTGCACATAGCAGGACACAGGAATCCAAATCTTTGATCTTCATAGACATTGATCGCCTTATCATGCACCCACCTATGAGGCAATATCATTAGTCATTAACTTTTTATTCAAACATCTAATTCATCACCAATTAATGAATTCAAAATATAAAAGGTAGAAGTCACTCACATGGCGGGCGACTTGATAATCGACACATTCAACCAATCCCTCCTGAAGCACTCCTCGAAGTCGGACATATACATCCTAAATCGATGTATATCTTCTCCTTGAACTATATAGTGAAATATCCGCTCGGGATCTTCCACAGTGAGGCAATCAGAATCAGGTGGTAGCAGCAACAACGAGGAATGCAGAATCTGCATATTAGTCGACAAGCCGGCCAATATTCTCTTCTCCACCAAAGCAGGTCTAAGTACAAAATTTGTGGATGCCTTTGATTGCACAGGTGTGGCAATTCTTTTTCCTTTGCCCTTATCAGTCTTCGGTGGGGTCATATCCTATGATATTAGTCTAATTAAGTATATGGATGCAAGGTGGTACACCAATAGTTTTATAGCAACGGTTAAGAGTAATACCTGCCCAGGGAGTCTGACCAATCGTGCAGGCCACTGCACTGTCGCAGTTTGTGCAGAACGCACGGTAGGTCTTTGTGGGATCGGCACCGGTAAACCGACGTCAGCATGCTCTGCAACAAATTCGTCTAGAAGCACTCGTGCATGGTAATGTCGGAGTGGTTCACCGTGCACAATATCACTTGGACGAGAGGGGAAAAGTTTTCCCCATGCAACCATGACCTCTTCTACTCCAATTTGTAAAAACAGATGGCACTCAGTGGGTGCCTGAGTGTTATGTGGAACTTGTTTAGATAAAAATTGTGAATTCTTCTATGATGATATTAGTGATCAAGTGAAAAATCATAATCGTCATGTACTCAATTGAAATGTTAGTCTAACCTGTAGAGATGCATAGGGAAACGGATCAGCCGAGTGGACATTACTTCTCACTACCGGTGCATTCTGCTGCTGAATGGGTGACTGATCAACTGGTGGTCGAGAAACCTCTTGGCTTTCATGCTGCTGTGGCTGAATCCTTGATATAGCCTGAGCAATCCTCTCGTCGACGTTCTGAGTAATCCTCTGCTCCATCTCAGCCAACGCTCTCAGGTGCTCCTCGTAGCTAATCGACTGTCCCTGGCTGATTCTGGACCCGGGTGCGCCAAATGCCTAGCGGATACCAACGTGCCCACCAAACCCAATGGCACGACCTGGATGATCCTTCTTACCAAGAGCGCGTGTAAGAGGATCATCATTCCTCTGTGAGGTCCAGGTGCCCTGGGTGAGCTGAGAGCTTAATTCACCCTAATATAACACACAAATACAGTTATTAGTTTAACATAAGTTCATATACAAAGGAAATGAACAGTTTGACTGAAAATGAAATGATCACTTACCATTTGAGCAATAACTGCTCTCGTGGCATCATCGTATTGAGGATTTTCGGGAGTAGAGTTCTTCGGAATGTGGCTTAACTCCCACACTTTCATTCTTCTGCCACTAGCATCCAATGAGCCATCTGTGGGCAGATATCCCTTTTGCTCCCATTCTGGTACCCTTTGAGCAATACTTTTTCCACCTAAGTGGTGAGGGTAGGGTTGTCAAAAACGGGTTTTGGGTCGGGTTAAGCCTAACCCGAACCCGACCCGATAGTAATTTTACCCAACCCGAACACGACCCGAACCCGCTACGGGTTCAGTTTGATCAACCCGAACCCACCCCGGGTCAAAACAAAGCGACCCGCACCCTACACGCAAACCCGACCTGTTTTGACCTGTTTACCTAACCCGAGGACCCAACCCGCAAACCCGACCCACTAACCTGTTTTTAACTCAAATACCAACTTGAAAATGACTAAAAAATAAGAGAAATAACAATGAACTTTTATACAACATTTGCAAACTTATCAACAAAAGTAACATATATTAACATGGTATACGAGTCAAAAAGATACCATCATAAGTCAAAAAATGTGTGATACTGTAGCACAAACTCAATTACATTCTCATACCCCCCAAGCTCCAATTATAACATATATAAACATGGTATACGAGTCAAAAAGATACCATCATAAGTCAAAATATGTGTGATACTGTATCACAAACTCAATTACATTCTCATACCCCCCAAGCTCCAATTAGTACATCTCTATGTACACTTCTGTTTCACTTTCAACAAAAATCTAAACATTAATATAAAACCAAGCTTTTCCAAAAGTCTATGAATTCAGTCATGCAGATCTTCTCTAAAGTTCCATTGCTTCATTCTTTACCTGTAAAAAGAAACTACATTAAAACTCATTAAATCGGCTTCTGTATAACAGAATAAGTAAGAGGAAAACAGCCAACAAAATAATCATTTTCAGAGAAGGATCACAACCTTAACACTTGCTTAGTTAACACCAATACGTAGATTCTTCTCAAAAGTCTTAACACATCAAATATTGATAGCATACCAAGATTTTCCCAAAAGTATATGATATCTTTTAAACAGATTCTTCTCAAAAAGTTATATGATGCATCTGCTTCCTGCAAGAAAACAACTGTCATTGAGCATTAAAAACAAGAAATGGAAATAGAACCAAGTGCATAAATTAAGAGGAAACTAACCGCTTCTAATTAGCTTCTGAATAGTACAGTTATTTAAAAAGTACGTAATAATTACATCAATGAACAAATGCATGTGTGTTTTTCTAGAATCTGTAACCACAGAATTTGCACCAGCAATACAGCAGAAACAAATAATTGCAATCAGCCTATAAGAGATGGTATCCCATGAAGAAGAATCATTCTAATCCACAGCAGTACAGCATCAAAAAACAACCATAGAAGCAGTACAACATCAAAAAACAACCATAAAAATAGACCAATGTTAATCTCCAAACAAATAGTTTCAGTAAAATGAAAAGAAACAGATTACCTGCATGCTGAAAACAATCTTAAGTCATGCATCTTGGAGTGAGCATTGTTCCAGCATAGTAATCAAAGAGTCATGTTCGTTAGCTACAAGTTTAAAAAAGAAAAAAAAATAGAAGATTAGTATATCTAACTAAAACTATTAATAGCACAAAAAATATAATAAAAAAACAAATGCTAAGTTACCTTCTTCAGCCAATATCCAGTCTTTCCAACAAACCAAGCTTTCCACAATATCAGATCTAAGCAAGGACCGATAATCATCTAGAATATTTCCTGAAGTGCTAAACGCGCTTTCAGAAGCAACTGTAGATATCGGAATGGCTAAAATGTCTCTAGCCATAGTAGCAACAGCTGGGAATCTCACACAATTTGTCTTCCAGTAAGCCAAAATATCCAGCTCCTTAGTACAATCAAACTTTGGTTCATCCAAATACTTGTCAAGCTGGGACTTCTCCATTAAAGTAGCTGAAGGCACATATGACTCAAAATCCTAAACAATCAATCAAAACAATTAAAAATACAAATATAATCATAATGGGTGAATAAGAGTCATATTTAAATTAAAAAAACAAGTAAAGTAATGCAAACCTGTGACCAAATATCATTGTCTTGCAGCCGAACATCATTACATTCCTTAGAGGATGTAGGAGAGCTACTACTTTGTGAATCCAAATGAGAGTACTCATTGTAAAGTGAGTAAAGTTTCTCTTTAAACTCTAAGCTTCGAGAAAGACCATCATCATACATCCTTTCATAAATGTACTGAACATAAATGAGTTTGTAGCGCGGGTCCAAAACACAAGCTATAGCCATAATCTCACTTAAATCCCTCCAATACTTGTTGAACTTCTCATACATTCTAGCTCCCATGATATTCAAATCTTTATCAGGTCCTGTCATTGCACTCTTGATGGCAATATATACCCGAAAAACTAAAGGGAAGAACAGATTGGAGGTAGGGTGCTTGACTGCTGAAGCTTTAAGTGTGAAATTGTAGAATACTTGCAAAAAATCACGAATACTCTTCATTTTTCTCCACTCCTCCTCAGATGGACAATGCTGATAATCATTATCAGTAAAACTTAACTCTACAAAAGCATGCTCAAAATAGGCAGCACGTTCAAGCATAAGATATGTCGAGTTCCATCGTGTAGGCACATCCATTATCAGCCCCTTATTCTTATCGAGGTTACTTCTAGACACACAAGAATAAAACTTGTTCTTCCTTGTTTGGGAACCTTTAACATATCTCACACTATCACGGACTTTCTTAATAGCGTCCTCTATATCTTTCAGTCCATCTTGAACTATCAAGTTCACAATATGAGCAGCACAACGAATATGAAGATATTTCCCCTCACATAAAAGCCCATTTCTCAACTTTAATTGAGACCTCAAAAATGTGACAGCAGAATCATTAGCAGCTGCATTATCTAAAGTGACAGAAAAAATACTCTTGTCAATCCCCCAATCGGTCAGCATACTCCCAACCATTTCAGCTATAAACTTTCCAGTATGTGGAGGGCCAAAGAACTTAAAACTCAAAATCCTCTTTTGTAGTTTCCATTGGTTATCAATATAATGCCCAGTCAAACAAATGTATCCATCCCCCGTAGAAGAAGACCAACAATCACTTGTCAAACTTATTCTACCACTTCCACAAGAACTTAAGAATAAGTCTCATCTTAATCTTTTCTTCCATAAACATATTTATGCAATCATTTCTCAGAGTATTCCTACATGTAAACTGCACATCAGGATTCAAGTACTTGCATGCACCTCTAAAAGTTGAGAACTCAACAAAGTTAAGAGGCAGGTTATGTTTTGTCACCATCTTAGCCATCCATCTCCTCCAAACCATTAAATCAAATTCTGTTTTAGTAGCTTTGGCAGACTGGTTAATCATCATTTGGCTTACATCTCGTGAGAATCTTCTAGGACATTTTCCCACGTGACGATTCATATTACCAGTGCCATTCTTTGCCTCACAATTGTAATAAGCACTACAATTCTTGCACTTAGCTCTTTCATAACTGACCTTATCATCTGGAGGAATATAGTCGAAGTGTTGCCAAACAGGAGATATCAACTTTCTTACCCGCTTTTTTGACAGAGCTTGTGGTGCCTCATTGAGATTTTGAGGCTCCTCGTTTATAGCTAGCAACTCTTCATTTTGAGTTTCTGACTCCTTATTATGAACATATTCATCTTCTCTGGATAATGCATTTCCAACCCCACCATGTATGTTCACCATCTGCATTATTGAACAACAAAACACTGGTTAAACATTACAGATAAGAAAAACTAAAATGACTAATGATAAAAGGCTAACAATAAGACAAGAAGTCATCCATACAGAAGAATAAGAAACACTAAATATACTAGACAGAACAATTAAAACACCCATCAAAATTTCATGCCGTGCAGAAGCAGAAGTATAAAAAAGTTTTCATTATTCGTGAACAGAAGCAAAAGACAACACATATCTTTAGCTAATAACCTTCTACTTCCATTATATATTCTTTTATAATGTAAAAAATATCAACTTCTCAGTATTAATTATAATAGTATTATTCTAATGCGATGACGAACACGAGTGAGAACAACAATGGTATAAGTATTATTCTAATAACCTTATACTTGCATTGGTATTAGGTTTAATAGTATTATTCTAATAACCTTCTACTTCCATTGGCATTAATATAATTATATTATTGTAATCGGCAACTTTGGGCAATACGAATGAGAGAGAGGAAAGATTTCTTACCTTTGCTGTGGAGATTGACTGAAAAGCTACGACTTGAAAGTTGAAAACTTGGAATCGTGTTACTGAATGTTGAGTGTGGGCGAGTTGCAACTGAGTGAGAGTCGAGAGAGTTAGGTTAGATTTAGGGTTTGGGGAAAGGGAGCGGTAGAAGAAAAATCTGGAAGTGAGAAGGTAGCGACGTTTAAGTATGAGGGTAAATTTTTGTTTAAAAAAAAAGAATGAGGGTAAATTAAAAGTCAGGCAAGTACTAACTAAACGACATAGCTTTATTTTTAAAACAAGTATACTGCTTTCTAGTATAATATCGGGTCACGGGTTGACCCGACCCACCCCGGGTTTGACCCGACCCGTAACGGGTTGTATCTAATTTGACCCGACCCGACCCGAAAATTAATTTCGGGTTAAATTTCTCAACCCGAACCCGGAAATTTTCGTGCGGGTTACGTGTCGGATTTCGGGTTCGGGTCAAGATTGACATCCCTAGGTGAGGGTACAAATTCTTCTTAGCATTTGCTTGTTGTTTCGCACGGAGAGCCTGCATAAATTAATGGGATCATGTTAAGTGAAATTGAACACAAAAAAACATAAGAAATTAAGATTAATTTATGTATGTATGACAATAAAGTGCACCTGGAACTCCGGTGTGTGATGCCTCTCAACAAATTGTACCATTGCTCTTCTGTTATGCCCTCGTAAACCTCCCATGGTGGTCTCTCACCGTCTCCACCATGATCTGGCTCATCTGGATCTTCTGGAGTAGGCATCTTGTAGATGAACTTGTCAGCCAACTTATTCTTGTGGTCCCGGAACTGTTTCGACATCGCTGATAGCACATCCTTTTTAAGTGCGGGATCCACGGAGAAACGAGACTACGTACATGATCATTCAGTTAGTAAAGTAAACATAAATGTTCTATTATTTCACAAAAGATCATAGTAATAATGTAGAGATTTACCTGAAGACGCTGAAACATAGTATCCTTCAATGATTGAGGCACTTGCTTCCAGTGTGGTTTATGTGCAATATGACTTCACCAAATGGCTACCGTAAGCGGTGAAGTCATTCTTCCAATTTCCATGGGGCGGTTGAACTGATTGAAGTCCACCGTTTGTGTAGGAGGGCCTTGTTAGCCTTCAGCCCACGTGTTGCACCTCTCTTCTTCTGCTTCTTCGCCTCTGGTGGCACAACCGACTCCTCTTCGGTCTGCTGTGAAGGGCCAGCCTCAGTCTCGTGTACTGCTACTGGTCCTTCTTCTTCTTTCCTCCTCTCGTGACCCGCTTACTTGGTCTATTCTGCTGTGGCTCAGGTTCTCCAGTCGAGATAAGCCGTCCAATGGGGTCATCAGGGTGATCATCCACTGCAAAAAAAAATCATAAAGCATTTTCATCAGTTAAACTCATAACATAAATACTATGATGCATAACAATAACAGTTAAGATGATATTACAGTCTACATTCTACTAACAACATTACCTGACACGTACAAAAACATAAATCATTTCATATTTTCTACCCAAACACCCTCATCATGGTCTGATCGTGCGTAGAGCAAATCGTTTTCGGTATCATCAATCGAATCCGGTAATCCAGTAGGAAACAAGGATGTTTCCTCTACAGTCCCATTTTCATCGTTATCCTCATTTTCATTTTCCATTACAACCGGCCTTCTTCCTGGAAGAACAACAGACCATCTGCAGTCTTTCGGATCCTCAACATACCACACTTGCTCGCAATCCTTTCCCAGAACAAATTGATCATCATTATAACCGTGTAACCGTGAAAGATCAACCATGGTAAGCCCTCCATCATTTTGGTACCCGCGTCGGTTGTCCACCCACTTGCACCGGAACAACAGAAAGGAATCAATGTCATAGTCTAGTTCCCAGATGTCCTCGATGACACCATAATACCAATTACTAACTGGTTGAGATCGGTTACCGCTGTGGTACTCAGTGGCAGCAGCTTCAATTTTTACCCCACTATTCTGGTTTATCGATTTGGCATCTTGGCGTGCAGTGTAGTATGTATACCCACTAATATCATACCCCTCAAAAGATGTAATATTAGTTTCAGGTCCGATTGCCAAACATCTGATCTCTTCGCTTACAGCTTCTGGATCTGATGATGCTAATGTCAACACATGATCTTTGAACCATTGGATAAAAACTCGGTTTTGTTCTTTTGTCAGCCAAATGTGGTTTTTCAAAGGATTTTGATGCCTTAACTCAACCATATGGGTTTCCAAATAAGGTTCAACAACCTCAAGATGTTGTAAGACAAACAAATGTGCTTGATGAATAAGTAGACGCGAAACTTGCACGATCTTTCTACCAATAACACCTTTACCCTTAAACCTGCCATAGTGTCGTGGTTTTGGGATACCAATAGACTCTGCCTCACTCAAATAATCGGTCACAAACTCCGTGACTTCCTCAGTCACTGTTGCTTCAACAATGCTCCCCTCTGGTCGATACCTATTCTTCATTCTACTTTTCAGAATACCCATGTACCGTTCAAAAGGGTACATGTACCGTAAGTATACCGGACCACAGAACTGTATCTCTCGAACGATGTGCACAATTAGATGTACCATTATATCAAAGAAAGATGGTGGGAAATACATCTCAAGTTGACATAAGTGATAACAATTTCACGTTGTAGATCATCTAGAGAGGTTACGTCAATTGCCTTGGAGCACACAGCGTTGAAAAAGAAACATAACCGAGTTAAAGCATTTCTGACATCAGATGGCAATATCCCTCGAATTGCGACCGGAAGAAGATGTAACATCAGTACATGATAATCGTGAGATTTCATGCCTAAAAGTTTTAAATCCTTCATCGATACAATGTTCTTCCAGTTTGAAGAGTATCCAGACGGTACTTTTACCGAGTACAGACATTTGCAGAAACTAATCTTTTCAGCCTTTGAGAGCGTGTAGCATGCAGGAGGTAGGTAGATTCGTTTCCCATTCTCTTGTGGGTGTAACTCCTTTCGTATACCCATGGTTTGCATGTCCTTTCTGATTTTCAATCCGTCTTTTGTTTTGCCGGGTATATTGAGTAAAGTCCCACTCACTGCCTCACCAACGTTCTTCACAATGTGCATGATGTCTAAGCAGTGCCTCACAGAAAGATGACGCCAATAAGGTAGTTCCCAAAAGATAGAACACTTTTTCCAAATGTTTTTCGCCGGTTTTGATGTGTTTCCAAATACATTTACAATGTCCTTAACCTTTTCGTACACTTCCTCAGAGGTCAGAGGTAGACGGGCCACACGAGTTTCGGCTTGACCATTGAACAACTTTCTCTTCGTTACTCGATAAGGGTGATCTTCGGGGAGAAGACGTCGATGACACATATAAACATTCTTCCCACAATGTTTTAAACGGTCCGAACAAGTGTCTTCCTCGCATATGGGACATGCAAATGTTCCTTTAACCGTGTAACCGGACAAGTTCCCATACGCAGGGAAGTCATTGACGGTACAGAACAACAAAGCCTTGAGCGTGAAATTCTCTCTTGCATAAGCATCATATACCACGGTCCCCTCATTCCACAATAGCTTCAGATCGTCGATCAGAGGGGCAAGGTACACATCAATGCTATTACCTGGCTGCTTGGGACCAGATATCAGGAGCGATAACATGATGTACTTTCGTTTCATACACAACCATGAGGGCAAATTGTAGATCACTAGCAGAACAGGCCATGTACTGTGTTGACTACTCAATGTGCCGTACGGGTTCATTCCATCAGTACATAACCCAAGCCTCAGATTCCTATCTTCATGTCCGAAATGTTCTTTGAACCGTCTATTGATGTTTCTCCACTGAGGCCCATCTGCTGGATGTCTTAGTTTCTCATCACTCTTTCTACCCTCCGCATGCCATCGTAAGTTCTTTGCATCTTTCGGATTCGCAAACAACCGTTTGAATCTGGGTATAATCGGCAAATACCAAACAAGTTTTGCTGGAGGGCTTTTTTTCTGAACGGAGGAGTACTCACCATCTTTATGCTTATACCGGGACAACGAACATTTCGGGCAATTGTCCAGATGTTCGTATTCACCCCTGTACAACACACAGTTGTTTGGACACGCGTGAATTTTTTTGTACTCTACTCCCATTGGACACACCCATTTCTTTGCCTCATACGTGGTCGTAGGGAGACCGTTCTCATCCGGTAGCATATCATGAATCAGCTCGAGGAATGCCGTGAAACCTTTGTCACTCAATCCATATCTTCCCTTCAGGTTGAACAAATTCAATATAGCTGTCAATTTCGTGTACTTAGTGCAAGTAGGATACAACGCCGTTTTGGATGCGTCCAACAACCTTTGATACTCATCCGGCCGGTCGACAAAGTTATCCTCAACGTTACCAAGCATCTCGTCAATTTGTTCATCATGATAAGTCGACTCACTGTCAACATTGACTCCGGAAGCGCTTGGGAGTTCTGACTCGTTAGTAGTATCGAATGTCTGCTCGGTTCTTGAGTTACACCGATCGTGACTGTAGGAAGATGAAGCATTATCTTCAACACGTTCTCCATGAAAAATCCATTTTGTATAATGTGGCATGAAACCACGGGTCTTCACATGGAGTTGTACGAGGTTGATGCTTGAATAATGTCTAACCACACCACAATCAACACAAGGACATGGAATTTTCTCCGCCTTTGTCCTGTCCTTGTGTTGCACTGCAGCTTTGCAAAACTCTTTCAGCATTTTGTCAAAATGTTCGCCTCTATCACCATACATCCAGTCACGCTCCATACTACATGTGCAACAGATCACAGGTGTGAGTTAGATCCTTTGTAGAATATGGCCTGTATTAAGTTGCACATGTTTATTTCCTAATGGAGCATGACTGGGATGATTGTCAATTAGTCTAGCCTAACTCTAAGGTTGCAAACACAAAATAAACTACCATTTTAAATTTAAGAAATTGTTGCACTTCTAAAACAGAAACCGGTGTTTAAAACAATATTACGAATACTTTTTCTACAAAAAATTTGGCATGACCTTTGCATAATTGTACACATCCCGTGCTTATTATTCAGCACTCACCAAAGTCATCACAACCACAAACATTCCAACAATGGCAGCAACCAACAATTAAAATAAATCAATTCTTTACTAGCTAACTGAAAACCAATTGCAAATTCAGATCATCAAATCAACGCTTTCAATTCTCCACTGTATAAGTTCAAACCGGTTTAGAGATTAACAAAGAATCGAGAGTTAGAATACGTACTTGTTTTTTAAGGATTTATGGACAGGGGAGACTGGTGCCTGAGAGGTAGGCTTCTGTGCGAGAGATGCAGCAATACCACTTCTGATATGTCTCTGCAAGGGAGCAACAAAAATAAATTAAAAAAGAAATGCATCAACAAATAGGGAATGAAGCTAAATTATGTACTAGCACTTATATTTAAATACATAATTGCATTTATTAAACAAAAAATAAGGTTTAGTTACTTACTTGTGCACAGAGGAGGAAAGAGGAACAGTAATGGAAGAAGGCGGGAAACAAGAGAGGTGACGGATGAATTACGGACCTGATAAAAAAAATTAGATATTGTTAGACATATACACATACATCAAACAATATTAATTACGAAGAGATTTAAAAAAAAACGGCATGACTTTTGCATAATTTTACCTATCCCATGCTTATTATTAAGCATTCACCAACCATTCATCAACACAAATTTCCATCACAAATCAAACTAATACCAACTTTATCCATCAAACCAAATTTTAATAATTTGTGGAAATCAAATACAAAGTAAAATAAAGACACACCTATGCCTATTATTAAGCATTCACCAATTATTCAACAACACAAATTTCAATCATAAACCAAACTAATATATACCAAATTCATTCATCAAACGAAATTCCAATAATTTGTGGAAATCAAATACAAAGTACAAAAGAGAAAAATGATAAGTTAGATTATATTACCGGTTCGAAAATGAATTACTCTCCGCTCCGCTTTCAATCTACCATCAAATGGTAAAAAAGCTCCTTAAGTATTTATCTGTAGAGACACAAAAGAGAAAAATGATAAGTTAGATTATATTACAGTGAGTGAAGAGAATGAAGAGAATGAAGAGTTAAATTGTAACACCCCATCCAACAACAAATACATAACAACAATCTGCAGCGGAATACACAACCTCATCACATTACTTAACTCGTTGGTGTTACACGCCGTTAGCCACCCACGTGGCTAACAAGGCTAATACATACACATTGTACCGGTCTGATGGGCTAAATTCCCGAGCGTCTACACATTGCTATCCCTTTCCATTAACACAACAACAACATACACCTTCCAACTATACCGAGTATTTATAAACTGATGCCGACAACAATTTCGGTCTTACTACACCTACTGTGTGCATACACTTAAATGACTACCCATGTACAACGACTACCCCGTCCTACTCTCGAACGGCTTCCAGCTTCTTGTACCTGAAATAGGAAAAGAAGAGAAAGGGTGGCCCCCAAGGGGCTCAGCACCGTTGCTGGTATGGTAATCCCGCAGCCCACATGCTACCGGGCCACGCACAACTAATTGTCGTCTTAGCATGCTGTTGATTATTTTTAAATCATACATGTAACTGTAAACACACAACACATAATCATTCGCCTCAACGGGCTCAACAAACGGATAATATATCCTTACTTAATAAGTCACTCATGGTATTCATCATCCCTAGAGTATTCCTCCTCTAATGGAGCTACTTCCTTAATAGACGGCACATACCCTTAAATCGGGTTATCCTTAAATTCCTCTTATCACAAACTGGGAATCATATCCATGATCCACACACTCCACATTATAACCTACAACATAACTACATACAACACTTTGCACGTTTCCACGTGCACAACATAATACCGCAATAGATATTGCATCACAACAAAAATACATAACATAACGGGAGTAGTTCTCTTAGGAACCGACCCAAACATTGTTTATACACTGGTGAGCCTAGAGAATGTTGCCAGTCTCATGATAAGCTCGTTATACAATAACAACAACACTCATTACCGTCCTAATAGTTGGACGAGTAACTTAAGTTAAGGCGGTTCGGGTTTGGAGGCCCACACACCACACAAACACATGTTCCCCCTAAACCGATCATAAGTCAGAATAGCTAAGCTTTGGAGTAAGCTAATGGGAGATCATAACCCGTGAGGGAAACAACCATAACAAAGAGAAGGGTAAGGCTAGGAAGGATACCCTCTCCCAAACAACGCGCGACCGGCCAAACCGGATTCCTCACCACTGTTAGTACATACTTACTTTAGATATTAGTTAGAACCCCACTATGGAGTCTATCATGACTACACACCATACAGTATTACAACTGGGTTAAACACACAAGGGAGATCCCTACATTCACATACACATATCACACAATTAACACACGCATAGCCGTGGTTAGTACGTCCCATAGTACGGGTCGTTTACTCCGAATACCGAACTCTCATGTGATCCTAGACTCAGTTAACTAAGGTTAACACTTCCGAGGTTAAATGGTATCGGAGTGGTACACGCCACATAAATGAATTACTGTAAACTCATTACATGTTTTATCTTACAACGTGGCAAACATACAGAAAAACACATTGGCATACAAGCCGGTGTAATCCGGTAGGACACAGGTTGCAAGAAAACCATACCTGTCACCGGAGCCCACTTTATCACATCCACTTATGTTCCTCGAGCAATCCTCGAACAACTGATAACATTACATATACTTTTATTAACTTCGGGGTAACATGATTGTTTAATGTCTAATGCTTATAACTTTCCCCGTTAACTTAGTTACATAACTTCACTTTTAACTTGTTTTACTTTCACATTTTATTACAACTTTTCACCCACTTAATTGTCATTAAAACTCACCTAACAAGTCCTTAACAACCTCAAAACATCATTAACCATCAATCCCCATCATTACACATCATTTCCATACCTTAAACAATGTTTTTGGTCCATACAACACCTTGTCCGAACTTGTGTCCGGACTTCCCAAGTTCGGACACAAGCCGCGACCCAATACTGAAAACCATACACACGTCCGAACTTGTGTCCGGACTTCCCAAGTTCGGACACAGTTCGAGAGTAAATCCCAGATAGAAACAGTCACGTCCGAACTTGTGTTCGGACTTCCCAAGTTCGGACACAGTTCGAGAATGAGAAAATCCTTTACCCAACAGAGCCTGTCCGAACTTCCATGTCCGGACGGAAGTTCGGACACGGCAAAACATTCAATTTCCAAGTCTTTAAACACTTAACCAATTTCACCAAACTTCTCCTAAAGCCTCATAATGTTTCCTAACATCATTTGGCACATCAACACACCTTTAGCCATGTGCTAAACTCTTTAAATCACTCACCAAAACCATCTTATCATTCACAAATTTCTTACAAAATTCCTAGCACTTAGGATGTTTTCTCCTTAAGATTTCTAAGTGGTAGTTCACCAATAATGACCACTACACCAAGGTGTTTCCTCTACACCTTAACATCATCTCTCAACTCCTTTTCTTACTAACTAAATCTCCTTTTCACAACTTCTTAAAATTCCTTACTCAAAACCCTTACCTAAACATTATTCCCACCTTGCACATTATCATAACCTAAACCTTAAACAAACTCCTCCAAGACGTAAATACATCCTCAAAACACACATTGAATTCCTAGAACTTCCAAGATAACACCTAAGTTCTTGCATCACTCTAAATCACCTTAATACATATTTTCTTCTCAAGTAAACATTCATTCACCTTTAACACTTCCTAGTTCACCAAAACTCACTTAAACACTTAGAACTTCTTACACATTTCCCCAAATTTGGCTATAGCTTCTCTTGTATTTACTCACATCCAAACACTTAGGTTCTTACCTTATTTCATTCAAGAACACCTAAAATCCATCAAACACATTTTTACACACAAACTTCACACATTAAGCACTACATCACAATATAGTGCATAACTTAAATTGCTTGGCACTTAGGCCCTTAAATAACATGGCTCTTAGGCCCTTAAATTGCATAAACCTTAAACACTGAATTTCCCACATAAGTAATGCCTTTGACCTGCAAATACACCCAACAATACATATGCCCTTAATAAACTCCTTGAGAGCATTTTACTAGCTCATTCACCATTGGCTCCTTAGGTATTTATTAAGCAAATCAAGCTCATTTTCCTAAGGCATTTAAACTACATTGAGATAGCTTGTTTACCTCTTTTTTCCTCACAAACTTCTTTCTTGTTTCCTTGTAAAACCGGTGGGGTGTTTGGTTGTTTGCCAACTACTAAACATTATACAAACAACATAATGAGTATTCAAGCTTTAAGCTCCATCTCATTGTAAACCCTAGGTTTACATTATTTCAAAACATTAATGTAGTTGTTTTACCTTAATCTTTGAAGGGTGTTTGAATATCTATGAAGAGAGGACTCCACCTAGTCCTTGAAAGATTCAAATGGAGCTAAAACAAGGCAACACAAGGAGCTCCATCAATGAATATTTTCGGTCACACACAAAACATGGAGGAAACTTGATTTTTCTTTGAGATTCCTTACCTAGGAGCAAGGGAGATCAATAATATGTGGAAAGACAAGCTCAAGCTCCTTCAATGGTGGAACTCCATGGCACCGAAATGGGGCTTTTGAAGTTTTGAGAAGATAGAAATGGAGAGCTTGGTCTAACTAGAAGAAAGGTGGTCTTGAAATTAAATTTGGATCATGGAGCTAGAAGTTACAAGTGAAAGAAGATGGAGAATGGTATGGTTTGCTGTAGCAAAACCGATGGAGTTTGGGAGAAGATGAAGGAGGCTACGGTGGGTGTGAGTGGGAAAGAAAGAATGAAGATTGGAATTGCTTTTGAAAGATATTTACATGTTATAAAGGTAACTTCTACTTTTCACTTACTTTTCCTTCTTTCTTTAATTTTTACTAGCTCATGATGGTGAGTCACCACATGATAAAACCGGCCCCCATATAATTAGAAGGGTGTTTTGGTCTTTATTTGTCAATTTAATTACTTAACACAACATATGTTACAAACTAGCTTATAAAAATCACTATTCACCTAAACAAGGCACTTAGAAGTGAAATTTTTGATTTCCCATTAATATAGCCACCCAAATGTGACTATATAGTACACATGTTAATTAAAGAGTAATGATGGACATTTAGCCATTCAAAACTCATTTACAAGACAATTTTTCAAAAACGTGCTTTAAGACCTTAAAGCACATTTTGTGTTTAACTTGTTTTCAAGCTTGGTTTTCTTTGGTATTTGATTTAATATGTTCATTAACATATTTATAAAGTATAGGTGTGACCATTAGGTCTTATACACATTTACCCCAAGCTTAGAGCACATTTCGCTCATATTGACTTTAAGGTATTTTCTTGTGTTTTATTTGGTTTAACTGTCCACCAAAGTTTCCTAAGGACTTAATTAGCCTTATAAATCATAATTAAATGTTATCAAGTCTTGGTAGGCTCTTTGGGTCCTAACCAAGTTCACTCATAGCTTAGAGCATGTTTTTGCTCAAACTGTGTCTTAGTGTTTATTGCACTTTACTATGATTAAAATTGTACACTGATGTTCCTAAGGCACTTTTAGCCTTTATATAACATAGTTTGATATTTAAACCACATATCAAGGTTTGGGGTATTTCAATCTACCCCCTTAAAAGAACTTCGTCCTCGAAGTTCACACTTTCCACACATCATTAGATTAGAACACAGGAATCACTTGGAAATAAACTTCCATAACCAAACACACTTACATCACAACCTCGGACTTAATGGTCCGGGCAACACATTCACATCCACACATAACATAACATATCCACATGATAACCTCGGACTCTATGGTCCGGGTATCTTAACAACACTTACACATACATAACAACCCCTTGGACTCACTGGTCTCGGGTAACATCACAACATTTGGACACATAGGTCCCCATAACATAACAGTCTTCAGACACTTAGGTCTATGTAACACAACACATTTAGACTCATAGGTCTCAATAGCATACACTTTTAGGAGATCAAGGTCAAAATAACATTTATTACACATACCACACAACATGTCATAGCACGTATAACAATCAAAAATATCTTTTACATACACACTGTGATCCCGCAGAACCCGGTCGCGATGGACACCTTCCGTCCCCGTGCCTTTGGGAGATTAAAACAATCACTTAAGTTTAAAATTTCCTTGTGAGGTTAAGTAAGAAGACTTTAATTATGTAAAGTATCCATCAACGTTTTATAAATACCAATTTAAAATCCTTTTGAAAACACACACAACTCCAAGTCCAACTTAAGCTCTTTGCTTCTTTTCTTAGCGTGGTTATTTGTGACCACTTATAGGGAGCTTCAAGAATCATCCAACCCTGATGTGATCAGCATCAGTGTAGAACTATCCTTCCACTCCAATTTGTGTTCGGCTTCCCTTGATCACATGCAAATCAAGTTCCACTTCCCACTTCATTTTCAAGCATCAAATAAATCACTCATTTCCAATTTTTCTATCTTTTAAATCATTCTAATCATGATCATAACATCTCCAAAGGATAGAACTCCGTCTATCAGTTACCTCCACTCACTTTAATCCTGTTGCCTAGGGAATCTTATTCTCACTAGGTTCTATGTCGGTATCATGCCCTTTCTTGAATCACTATATAGTATATATACACATATATTTTATCAAAATACAACACCTGGTTTTACATTTATACACTGTCGGGGCTTTTGCTCCCCCCGGGAGTTTCACTACTCCCCACACTTGTACTATCACACACAACTATTAACAAACACACACACTTATCACAATGGTATTCGCATCTTCTGTGCGCAATTACCATAATTAAACCATGAATGAATGTGTATGTTTACGTAACACACACACCAATCATCAAAACAATAATATAATTTTGTGCTATGCACAATATAAATCACATACACTACGTACACTTGTACGGTAATATACACTAAGTGGTTTTGCGCTCTACCCCCCTTAAAAGGGATTACGCCCACGTAATCAATCACTAAACATTGGCTTAAATGTTCTGCCGTCGTGAAGTGCTTTAACTTCCACGCGGGCTATTACAAAATGAATTCTGATTAGAGGATCTTAACCATATTGGCGGTTTAGTTCCTAAACCAAGAATTCTCATTGGAGTTTGTTTAAACTCTTAGTTGGTTTCGATTCTGGCCTGTTAGGCTTCTAGGTGTTAATAATTAGCCATTCACTCGTGTTCACCATGTACATTCAACACTTGAATCACTGGCTCATTAGTTTCTGCTGCGAAACTCTAATAACTGTAGAGCTTAATTGCTCCATTTGTTATTCTTACTGTATTGTACATCCCCAATTGTCACCTTCATCTTGGTAACAATGGTTTCTCAACCGACGCGTGGTATCTCTTACCGTTAGCGAATTCGGTGAGTTATAAACTTTCTATCCACTTCCATAATAATTTACTGTGTATACAACTATGTATTTCACAATGATTGACTTGTTCCCTTCCGACTTACTGTCGGTTGAGATTGAGCTACTACCTAGCGTGTGGCTCTCAGCTATTTACAACAGTTGGGGTATATTCCATACCGATATTTGACAGTTAGTGCTACTGTAGTCACTTACTGTTAATCATGTCTCCACATTTGGTTTTGTACAAGTACTCTTTTATTGGTGCGGTCTTGCATTTCCTATGCATCGGCCATTATAACATTATTGCTCCACAATTAACATGTTTCCAATTCCTAGCTATCCCACTCGATCATTACTGCGCAAGTGCAATACCAAAACACTCAGTCATACAGAGTGCAGAGGTGTAAACTCTTGACAGTAAATCTCTTATGCTATTCGCCATGGAATTCACACTGAGTTCCTTATCACATAGTACCGACCATTGGCTTATTGCCCAGTCTGTGTATCATCACTTGCTTGCATGTCCACTGAGTTTAACTCATAACTGGTCTTATCTGTTACATTATCGTTTAACAATACTTATACAACGGTCGCTTGCTGCGCACCGTGCTCTTAGTTATTGTATAACACTAACTTACATGGTATTTACTGTCACACTAACTTCCACACATATACTTACATCATTCGTATTATGCTTCATCACTCATTTGGATGACTACTGAATGCTCCTTGAGCATCGATCATTCGAGTCATAAGCCGGCATTATTCAGGTCAGTGTTTCACTTTATACACACATGTTACTAAGCTAACTACTCTTTTTCAGTAATAACATCGTCCATCCTTAAATATTTCTTGAACTTGATCCACATAACTACCGCTCCTGCGGTCTCACAACATCGAGAGGTATCCCCACTCTTAATGCAGTGGTTCGTTTACCACTCTATCCCCTTATACAACATAAACTTCTACAATCAATCAAATTTATATAACATATCTTGATTATGGCTTATAAGCCTTATTTGCCTTGAGCTGGGCTCATTGTAGGCTGTCCACACATATGTACTTCTCTGTACAACATTACATGTTTAGAGGTTGTAGTGGGCTCCATGACAAGGTCGTTGCATTCCGTTTCCTTTCATGGGATGCCCCTTAGGTTTGTCAGTCCCTCTCCTGACAACTTATGTCTAAACTGGGTGTTAATTTCAACCCTTGCGTTTCTGTCATGTATTTCGTTCAACAATTGTTGATGCGCACACCCTTCGAGGATTTCTCCTGGGTGTTGTTAAGTTATGCCTTTACATCTGGTTCACAGTTATTGGTACATTCAGTTAGCCACGCCTTTTTGCGTTCCTCATTAGTTATTATCTTCTTCTGTGAAGGTCATCATTTCCTAATAATGTAGGTACTCATTCTGGGAATTTCATCCCGTCATTGCACTTTACTGTGTCCACATTAGGCATCTGCCTTGCCCTGCTTTCCAGCTATCATGTTTATCCCTGGGGATCCTTAAGTCATATAAGCTGTCTTTACATTCAGTTAGTGCACTTCGCACCTCCTGACTCTTAAACATTTCCTTGAAAATGAATTCACTGACTCTTTTAGTCTAGTTCACTTAACTGGGTTCCTTAACTTCAACCATTCATGGTAATCCTTAGTTCTTGTTTGATTTATACTGCTGACCGTAGGCGGAGTCGACTACTTCCCGTGGTTCGGACTCCACTCGTATACATATGTGGGGTACCATACTGATACATTGCTACTTACCCAACTAACCTATAAGTAGGTCTGTCAGGCCCACAAGCTCCTATCGGAGTGCGGTCGTCCCACAATTCAGTTGGTACACTCGTAGTGTCCGTCACACGCCAGGTGAAGTATTCTGTTGTCAACTCCCTTATATGTCCCGTGACAATATTCATTCCATGCTTCCCGAACTTAATCGAGGGAAAGTTTATCCATTGTTGTATCCTTGTCACTGTCCTTGGTTTTACTGGTTTGGTTTAAAAGAAGGTTGGAAAGAAGTGTTGGTTTGAAAGAAAATCTGGTTTGAAAAAAAAGGGTTTGTATAAATCTGGGTTTAAAGAAAAATTTTCATGGTTTCACAACATCTTCTTACCTTAACCAAGTCTAGCTTCTTGCGGACTGGTGTACTTCCAATTACAAAGGTCAGGCTGTTAAGCCCTTCCATGGTTATAATGTTCACACTTAACTTCATGGTACTTTACTAAGTACTTGTAGTGGTTATAAATTTCCCGAACAGCCCTGTTATAGCAGCACGCACTTGCTATGGCAATGCGCCATGCTAACTGGCTATCGGTTTAACACATACTGGTTATGGTATTGTCTTTACCCATACTGTCAACAGTGGCCTTGTTGGCCCTCACTGATCTTACTGCCTTGATAATAACTCTTCTAGGTAACTTCTCACTGTCTTCACCTGACGATCATCAACTAGGGTGTTTCCCACTCTTGGAGTCCCTCTTTACTTAGTATCGTATCCTCTTTATAGCCCGTTCCACGCATTGTCGTGGTTACTGAGACTTGTCTCTTGTTTGGGCACTACTTTGTAGTTCCTTTAGCGGTTGGTATACCGTTGGTGTATCACTTAACAACTGTGGTCCCGTAGACACTTGTCTCGGGTTTTATTAATCCACTTCTTGCCTCTTGCACGGTTGGTGCGTTGCAAGTTGGTTTTTCTTGACTGCTTAGCATGTCGACCCAGGTTGCCGGAAATTTTATTCTCTTCTACACAAAATCCTTCGTTCTTCGCTATTAAATGCGGTTAACATCATCCAGATGGAGACCGTCTCCGGGATTCCCAGTTTTCGGGATCTACCGTATGATAGGTTCTCCGTACCCTAAAGGTATATAATAACAGCCAGATCGGGTATTCCCGAGTAAGAGAGGACTTCCATCTCTCTGGCGTTCTTTCCCAAGTTATCAAACAGGGATTGTGGAGGGTGGGATGGATATTGTAGGTTTCCAGTAGTCACTGGTAGTTCCTAACTAGCGTATCTCTCATGCTATCACTCAACCCTTAACCCAAAGTACTTAAATCCTAACTCGGTACTTCCTAAGCTCGGTAATTCAGTCATCAGAGCGATACTTCGCTCTGATACCACTTTTTGTAACACCCCATCCAACAACAAATACATAACAACAATCTGCAGCGGAATACACAACCTCATCACATTACTTAACTCGTTGGTGTTACACGCCGTTAGCCACCCACGTGGCTAACAAGGCTAATACATACACATTGTACCGGTCTGATGGGCTAAATTCCCGAGCGTCTACACATTGCTATCCCTTTCCATTAACACAACAACAACATACACCTTCCAACTATACCGAGTATTTATAAACTGATGCCGACAACAATTTCGGTCTTACTACACCTACTGTGTGCATACACTTAAATGACTACCCATGTACAACGACTACCCCGTCCTACTCTCGAACGGCTTCCAGCTTCTTGTACCTGAAATAGGAAAAGAAGAGAAAGGGTGGCCCCCAAGGGGCTCAGCACCTTTGCTGGTATGGTAATCCCGCAGCCCACATGCTACCGGGCCACGCACAACTAATTGTCGTCTTAGCATGCTGTTGATTATTTTTAAATCATACATGTAACTGTAAACACACAACACATAATCATTCGCCTCAACGGGCTCAACAAACGGATAATATATCCTTACTTAATAAGTCACTCATGGTATTCATCATCCCTAGAGTATTCCTCCTCTAATGGAGCTACTTCCTTAATAGACGGCACATACCCTTAAATCGGGTTATCCTTAAATGCCTCTTATCACAAACTGGGAATCATATCCATGATCCACACACTCCACATTATACAACCTACAACATACACTACATACAACACTTAACAACACTTTGCACGTTTCCACGTGCACAACATAATACCGCAATAGATATTGCATCACAACAAAAATACATAACATAACGGGAGTGGTTCTCTTAGGAACCGACCCAAACATTGTTTATACACTGGTGAGCCTAGAGAATGTTGCCAGTCTCATGATAAGCTCGTTATACAATAACAACAACACTCATTACCGTCCTAATAGTTGGACGAGTAACTTAAGTTAAGGCGGTTCGGGTTTGGAGGCCCGAACACACCACACAAACACATGTTCCCCCTAAACCGATCATAAGTCAGAATAGCTAAGCTTTGGAGTAAGCTAATGGGAGATCATAACCCGTGAGGGAAACAACCATAACAAAGAGAAGGGTAAGGCTAGGAAGGATACCCTCTCCCAAACAACGCGCGACCGGCCAAACCGGATTCCTCACCACTGTTAGTACATACTTACTTTAGATATTAGTTAGAACCCCACTATGGAGTCTATCATGACTACACACCATACAGTATTACAACTGGGTTAAACACACAAGGGAGATCCCTACATTCACATACACATATCACACAATTAACACACGCATAGCCGTGGTTAGTATGTCCCATAGTACGGGTCATTTACTCCGAATACCGAACTCTCATGTGATCCTAGACTCAGTTAACTAAGGTTAACACTTCCGAGGTTAAATGGTATCGGAGTGGTACACGCCACATAAATGAATTACTGTAAACTCATTACATGTTTTATCTTACAACGTGGCAAACATACAGAAAAACACATTGGCATACAAGCCGGTGTAATCCGGTAGGACACAGGTTGCAAGAAAACCATACCTGTCACCGGAGCCCACTTTATCACATCCACTTATGTTCCTCGAGCAATCCTCGAACAACTGATAACATTACATATACTTTTATTAACTTCGGGGTAACATGATTGTTTAATGTCTAATGCTTATAACTTTCCCCCGTTAACTTAGTTACATAACTTCACTTTTTAACTTGTTTTACTTTCACATTTTATTACAACTTTTCACCCACTTAATTGTCATTAAAACTCACCTAACAAGTCCTTAACAACCTCAAAACATCATTAACCATCAATCCCCATCATTACACATCATTTCCATACCTTAAACAATGTTTTTGGTCCATACAACACCTTGTCCGAACTTGTGTCCGGACTTCCCAAGTTCGGACACAAGCCGCGACCCAATACTGAAAACCATACACACGTCCGAACTTGTGTCCGGACTTCCCAAGTTCGGACACAGTTCGAGAGTAAATCCCAGATAGAAACAGTCACGTCCGAACTTGTGTCCGGACTTCCCAAGTTCGGACACAGTTCGAGAATGAGAAAATCCTTTACCCAACAGAGCCTGTCCGAACTTCCATGTCCGGACGGAAGTTCGGACACGGCAAAACATTCAATTTCCAAGTCTTTAAACACTTAACCAATTTCACCAAACTTCTCCTAAAGCCTCATAATGTTTCCTAACATCATTTGGCACATCAACACACCTTTAGCCATGTGCTAAACTCTTTAAATCACTCACCAAAACCATCTTATCATTCACAAATTTCTTACAAAATTCCTAGCACTTAGGATGTTTTCTCCTTAAGATTTCTAAGTGGTAGTTCACCAATAATGACCACCTACACAAGGTGTTTCCTCTACACCTTAACATCATCTCTCAACTCCTTTTCTTACTAACTAAATCTCCTTTTCACAACTTCTTAAAATTCCTTAGTCAAAACCCTTACCTAAACATTATTCCCACCTTGCACATTATCATAACCTAAACCTTAAACAAACTCCTCCAAGACGTAAATACATCCTCAAAACACACATTGAATTCCTAGAACTTCCAAGATAACACCTAAGTTCTTGCATCACCCTAAATCACCTTAATACATATTTTCTTCTCAAGTAAACATTCATTCACCTTTAACACTTCCTAGTTCACCAAAACTCACTTAAACACTTAGAACTTCTTACACATTTCCCCAAATTTGGCCATAGCTTCTCTTGTATTTACTCACATCCAAACACTTAGGTTTTTACCTTATTTCATTCAAGAACACCTAAAATCCATCAAACACATTTTTACACACAAACTTCACACATTAAGCACTACATCACAATATAGTGCATAACTTAAATTGCTTGGCACTTAGGCCCTTAAATAACATGGCTCTTAGGCCCTTAAATTGCATAAACCTTAAACACTGAATTTCCCACATAAGTAATGCCTTTGACCTGCAAATACACCCAACAATACATATGCCCTTAATAAACTCCTTGAGAGCATTTTACTAGCTCATTCACCATTGGCTCCTTAGGTATTTATTAAGCAAATCAAGCTCATTTTCCTAAGGCATTTAAACTACATTGAGATAGCTTGTTTACCTCTTTTTTCCTCACAAACTTCTTTCTTGTTTCCTTGTAAAACCGGTGGGGTGTTTGGTTGTTTGCCAACTACTAAACATTATACAAACAACATAATGAGTATTCAAGCTTTAAGCTCCATCTCATTGTAAACCCTAGGTTTACATTATTTCAAAACATTAATGTAGTTGTTTTACCTTAATCTTTGAAGGGTGTTTGAATATCTATGAAGAGAGGACTCCACCTAGTCCTTGAAGATTCAAATGGAGCTAAAACAAGGCACACAAGGAGCTCCATCAATGAATATTTTCGGTCACACACAAAACATGGAGGAAACTTGATTTTTCTTTGAGATTCCTTACCTAGGAGCAAGGGAGATCAATAATATGTGGAAAGACAAGCTCAAGCTCCTTCAATGGTGGAACTCCATGGCACCGAAATGGGGCTTTTGAAGTTTGAGAAGATAGAAATGGAGAGCTTGGTCTAACTAGAAGAAAGGTGGTCTTGAAATTAAATTTGGATCATGAAGCTAGAAGTTACAGTGAAAGAAGATGGAGAATGGTATGGTTTGCTGTAGCAAAACCGATGGAGTTTGGGAGAAGATGAAGGAGGCTACGGTGGGTGTGAGTGGGAAAGAAAGAATGAAGATTGGAATTGCTTTTGAAAGATATTTACATGTTATAAAGGTAACTTCTACTTTTCACTTACTTTTCCTTCTTTCTTTAATTTTTACTAGCTCATGATGGTGAGTCACCACATGATAAAACCGGCCCCCATATAATTAGAAGGGTGTTTTGGTCTTTATTTGTCAATTTAATTACTTAACACAACATATGTTACAAACTAGCTTATAAAAATCACTATTCACCTAAACAAGGCACTTAGAAGTGAAAATTTTGATTTCCCATTAATATAGCCACCCAAATGTGATACTATATAGTACACATGTTAATTAAAGAGTAATGATGGACATTTAGCCATTCAAAACTCATTTACAAGACAATTTTTCAAAAACGTGCTTTAAGACTCCTTAAAGCACATTTTGTGTTTTAACTTGTTTTCAAGCTTGGTTTTCTTTGGTATTTGATTTAATATGTTCATTAACATATTTATAAAGTATAGGTGTGACCATTAGGTCTTATACACATTTACCCCAAGCTTAGAGCACATTTCGCTCATATTGACTTTAAGGTATTTTCTTGTGTTTTATTTGGTTTAACTGTCCACCAAAGTTTCCTAAGGACTTAATTAGCCTTATTAAATCATAATTAAATGTTATCAAGTCTTGGTAGGCTCTTTGGGTCCTAACCAAGTTCACTCATAGCTTAGAGCATGTTTTTGCTCAAACTGTGTCTTAGTGTTTTATTGCACTTTACTATGATTAAAATTGTACACTGATGTTCCTAAGGCACTTTTAGCCTTTATATAACATAGTTTGATATTTAAACCACATATCAAGGTTTGGGGTATTTCATAAATTAAAAAAAAAATACCGGTTCATAAATGAATTGTTTTCAGCCCCTCTTCTCAATCGGGCGTGCGAGACTTGTGTAGCAACACCAATCTCTACAGAGGCAACGCATAAAGATTGAACAACATTCAGATCAATTAGAATAATTTTATATTAAACTTAACGACTATACAATACCTATATATATATATATATATATATATAAATACATTCTCACACCTCTACTTCAAACCGCTACTAAAACGGCTAATACCTCACCTACTACAATATTTTTCTACTATGACTATGAGTTCTGTTCGCTCTTATTCAATTATACACTACGAAACGTTCTACACTTACATTACATCTTTCTTGTGCTGCACATATAATTGTTTACCACTTAACACTTCATAGAAATCAACTTAACACATACATACGAAATTTTCACCCCCTACACACACTTGTCTATTACTACGCTAACACTTTTACTATGCATTTAACTTCTTACACTACTTCAGGGTCTTCCACTCTTTTTTAATAGCACTTTTTCTACTTATCATTTCTACACTTTTTTACTACTTTTATCTACTATAATCATCATTCTGCTCACTCATTACTTTATACACTCTTTCTTCTTTACTATTTCTTTCTTCTAAACTCACTACAAAATTTGATTATTTTTACTTTGCGTTTACAACTTTCATATTCACTTGCTCACATAAGCTACTTTCAACACATACACACACGCATTCTTCACTTCACCTACTATTACAGACAACTAATAACTAACTTTTTATCTTTGTATTTCACTTATCGTCATATACACAAATAACACAATAATATTTTATACTATGACACAACCAGACATCATACTACACGCGACACATCTATAATCATTACTCGTTGCTAATTTAATGTCATGTTTTCATTGCACTGTACATATACATTTCATAACACTTTCTCTAATTCTCCACATACGCAATACTTTTAAATATATAAGAAACAAACTACTCATACTTAATGCTCATCTTAATTAACAACATATCTTTTACTCGCAATCACTATACTTATATTTATTGCACATATTACAACACTCATTCATACGTTTATAAGCATAATAAATCTAGCCCAAACAAGCTAACCTAACTATACTTAAAAGAAGGGCCAAAAACAGCACAAAAATTCACTCGGACATTTCGTCGAACACCTTGTGTGCATACATAAATTTATTAGTTTAACAACCAAATCTTGCAAAGATTTCACACACACAATAAATATCAGCATCCACAATCACAATGTGACAACAATCTAACAATTTTAACAACACATTAACAATTTATAAAACAAAACCGAAACAATTGTTAGGGTTTGTTCTCACCTCTGTTCGCCTCTGTTGAGTGGCGGAATGAGGCCGGCGACACCAACCGAAGACCACACCGACGGCGCGACACCGGCGAAAGCAAGAGGAGGAGGAGGGCGGGCGGTCGACGGCTGTGGTGGCGGTGGTGGGTTCGAAATCGCCGCGGAACAGAGAGAGGAGAAGAGGGGTTAATTAGCCCTAATGATCTGTAATTGTTTCGAATCGGGCTGGGGGGCTAATTAAAAGGACCTATTTCGGCGGTTCCTAACAAAGAACCGCCGAAATAGGCCCTTTTTAATTATTAAATAAATTAAAGAGACCTATTTCGGCGGTTCCTAACAAGAACCGCTGAAATAGATGATTAAATTTAAAAAAAAAAGAAAAATAGAAACACCTATTTCGGCGGTTTCGTGTAAGGAACCGCCGAAATAGGTCTATTTAATTTTTTTATTTTAAAAAGGGCCTATTTCGGCGGTTCATATCTAGGAACCGCCGAAATAGACCCCTTCTTTACATACGGTATATATCTCGGGCCCTATTTCGCGGTTTTATCTAAAACCGCCGAAATAGGGGCGACGAAATAGACGTTTTTGTACTAGTGTATTACGGTGGAGTATGAATCAGCAAGATCCTATGCTCCTTGTGTAGTCTCTAACAGTCTAAAAAATACATAATGCTACTGATTAGCATACCGTATAACAACACAATCCTACGGTACCCCGTACCGTCACTAATAACTCCCGGTTAACCCCCCGTTATTAGCTATCAATATTTGTCGGGTTTAGGTTTAACTCGAGATTGGAAAAGTGTTATATTACATGCGTAGTTTGTCTTGTATATTAATATACTTATTGTTGAACTCGTTATCCATGTGACTTAACTCACCCTTGTATGTCGTATAGTTTATTTCATTATTGCATGTGTGATCCTTTGTCATGCACTATGCATCTCACCTTAGTATTTATTTTTCTAAGGTTTGTCTCTTTTTTTTTTTAATTCGATGTGGTATATTCATTTGTAAACAATACTTTGAATGTATAAATTCTTATTATCCCATGTATACTCCTAACATTAGAATTCCACATCTAATGTTTGTAATTCTTTTCCCTTTTTCATATGTCATTTTTAATTATGAAAGCACATGGTCATTAAACCATATTATATTTTTCCACCATAACATATATTTATTTATGTGTATGTACTATGGAACTATTTCTTATATGGTAAGTCTTATAATATGTATTCATTCTTTCTAATGAATACCTCTTATATTATAAATGTTATAATTCTTATAACATTAAAACCATATTATAAATTCCATTTAAAAACGTTAATATTTCCGAACAGCACCTATGTTTTTAAATACTTACAAAACCCACCACTTAATTAATATAATGTTACATTATTGTTATATACATATCTTATGACATTTAAGTCATTTAAAACAATTATAACCTATAGTCATATTTTGTTTATAAAATACCAAATGGCCCCTTATATTTTCGATTTCCATTATACACCACTAAAATTCTATAAATCACAATTCCATCCCACTTCATAAACATAGTTTTCTAATTCCCTTAAAACTATATATTATACATATTTCTTTATAAAACCTTATATATAACTCCAAAAATACGAAACTATACCAACAGGTTAGATATATTATTCCTAACCTTATATTTCCTTTAAATCTCGGTTTTCACCCCTTTGTTACCCATTTGTAACAATGTTATAAATACCATATGTTATACTTATATAATTCATATAAACTCCAAATTTAACCAAATAAATTTCTAAAAATTCCTAATAACCTAAGGTTTGTACTAAACTCCATTTAGTACCCCAAGTTTTCAGAAATTACATTATAGCCCCATCTCTTTTAAATCTTTTACAAATTAATACTTATCTTAATATAAGGTAGTATTTTAATTTCTTTAATTTTCCAAACTTGGTCAAAGTCTCCTATATAGTCAACTTTGACTTCTAATACCAAATGGGAACCAATTTTTTGGTAATCACCAATAATAACCTATACTTTTCTATTTTTACAATTTTGACCCAAAACTTTATAAAATGTTAATTTTTATTAAATTCATTTAAAAACCCTAAATTGCTCTAAATTAAGCCCACGGCTTTCTAATTTCCTAGTAATTATGAATTGGCCCCAATTTAATTATAAGCATAAATAAAACTAAATAAGCTTATAAACTTAAATTAAAATGGCCTAATGACATGGCCTTATTACAACCTTGAACTTGCAAAATAAATTACACAATAAATGTCTCAAATATAGCATATATTTTCGGCCTCACTTTGGTTTAATTATTTTTCCACATAATGTCATAATTTGACCATTATGTTAATTAAATCTCTTAAATGACTAGCTTAATTTATCTTAGCCATTTTTTTCCATTTTTAGGTCAATATGACCTATATATGTAATTTCACTCTCGGCCATATATATATATATATATAATGCTTAAAAATTATAAAAATCGTAAGTTTAAGGTGTTTATACCTTGGTTATTCCTTGTATGGGCTCGTTCACTTGTAGGAAAATTCACCACTTGATTAAACATGTTTAATACACAAAAACAAGATATGGTTACACTCCAAGCTTGAGTTTAACCATAAGGAATAATTAATGTAAGATTTAAGGCAAAAATCACCTTAAAAATGCAAGGGAAGTTCTAGGTGGTTTCGACCTGAACCAAACACACCACAAGGTGTTAGATCCACCATATGATATAGGAAATAGTTAGATCACAACAAGCTACCTTGTTATTAGGTTTTACCTTGGAAAAATGCCTTAAAAGAGGGTATTTCCTTTGGATCTTGGTCACCCTTGCCAAATGGCTAACCAACTGAATGAACATGTAAATATGAAGATTATGAGTGTATAAACTCATAAAAATCAGAGGAAGAAAACCGCTTGAAAGATTGAGAGGCTTAAGGTATGTTTTTACCTTAAAATGCAATTTTGAGCAACCTTGGTCCCTCTACTTGCTTCAACCGAGTTTAGCTCTTGTTATAACCTTAGAACACTGAGAATAAGCCATAGGAATTGATGAGCCACGAAATCTAGGTGTTGGTAGTGAAGAGATGAAGAAAAAGGGCTAAAAATGACCTTAAAACACTTACCTTAAGAGCTTAGGAGCTAGATTTGCCTTCCATGCTCAAGAACCAGACTTGAGAGCTTCTTAGGAAGGGAGGAACTCGGCTGGACAGAAGGGAATCGGACAAGGAGGAAGAAAGAGGTGGGTAAGGTTTGAAATAATTGAAAAAGTAAGTTTTACTATTGTAAATTTGTGTTAGGTATCAATTTGTCTCATAATCATTGCAAGCTGTCTCCTCTCTTATTGCCAGATGATTTCCTTGGTCCAAATGGGTCAATTAATTGACCATTGACCATGCTTGGTCAATATTGACTCATGCGGGCCCCACTTTAGGGTTTTATTAATATTTTTAATATTAATTTGTAAAAATTTGTAAAGTTTTGGAATTAAATTCCTAATATGATATATGATAAAATATCATATTTAAGGGTAATTATAATTTTTAAGCCCATTAAAAATCAATTTAGAAGGTAATCTCACAAAAACGTGCTTTAAGGTGTTTTAGCGCACATTTTTGTGTCACAGGGTGTTCCTGAGCTTAGTTCTCCTTGAGAACGGTTTTGTTGTGTTCCTTACTTCATTATAATACTTAGGAATCCACTTTGGATCCTATTTGAGGTCATACAACCTTATGATGTCTTAAAGCACATTTTTGGCTTTACCGATCTTAAGGCGTGTTTTGCCTTGTTGAGATCTTTTAGATTGTTCCCCAATAATATTTAGATGTTTATTAATCATCTTAGATCATTAATAGATCATTTAATTATATTTTAAATGTTAGGGATATTTCAAATGTCGTGTTGGTTACACATTAGAAGCGTATGAATCTTAAACCCTTTTTTGAATTCGAACACTACCGAACTGTCTAACACCGACATGCTAAAGACTCGAACTGTCAACCATCGGGATGTCGTTGAGATGACCATGATTGTTTTCTTTCTTCAACAGTCGGAATGTCTCTTGACTGGAAATGAGGCTCTTGGGCTGAAAATAGTTTCATGACTATGAATAGGCACTTGGGCCTAAATGATTTGAACTGAAAGTGAGGCACATATGCCAGACTAATTCAAGAAAGAGGTACTCGGGCCAGAAAGATTCTAAGATGTGAATGGGCGCCTGGGCCGGAATTGATTCGTGAATAGACAGTCGGGTCTGAATGCAATGAGTTGTGAATGTGGCATTTGGGCCGAAATGCTTTGAGAAAGCTGCAGTTGGGCCGGAATGTTATGAGAATACGACACTGAGGCCGGAATGTTTTAAGAATATGGTACTTGGGCCGGAAAGTGTTTAGGCTAGAAATAAGGCCACGGGCTGGAATGATTATAAAATCGTAATTAGATGTGGGCCTAAATACCCTTAGTCTAGAAGTGAGGCACACGGGCCGGAAGATATTATACGAATGGGCCGCTAGAACAAAAAAGCTTCAATGGAATAGCTTGATCAATTTTCAAGTCTTGTTAATTATTTTGAGTTCAATTGGATTTCCTTTCATAGGCCTAAACCTAAATGGGCCAATATGAAGGATTCAAACTTTTGGGCCGAGGAGAATTACCTAGATTTAGGTGCTTGGGCCACGGCCCAATGACTTACTTGGACTAGTTGGGATGTTAGGTTGAAAACAATAGAGCCAACGATTCGATTTGGCCGATCATACAAGCAAGCAAGGTCTTCACACAAGTTCAACATTCCCACACGAGATGCTTTAATCAACCTGGGTATGGATCGATCTAGAGAAGTGTGTGGGGCTTGGGCCCAGGTTACCGTAAAGGGATAGGGTTTACGAGCTATCCTCTTTGGGCTTCCCCACTTTTTTCATATCACGGTTAGCAGAAATATGTGACTATATCTACCTAGGCAGTGTACCTATCGTTTTGCGGAATAGTGAATTGAGTGGGGTTGTCGATCTCAGGGACCTTGTTCGATTAATTGACAATTTATTAACTAACTGAGAAACTAAACTAAGAAAACAGAAACGTAACTTTTTCAGGTTTTACTTAATTTAATAAAAAGAATAACTCAACGAACTATGATAAAATAATAAAATATAAAAAAACAGTAAAATAAACTAAATAAAGATTGAAACACTAAAATCTAAAGAAGCACCCCGGATTGTTCTACAAATCTTCACTTTATTAATCTATTAATAAAATATTTCCAAATTTTGCAATAAACTCAAGAATCTTAATTAATCTGTTGACCAGTCCTGTACAACGAATCCTAACTGGTAGAAATATCAAGCCGCAAACCATGTCCAAGTCAATTCTAACCAATCGCTTTATAACCAATTCCTATTGGAGACAGATTAACCTATAGGAAAACCATGCTTCAAGTCATTAATTTGATTTAACTTCCTTTGTCTTGTTAACTAATCTCAGCACCAGATTTTTATTAGAAAACTACAAAGATTGCTTTAATAATTAGCTACATAATTAAAGCGCATGAAGAACTGGAATTAAACTACTACATTAATGAATTAGTGAAAAGAATACAAAATTAATATTAAGATCCGGTTTACTACCCCAATCCGGGGAGCTAAACTAACTACGCTAACATAAATATAAAAACTGGAAAAATAACAACAAAGGAAGAACACATTGAACATAATAGAGAAAAGGAAAGAAGAAACTCTGCTAGAAGATCCGCGCTCCGCCTTTTGTCATCACGTGTCTCTGCATTAATACTCCGTCAGAAGTGTGGGGTGCTAACAATGGTGGACTTGTGTGGGTGTGAGAGAGAAGACGCCGAAACCCCTAAGAGAGAGGCGCAACCGTAGCGTGAATGAAGCGTGTTTGTTTCTATAACCCTAGGTGCTTTTTTATATCAAAATAGAGATTTTTATCTCTTAAAATGTGTATTATCGACTTCTGACAGCGGCGTCCGGACATGCAAGTCCAAACTCATGTTTGGACAGGTCGATGTGTCAACTTGTTTTGGGCCTAGATTCTTCGTCCGGACTCCGTTCTGCTTCCCGTTTGTTGCGTTGGAAGCTTGTGAAGTAATATATGCATTTATAATATATTTTCCTATGTTTGACATATAAAATGTATCAGTTCATATCAAAACAGAAATATAAGGAAAAACATATGATAAGTGAGAAACATGACATGAATTGTTGTGAGAATATCAAGAATTAAAGCCCTAAAAGTATATATATTTCACACTTATCAAACTTCCTCACACTTAGCTTTTGCTTGTCCTCAAGCAAATAGAGAATAAAACTATGTCTAAGGCTGTAGTATCGAACCTCATGATCAAACAGATGCAATCAGGAAGCAAGCAAAGTGAAAATCAAAAGAATAGTTCTGCTCCCGGTTGTAGGTTTTCACAATCAGTGAAAAAGAATGATTTTAAATCATGGAAAAGTTAGATTACAAAATCTGAATATAGATTAACTTGGGATCTTCCACCATTCTTTTCCTCTTACCTTTGGAAAACAAAGGGTGTGAAGTAATGCCTTATTCCGTGATACCTTTGAACACCACGTACTTATGATCAAAAACAAAAATTTAACTGCAATGAACTTTTTTGCATGCAAAAATATCCTCCTTCAAGAAATATATACAAAACAAACGAATAATTGCGAATTGTAGAGTTATGTAACCATACTTTTCTCTCTATCCCTGTAACGGTGTTGGGTCAACTATCCCTGATCTTGAGACCTTAGGTAGATAAGTGTTAAGGCACCCCTAGGACTTAATAACCGGATAGACGAGGCCTGCTTTTGTTAGGAAAATTTTGATTAGCGGAGTACCTTGCCTTAACCTTTCATTCCAAACTTTCACATCATTTCCAAAATCCCAAGCTAAACTAATTCAGTTTCCACAATCAAATAATCCATCATGTTTCAGTGAAAACAGATTAATTTGAATAAAACTATATACACAATCAACCTAAAGCAGAAAAATTCTTGAGGAGGTCACCACACTCGATTTCAAAATCTGTGCAAAAATTTCCCCCCAAGAATTGAATATTTATAAGCACTCAGAGAGGTGATTCTCTCAAAGCAAGAAGACAATAAAAAAACAAGTGTGGCGTTTAAGCGCAACTGACATATTTTCAAGGAAAGGTCTCTACTTCCTCACACTTAAGAGGAGCAATGTCCTCATTCAAAAATAATAATCAAGAAAAGACATTTAAAAATATGTCAGACTCATGAAGAATTTCATTCAGGACAATAGTGGACTAATATAAAATAAGCATTATAGATCTTCGTAGGTTGAACACACACATTAAAGATAAAGGAACTGAAACTCCCCTGATATCGTAGATTGAGGAAGGTTCCCTTCCTCACAATTAAGCTCGGACAAGGGGGTAGTGTCATTTCTCACACTCGCGTGAGCGCAAGTGTCCAGCCTTGGGGGTACATCAAACACCATAATCAAAATTTCACCTATAAACACTCACAACTACCATAAAAATGCTGAAAGCCTTGCATTAAAGCACGAACACCATTGCCACCTCTGAATGAACTAAAATAAACCTAGAATAACAAATTCAGTAAATAAAAATAAATTAAAATAAAAAATACCTAATAAAAAAATAATGCTGAAAAAGGAGAGAAAGTAAAATTTTACATAATTCTAGGCCTGTCCGGATGTGTGTCCGGACCTATATGTCCAGGCTCGTCTGTCTGGCTCTGCTCTTTTCTGTCTGTCTACCCTATCTGGACGTCCATGTCCGGATGCATGTCCGGACAGGGTATACAATTTTCGCCCCTGTTCCTTTTCTCAGCGAAGCAAAGATAAACATATAAAACTAAAGTAAAACCAGAAAACATAAAAAGTAACACAAAAGCAAAGATAAACAAAAATTTAACCACTGGGTTACCTCCCAGTGAGCTGCCCGTCTTTATAGTCTTTGGCTAGACTCCCGCTTCGTTATCCGGGATCAAAAATAAAAGTAGATAATAACTTTGCTAGGAAAACGAAATAGGCAGTAGTCAAAAGCAAACCACCTGGATCAAAACAAAATGTTACCTTAGAAAATAAAATAGGAAAATAAATACTCCACAAAACCTGATATTTGAGCAGATACTGCCGGTGATGTAGTACTAACAGGAGACTAGGTGATGATGGTTCGTCTTCCTTAAATTCGAGGACATAAATGTCCTCCTCCTGTGTTGAGGCTTCTAGAGGCAAGGTGGGAGTTGCTGATGACTTGGTGGTAGCGGTGTACCCTCCTCAGATTCGAGGATACAAATATCCTCTCCCAGGTGGTGAGACTCCATGGGAAAATCCTCTTTAGCTCACAAACCGGCTCAGACAAAATATGCTCAATCCCTAGATAGTCGAGTTGAGTCGAGGTTGGAGAGGGTGGGCAATATAACTCTTCAGCATGTCGCTCAACCTCTTGATCAGACTCCTCTTCTGCTTCAGAAATTATAGGCTTGGAATGGTCTTCTGCCATTAAAGTCTCTACTTGAAATGGGTCAAGTGGGTCCATATGACTTTGATTTTGGAGGAAATTTGTCTGCTCCTGTGCTAGTTGCTGCGAGATCTGATTTAGTTTCCTTTCCAAACTCTGGTTTATAGCTTCTTGCTCAGCAAATTTGGCATCGATATTGGCAAACCTAGCATTAGTGATTTTTCTTTGCTTCAGGATCTCTGCAAGCATGGTCTCTATCTTGCTCGTATCCTCCTTAGGAGACTCCTGATAAGCGTAGAAATGCTCGACCTCCATCTGCATTCTGGTCAGCTCGCTTACCCACCAATAAGGTTGTCGATAAGACGATTGTTACGGTTGGTATAATCCTGTCACCGGTTCTGATTGTAACTTTGAGCACCCACTGATTATACCTATTCAAATTCTGCTCTATGTTAATTATAGCAACCGTCGTTTCCAACTGTGTTCACACTCTCCTCAATTCATCCATGTCATCCTCCATCTTTGCCTACAAAAATAAAAACAAAAACAAAAACAAAAATAAAAAGTAAAATAGAACTAAAAATAGAAAAGAAACACTAAAACAAACACAAATAACAATAACAATAACAAAGAAAACAAAAATAGAAACAAAGGAGAATTGCTACATAAATAAAATAAACCAAATAAACAAAACAAAAATTAAAAATGTAAATAAATACTAAGAGATCAAATTAAATTCTAAACAAATATAACCTAAGTAGAATAATTCTTAAAAAGTTTATCTATTAAAGGAAAATGACAATCCTAAAATAACATAGATTAAGGAAAATAGAGTCCAAACACAATTAAAAGAAATTGGGAAAACAATAATAAAAGAAGAACAATTTCTTAAAGAGAGAAACTAAGATCGAAATAACTAAAATCAAATTAACCAAATTTATTCCTAGTGACTAAATCTATAAAGAGAAAAATTGAAACAAAAAAAAAATCCTATTGACCAAAATACAGCCGTAGACAAATAGAAAAGAAAAAATAAAATAAAATAAAACTAATTCTAACTAAAAACACGAATCGGTAGCTATATAAAAAATGCAAATCAAAATATAAACAAAAATAGCCAAATAAAACAAAAACAACAAATAAAAAAATAAAAACAGCTACATACAAAAAAAAAACAAGAAAAACTATATTCTAACACTAAAAACAAAATAAATCGTAAACAAAACACGCAAAGATGAAATTAGTAAGTAAAAGATATAGTACAAGAAAAACAAAATCGTGCTTAAAGAAGAAAGTAAGCTTAATTCTAAATCAAATATTAACAAAAATGCTTTGGAAAAGCGAACGCAAACAAATCAATTAAGCCTAAGAAAATGACACTAACCAAATAAAAAAAAAAACTAACTTAATAAAAAAATACAAACAATTTAAGGCGGATCCAAGGGTGCACCCGGGGTCACGTGACCCCATGACTTTTGTGAAAAAAAAATTATAGTAAGTACTAATGTACTATTTTTATTATATGGTAGATATTTATATGTGCAAACGATTTATTTGGTATATTAAATACTAAGAAATAATCCTAGAATTCAATAGTTTAATATATCGTCAGGTTGCAAAAATCCCGGTCGAAATAGTATAGTAATTAAAGAAGCGACCGGGTGTCAATCCACGGGACTCGATGAGTAAGTCTAGCCTTAGGTATTGGTTAACTCGAAAGGGGGTTTTGTTTTGGTTTTGGGTTGCAAATAAATAACAGGAAAGTAAATAGCAGATAAAGTAAAGTGATAGTTTTGGGAGTGTGAACGGTACTCTAGGTTCAGGGAGTTGTTTTACTAGCTAGGTTCTGCATATTCTACTGCTTAAGGGAGACTTGGATCGGCTTGTAATTCTCAATTATCTATTCTGTATTAATCTTAATTCCAGATAGCTCATCTAGACAGGGCATGTAGTTCTAGTCTAGACCTAGCAAGTATATCTAGATGGCTTTAATGCACAGAATTACTAGTCTGGTTGGTTCAATCCGGACTAAAGCTTCTAGTGATTAAAGTAATCTATCCGATTGCAATTATCACAGGTAACAGGTTAATAGGACCGTCAATGCTAATCACCTTGTCTGATCATAACATGATTCGAGGGCTTATAATAACTTAGCAACGTTTATTAAAAGCACTTAAAAGCATTAACCTGAACAATCCAAATTGTCTCAACAAGCAGCAAAATAATGCAGAGTTTAACTAATTACAACATCCCTTCCCCTAGAGTAAATCCTTTTAGCTAGACATAGCAATTATAATCATAAATGAGAGAGAGTTAGAAGAAATCATCTGTTACGAAGATCTTCTTGCTCGCTCCGTCCTTTGTCCTTGCTCCGTGCTAGCTTGAAGGTTGATCTCGGTGATAATGGAGTGAATTGGGTGAAATGGGGCGAAAATGGAAAGTTTGGGCGAATTTGTGAGGTGTCCGGCTGTGTAGGGTCGGACACAGGCGGACGTGAGATGTCCGGATCTGTCTGGGTCAGACGTGATCCGGACGTGGGTGGAATGAGCCTGTCCGGATCCGGACAAGGGTCGGACAAGGCTAAATGTCGCGAAACTGAAACTGGATATGAGCGGAGGTTGACGAAGGTGTTTGTGAGATAGCAGATAGTGATTGAATCGTGAATGAGTTATGCAGGTTTATGGAGGGGATAGAAGAATGAATGGAGATGAAGCGTATGGTGAGTGAGAGGATTATAGAGGAGGGAAGACTGTGAAGTCTGGTGCCATTTGGAATGAATGTAGAAGGGGGTTTATATAGGGTTAGAGGAGGAAACATGTATTGGTGGAAGTTTGGTAAAGGGTAGCTTGATTGAGGCATTAATTGAGGATGGAGCGTAGTCAATAATCGTTGCAGTGCGCCGCTCCCGTGTTTCCATGCGACTGTCTGTTCGCTGCCCCGCGTGCATTTTTATTTTTCAATTCTGTGTGACGTCCGGATCGTGTCCGGATCCGGACGTGACACAGAGTTTTAGATCTGAAACGCGAACTCGCGGATCTGGAATTTTTATGTCATGTCCGGATTGCGTCCGGCCCAATCAGATCCGGACAAGAGATGTCCGGCTTTGTGTCCGGCCGAACTGATCCGGACAAGACATATTTTTGTCTCTTCTCCTGATTTGTTCCCCGTTTGTTGTGTTGTAATCCTTATGATGTATAATCTTTATTTCCTGGGTTTTTCCTGCATTTAACATATATAACACATCAGTTCTTATCAAAGCATCAATCTTTAGGAAAAACACATAATAAGTGGGAAACATTGCCTGAATTGTTACAAATTATAAGGTATTTAAACCCTAAAAAGCCTATATGTTTCACACTTATCAACTTCCTCACACTTAAGCTTTTGCTTGTCCTCAAGCAAAATAGGAATAAGAATATCTCTAAAACCTTCAAGTAATCTCAAATTTGAAACAAGTGCAGGGTGAAATCAAACCAAGTGATAAATGAAAGAATAATCTCGCTCTCTGAGGTAGGTTTCACAAACAGTGAAACAGGAACAATTTTTGTAAAAGCATAGAGAAACTAGATTGTAGAAAACAAGTTAACTTAGCTTGGGACTTTCCACCATTTTCATTTCTCTAACCTTTGGATGACAAGAGGTGTGAAGTAATGCCTTATTCCGCAATACCTTTCAACACCACGTACTCATGATCAAAATTAAACTGCAATGAATTCTTTTCTTTCACATGCAAAAATATTCTTCTTCCAAGAATTATATACAAAACAAACGAAAAAATGTGAATTGCAGAGTTTATTCCGTAACCCAGACTTTTCTCTCTATCCATGTAACGGTGTTGGGCCAACTATCCCAGATCACGAGACCTTAGGTAGATAGGTGATAAGGCACCCTTAAGACTTAATAACCGGATAGACGAGGCCTGCTATTGTTAGGAAAAAAAAAATTTTGATCAGTGGAGTACCTTGCCTTACCCTTTTCATTCCAAACATTCACTTCATTTCCAAAATCCCAAGCTAAAATAATCTGGTTTCCACAATTAGCCAATCTACCAGATTTTTAGTGAAAGAGAGTATTTTTAAATAAAACTATTTTTATACAAACCTCATCAAACAAAAGATTCCTACGGTTTTCACTTTGGTTTAACAACACTCGTTTGTGCACAGGCATTAGAGAAGCAAAAAGCAAGTGTGGCATTAAAGCACAATTAGCATGTTTTCAGGGAAAGGTCAAAGGTCTCTCCTTCCTCACACTTAAGATGAGCAAGTCCTCATTGGTCAAAGATAAAAAACAGAGAAAGAGCTTTCAAAACATGCTATACTCATAATAGATGCATATGCAATAATTAACCCTCAACGCAACAAATGTGGAACATCAAATAAGTGAAATTATGAACAGAGACTCCCCTGGTGTTATGGGTTGAGGAAGATGTTTTCCTCACACTTGAAGTTTGGCAGGGGTCGAGAGATTCCTTATGAGTCACAGACAGTATATGTTGTTGTGTGCAGATTAAGAGATGCTATATATTCACTGGCAAGTACAACCACAGAATAAAGCATTAACTCGAACTACAGAGAATATTTGAATCGAATGAATCATATTTTGAGAGAAAGAATACTCCCCATAGTTTAAGCTTAGCAGACATTCGAAAGTAGTGTGGTTCCATTTCCTTGTACTTATAGCCATTTGTTTCGCAGTAGAGATGTCATGTAACATTTTAGAACGCTGCACTGCTCAGAGAAACAATAAATTTAGCAATTTAGAATTTAAAACACTGCATAAAATAACAATTACCACTTCACCTACAATCCCTCGTTCTACCGTTAGTTTGAACAAGCAAAAGGAAAATAAATGAAAAAAAAAAAGAAAGAAAACAACAAAAGACAAGAAAGCTGTAAAAGTAGAGTGGCTATAACTGAGGCGGTGGTGGTGGTGGTGGGGGCTGTCTCGCTCCCAACTGGCCATGAGCATCTGCATGAACTGGTTGTTCTGGCCTGCTGAGTGGATGCATCTGCCATGTACCTAGCAGCCTCTCTGTGTAAAGCATCACTGCGCTCTAACGCTCAGCGATGGAGATCTGCTCTGCCTGGAGGTGGCCCTGTGTCTGGCGGATCTCATCTATATGTCCCTCCATGAGCACTTGGCGCTGCTGGACCTCTCCAACCTGCTGCTGTACAGAACCGAACTGCTGCTCCATACCCCCGAATCTCTGCTCCATCCTTGCTGCTGCTGGAGAATGGAGTCCATCAAAGTCTGCATCTCAGGTGGGATGCTCATCACAGGGACCGTGGGGCGGCGCCATGGTAGCAGTGGCAGGTGTGGAGCTGGAGCTCGCAGCATGTACCCGTAGATCAGGCCCGAGCTGCCCTTCACCCAGCTGCCGTCGTCAGGCGCATGAAGCCCCATCTCCTAAAGGTCGTTAAGGGAGATGGGTGTCTCACCCTCCCTCACTCTATATCAGTGAAGATCTCCTCGGGGAGGGTAGAGACAAGAAGATGATAGATAGTAATAGGGAAGATGGGGGTGATCTTCTTCTTCTTCGTCCACAGATAAGTTGACAACCTTATGCAGCTGCCTAAACATGATGAAAGGGAGGGAGAGCTGCTAGGCTGGCTGATGTGGTGAGGCTAGGAGGGTAGTCTAGGAGGACACAATCCTCGTCCAGAAGCATCATTCCCAGCCTGAGGCGGATCTGATGAAGGAGGGATCTCAGCTAGGGTCCTCTGCTGAAGGGATGGGAGAATGGCATATGGTAATACAGTCTTGTTCTCCTCACCTCGTCGGCGAGTAGTACTCCCGACCTCTAGTAACCACCTAGACTTATCTGCCTAAGTGCATCCTCCGAAAAATCTACATGCCTATTATGGTCGCTTGGGAGGAATAATAAAGCAGAAAGGGTCTCAGGGGTTACCTCCACTCATAGTGCGTACGTATGAAGTAATGCTGTGTGTCGTGTCTGGACGACAGCATTGGCATAGAATTCGCGGACCAGCTCTGGGGAAAAACACCCACGCCCATGCGCAGGATACTGCTGCGCCCAATACCCTCGAATATGGCAGAAAGCCCGGTCTCAGCTACTGCTCGTCTGTAATGCGTCTCTCTATGACGAAGGCCACCCCTGTCGTACCAAGCCCTGGTGGTAGCGGATCGAAAACCATCCTCTAGGAGTGGTGACTCGACCGCTCTGACTCGTCGTCAGGGCGTGGGTTCCTCGAAGAGGAACCTCTGCGTGCAGGACCACCTCTAGTACGGGCCATCTATCAGATAAGACACTGGCAGTAAGTAAACAGAAGCAACAGGCAAATCAAAACTCGAAACCTAATCGAGCCGCATGTTCTATTTGAACATATGCTTTCACACAGTTTATTTGCAGAACAAGGCTTTAGAATAGCCAAACATTGCACACTACAACAGGAACAAGACCACAATCACCTAGAAACAATTGCACAAATTTTTCAAATTTTTCACATGTCCGGACCTACGTCCGGGTCACCTTAGCCGGACGCAGTCCGGACGCGCATAAACCTAGAACTATCGCGCCACGAACTCCAGTTTTCAAATTTCATCCAAAATTACACAAATTCAATCAGAAACCAGAAATTGCACAGAAACACTCCACGTTTTCGCATCTAAGTTACAGATTAATCATTAAAACTACTCAATAGCATCTAATATACTGAAATGGTGTTGAAATCGCAATAAAATCGGGGGAAAATGTCGAAAAAACCTGGTGCAGAGGGATTTTTGGGTCGAAAATGGGCGAGAAAAGTGGCGATGGTGGTGCTGGGTTGGTCGGGGTTGCGCGGCGGTCTCGCTCCTGGTCTCACCGGCGTCGGAAGTGCTGGTGTGATGTTGGGTTGTGGAGGTGACGTTAATGGAGGAAGGAAGGGTTGTGCTGGGTTCGTGTGCGTCGGGACGGAGGAAGAAGGAGATCGAGAAGAAGAAAAAAAAAAAGAAGGAAAAGAAAGAAAACTTAAAACCGGCGCGCGTTTTAGTCTTGTCCGGATTGAGTCCGGATCCGGACAGAGTAGGGTTTGGGCTTGTCCGGTCGCGTCCGGTGGGCTTAGCCGGACGTGTTAAAAATCCTTTTTTTTTTATTAAATTGAATTAAAAAAACACTACTCTAAAATACCTCAAGAGTATAAATTAAATACTAACACAAAGACTAAAATAAAAACAAATCACACGAAATACAGAAATTAAATATAGATGAGTGTTTAAGAACTCCCTGATCCTTGATGAACATTGCCATGATTCTTCCTCACACTTGAGTTCAGTTTAGCATTAGAGTGAATTACCTGAAAGATTAAATCTGCAAAACCAGAAGAACTCAAGTGGAACCAGATAAAACCATTAGTAAAAAATAAGAGTCATGGCTCTTACGATTGCACAATAGTGATTAACACTCTGCTAAATAAGAACAAAAGAGGAAATTAACTAAACAACGAAGAGATACAAACCGGTGGGTTGCCTCCACCAAGCTGCCCTGAGTTAAAGTCTCTGGCAGACTTTTCAGATAAGGTCAAGAGGGGCCGCCATAGCAGCTAGCAATAGTTTTCTTCAGTCTGAAATACCATTGCTGGCGCGCTTTTTGGATGCTTGGGAGGGCGGTGCTGCAATACAGATAGAAGAGATAGATTTATGGAATTGGAGCTTTCAATTAAGGATATACCTGGTGCTGGAGGTGAGAAAAGGTATCGCCTAGGTACTTCTTCAATCGACACCATTGACTTTGAATACTTCTCCTGTCTTATTCTCTAGCTCATAAGCACCATAAGTAGTGATCCCACAACTTTGAATGGACCTGCCCAATGTGATTTCAACTTACCAGGAAAGAGGCGCAGCCTGGAATTATAGAGCAACACTAGATCCCCTACTTTGAATTCTCTCTATGAATCATCTGATCATGGATTCTCTTTGTGCGCTCCTTATAATTCTAGAACTGTCGTAGGCTTGCTCTCTGAGTTCCTCAAGTTCAGATAGTTGAAATTTCTCTTTTCTCCAGCAGTGTGCATATCAAAATTCAGGGCTTTCAATGCCCAATAAGCTTTGTGCTCTAATTCGACTGGAAGATGGCAAGCTTTTCCATACACAAGTTTAAAAGGATACATACCTATTGGAGTCTTGAAAGCAGTCCGGTATGCCCACAAAGCATCATCTAATTTAACTGACCAATCTTTCCTTGATGCACTTACCGTCTTTTGTAGGATCCATTTCAGCTCTCGATTAGTCACCTCTGCAAGACCATTAGTTTGGGGGTGGTAAGGTAGCGCCACCTTGTGAGTCACCCCATATTTAGTCATTAAGGAGTCGAATGCTCGGTTACAGAAGTGGGAGCCACCATCACTGATAATTGCCCTGGGCACCCCGAATCTGGTGAATATGTGTTTCTTCAGGAATTTCACCACTGTTTTGGAATCAGCATTGTGGCATGGAATAGCTTCTACCCACTTGGAGACATAATCTACAGCTACCAGGATGTATTGATTTCCATGAGATGAGGGAAATGGGCCTGTGAAATCTATGCCCCAGACATCGAAAAGTTCTACCTCAAGAATGCCTTTCTGAGGCATCTCATGCTTTCTGGAGATGTTTCCCATCCTCTGACAAGGATCACAATGGGAGCAGAAATGGTGGACATCTTTATGAAGAGTAGGCCAGTAAAATCCACACTCCAATATCTTTGCAGCTGTTCTTGTATAACCATGATGGCCACCTGCCTCTTTAGCATGACAAAATTCGATAACGCTCTGGATCTCCTTATCTGGAAGACAACGCCTCATCAAGCCATCAGCACAGATCCTAAACAGATATGGATCCTCCCAGATATAATGGCGGGTTTCTGACAAGAACTTCTTCCTCTGGTTATAGCTGTAGTCATGAGGGATTAAACCAGTAGCAAGATAATTAACTAAATCAGCATACCATGGTTCATCTACCTTTCCAATTTTGAACACCGTCTCATCAGGAAGAAGAATTCGTTGATCGGGATTATCCTCAAGGATATCAAGTCTAGACAGGTGATCAGCAACTCCATTCAGCTTCCCCTTTTTATCCACAACTTCTAAATTGAATTCTTGGAGAAGTAGGATCCACCTCAGAAGTCTTGGTTTCGATTCATTTTTCTGAAAAAGGTACTTGAGGGCTGAATGATCGTGTGGACTATCACCTGCTACCAAGCAGATATGGTCGAAACTTGTCCAGAGCAAACACCACAGCCAGCAATTCCTTCTCTGTAGTAGTATAATTCTTCTGTGCATCAATTAAGGTCTTGCTAGCATAAGTGATTACCTCAGCATTTTATCTCTCTTCTGACATAGTGCGGCGCCAACAGCATAGTCACTCGCATCCGTCATGATCTCAAATGGTTCAGACCAATCTGGTGGGACCACAATAGGTGCTGAACAGAGCTTCTCTTTGATAGTATGAAATGCTTTGTCAAGCACTCCTCTGTAAACTGAAACTTGATGTCCTTCTGAAGCAAGTCTGACAGGGGTTTAGCAATTTTTGAAAAGTCCTGTATAAACCTCCTGTAAAACCCTGCATGACCAAGAAAAGATCTTACATCTTTAACTGATTTGGTGGGGGCAGTTTTTCTATTACCTCGATCTTGGCCTTGTCCACCTGGAGGCCTTCTTTTGACACCTATGCCCAAGCACAATTCCTTCTTGTACCATGAAGTGGCACTTCTCCCAATTCAGCACTAAGTTCGTGTCCTCACAGCGAGCCAAAATCAGGTCTAATTGCTCCAGACAAACATCGAAGCTTTGTCCATAGACAGAGAAGTCGTCCATGAACACTTCAATACTTTTCTCAATAAATTCATTTAAAAATAGCCATCATACATCTCTGAAATGGGCTGGAGCATTGCAGAGACCAAAGGGCATCCTCCTGTAAGCAAAAGTACCATAAGGACAGGTGAAGGTAGTCTTCTCCTGATCTTCTGGTGGCAATGGGAATCTGGAATAACCGCTGTACCCATCAAGGAAACAGTAGAACTCTTTCCTGCTAACCGCTCCAACATTTGATCAATAAACGGTAATGGGAAATGGTCCTTCCTTGTGGCCTCATTCAAGCGCCTGTAATCGATGCACATCCTCAACCTGTGGTTTGCCTCTGGGGGGTACCAATTCACCTTTCTCATTTGGCACTGCAACTATCCCCCCTTTCTTTGGAACAACCTGGACTGGGGATACCCACTGGCTGTCAGAAATAGGGTAGATAATACCTGCATCAAGAAGCTTTAGTACCTCGGCCTTGACAACCTCCTTTAGATTTGGATTTAACCTTCTCTGAGGCTGTCTCACTGCCTTGTAATTCTCCTCCATATGAATCCGGTGAGTGCAGAAACCCGGATTAATTCCCTTGATGTCAGCAACTGTCATCCCATGGCACTCTTATGTTTCTTTAGCACCTCCAGAAGTCTAGATTCCTGCAAAATAGACAAAGATGCAGAGATAATAACAGGCAGGGTGTTACCCTCTGCCAAGAAAACATATTTGAGATGGGAGGGGAGAGATTTAAGTTCTAAGGTAGGAGGCTTCTCTATTGAAGGTATGGGTCTCTGAATGGATCGTTCCAACTTTTCCACAGGAGGAGAGGAGGATCGAAAGTATGATTTCCCGTGATTCAGCTGCTGGACGACCGAGGCCATCTCAAAATGTCTTTGTCATCCTCAATGGATCGACTTATTACCTTCTAAAGTATCAGAAAACTTAAACAAAGAATTAAAAGAATCAGTATTCCTATAGGTGTAGTCATCATCAAGATCATAAGAATTGTCAATTAAATCAGCAGAGAAAACAGCTTGAGAAAAAGTGTTTTTCCGCATCATCTTATTTATATCAAAGCTTAATTCTTCATCATGGAATTTCAAGGTAATCTTCCCCTTGTCAACATCAATAACAGTCTTTGCAGTTCTGAGGAAAGGTCTACCTAAAATCAGAGGTACCTCAACATCTTCATCCATGTCAAGGATCACAAAGTCAGCGGGGAAGAAAAACTTACCCACACTAACAACTACGTTTTCAACCATACCTCTGGGTGTGATCGATGATCTATCAGCCAACTGGAGTCTGAAATGAATGGGAACGAGCTCACCTGCATGAAGTTTTTTAAACATGGTGTATGGCATCAGGTTGATGCTCGCTCCTAGATCGCAGAGACCGTATCCGCAATCCATGCCTCCAATTGAAAGGGGAAGATGGGCTGACCAGGATCACCACGCTTGGAGGCACGCATCTGTCGGAGAAGCTGCTGAACACGTTTCGGTCAGCTGGATTTGTGTCCTTCTCTTTATATTTCCTCTTATTCGAAATCAGATCCTTTACAAATTTAGCATAATTCGGCATCTGCTTAATTGCATCAATAAGAGGGATATTATAGTCAGCTTTCTAAAAACATCTAAAATCTTCCAAATTGCTCATCGAGCTCTCTCTTTGAGTCGGTTTGGAAATGGAAGTTCCTTTGCAGATATTTTCCCCTTTTATTTTTAACAGCAGTAGAAAGAGAGGAGGAAGGAATAGAGCCTGGGTCTCCTCAGAAACTACCTCAGGAGGGGCGGGATGCCCTGATGGTGCACCGGCGGTATTAGAAAGAGGCTCGGTCTCTTCATCAGTACGGCTTCCTGCCACTTGGTCTTTTAAATTCCTTCCACTTCTCAGGGTAACTGCTGCTGCTGCTTCAGAATCCTCGCAGTCTTCGTCTGAGACCGACACTGCCTTCAACTGCTCTTTTGGATTGGTTTCTGGTTGGGAAGGCAATGATCCAGAAGGTCTCTACTGCATGAGGAATTGAGTCAACTGACTCATTGTTCCTTGCATCTCCACCATGGCGTTCTCTAGTTTCTGGTTGATTACCGCTTGCTGTTCTTGAGAAGCCATCAGCTTATCCACCATCTCCTTTAAATTTGCATTGTTTGAGCTCAAAGATGGTTGCTGAGCTTGAGGTTGCTGTGGCCGGAATTGATTATATTGAGGCCTTGAAAACCGGGTGGTCCCCCCTGATTCGTCCTCTGAGGCTGCATTGATGTGAATTAAGTGCATTGTTAGGATTTCCATACCTCAGATTTTGGTGCTGATTCTGCACCCAGGGTTGCCTGTTGTTGAACTGGCCTATTACATTGGCCTCCTCGGTTTGCCTCATCTCGGCTACTTGTGGGCAGTCCTCATAGTCGTGTGCATCCCCACATTGAGAGCAGCAAGCTTCGTTCGTAGAGATTTTCTTGGCGGATTGCCTGGTGGTTGGCCCCATGGTGAACTGTTCGAGCATCTTCGCCATGCTTCCCATCGTGGTCCTCATCTGTGCTTGCTCAGCGGCTAGCTGTTCCATCATTGGGTCTGGAGCTCGGGAAGAACTCTGACCTATTGAAAATACTCGTCCTCCACTGCTGCTCCATTGACGAAGCTCCTCACAGTAGGACTCCATAGCTGCCATGAACTCCTCCCCACTTTTTGCTAGCAGGTTTCCTCCTATGCCGGATCTTATCTCGCCTCTGTGTTCATCTTTCAACCCCTGGAAGAATCCCTGAGCTAGTGAAGTGATGTCCTGACCATGATGAGGGCACTGTCGGAGTAGCTCTTTGAATCGGTCCCACGCCTCACAGACTGTCTCATTACCCTTCTGTTTGAATGCCATCAGGTCGGCAATCATTTGTCGTGTCCGGGAGATGGGAATGTACTTCTCATAGAATTTGTCCATCATCTGCTCCCAGGTGGTAATGATGCCTGGCGGTAGTCTGTGGAACCATTTCGAGGCTTCTCCTGACAAGCTGTGCTGGAACAGGCTCAATCTGGCGTACTCCTCCAATCCTTGAGATAAACCAAGAGAGTCCAAGTGTACAAGAAAGCGATGTACATGGTCCAATGTATCCGATGGGTCTGCACCTGAAAAAGTACCTGCAGGGTGATTTCTAACCGCATTGGATTGGTGAGAAGGTTTTACCTTTTGCCAATCGGCTATAAGTTCTGCAGTTAGATTGGGTAGAACCACTGGCCCTCGTCTTGGTGTGGCTGGTGGTCTGTTTATCCTTCCCATTGTGTACTGAGTCACTGCACCTCCTCCAATTTGGTCATGATTTGCCGCCATGTTGAAGTCAAGCTGCCTTCTTGCTCTCAGAGCTTGGAGGTAGACTCTTTCGATTTCAGGATCAAAGTCTGTATCTGGGGGACCAGTTGAGCGCGTTCTGCGCATCCACTAAGTGCTTATAATCAGCCCGAGAAAAAGGAACAAAATGAGTGAGTTTTAAAGTAATGAAAATGGCACACAAAATAAATTAAAATATATTACAAAACAAACGATTATAAACAGTGTGTTGTGATAGAGTAACAAATTAACCAAGGCTAGGGACTAGACAAAAGTCAAGTCCCCGGCAACGGCGCCATTTTGCAAACGATTTATTTGGTATATTAAATACTAAGAAATAATCCTAGAATTCAATAGTTTAATATATCGTCAGGTTGCAAAAATCCCGGTCGAAATAGTATAGTAATTAAAGAAGCGACCGGGGTGTCAATCCACGGGACTCGATGAGTAAGTCTAGCCTTAGGTATTGGTTAACTCGAAAGGGGGTTTTTGTTTTGGTTTGGGTTGCAAATAAATAACAGGAAAGTAAATAGCAGATAAAGTAAAGTGATAGTTTTGGGAGTGTGAACGGTACTCTAGGTTCAGGGAGTTGTTTCACTAGCTAGGTTCTGCATATTCTACTGCTTAAGGGGAGACTTGGATCGGCTTGTAATTCTCAATTATCTATTCTGTATTAAATCTTAATTCCAGATAGCTCATCTAGACAGGGCATGTAGTTCTAGTCTAGACCTAGCAAGTATATCTAGATGGCTTTAATGCACAGAATTACTAGTCTGGTTGGTTCAATCCGGACTAAAGCTCCTAGTGATTAAAGTAATCTATCCGATTGCAATTATCACAGGTAACAGGTTAATAGGACCGTCAATGCTAATCACCTTGTCTGATCATAACATGATTCGAGGGCTTATAATACTTAGCAACGTTTATTAAAAGCACTTAAAAGCATTAACCTGAACAATCCAAATTGTCTCAACAAGCAGCAAAATAATGCAGAGTTTAACTAATTACAACATCCCTTCCCCTAGAGTAAATCCTTTTAGCTAGACATAGCAATTATAATCATAAATGAGAGAGAGTTAGAAGAAATCATCTGTTACGAAGATCTTCTTGCTCGCTCCGTCCTTTGTCCTTGCTCCGTGCTAGCTTGAAGGTTGATCTCGGTGATAATGGAGTGAATTGGTGAAATGGGGCGAAAATGGAAAGTTTGGGCGAATTTGTGAGGTGTCCGGCTGTGTAGGGTCGGACACAGAGCCGGACGTGAGATGTCCGGATCTGTCTGGGTCAGACGTGATCCGGACGTGGGTGGAATGAGCCTGTCCGGATCCGGACAAGGGTCGGACAAGGCTAAAATGTCGCGAAACTGAAACTGGATATGAGCGGAGGTTGACGAAGGTGTTTGTGAGATAGCAGATAGTGATTGAATCGTGAATGAGTTATGCAGGTTTATGGAGGGGATAGAAGAATGAATGGAGATGAAGCGTATGGTGAGTGAGAGGATTAGAGAGGAGGGAAGACTGTGAAGTCTGGTGCCATTTGGAATGAATGTAGAAGGGGTTTTTATAGGGTTAGAGGAGGAAACATGTATTGGTGGTGGAAGTTTGGTAAAGGGTAGCTTGATTGAGGCATTAATTGAGGATGGAGCGTAGTCAATAATCGTTGCAGTGCGCCGCTCCCGTGTTTCCATGCGACTGTCTGTTCGCTGCCCCGCGTGCATTTTTATTTTTCAATTCTGTGTGACGTCTGGATCGTGTCCGATCGTGTCCGGATCCGGACGTGACACAGAGTTTTAGATCTGAAACGCGAACTCGCGGATCTGGAATTTTAGTCATGTCCGGATTGCGTCCGGCCCAATCAGATCCGGACAAGAGATGTCCGGCTTTGTGTCCGGCCGAACTGATCCGGACAAGACATATTTTTGTCTCTTCTCCTGATTTGTTCCCCGTTTGTTGTGTTGTAATCCTTATGATGTATAATCTTTATTTCCTGGGTTTTTCCTGCATTTAACATATATAACACATCATTTCTTATCAAAGCATCAATCTTTAGGAAAAACACATAATAAGTGGGAAACATTGCCTGAATTGTTACAAATTATAAGGTATTTAAACCCTAAAAAGCCTATATGTTTCACACTTATCAATATGTCAGTGAGCCCATAAATTTTTGACAAAAATAACTATAGTAAATTTTATTTTGTCAATGACCCCATAACTTTCAATCTCTAGGTCCTCCCAAAACTAAATAAAACCAGAAACTAAGCTAATATAAAATCTCAATCAAACAAACAAAACAAAATTAACAAAAAGAAAAAAAAACCTGAAAAGAAAACCAAAATCCTAATAAGCATAACTAAATTTTCCAAACGAATTAGATTTCCTAATTTAATACCCCGGACTTAAAGTGGTGATTAAATTATTCTAATGTGATTATTAAAGGCCTAATGGTGCCTAGAGAGTATTGGTAAAGAGAATAAAACCAAAAGAAAAGAGAAAATGCCCAAAACGCGAAAAACGCTAAAACACGCATTAAATGAGTATAGGAGGAATACGACCTCGGCTAGGGCCCGAGATGGATTCCTAAGGCTTAATATGCCTAATTAGTATGTGGGAACAATTCCCGGAGAAAACGGATCCAAATAATGGGTTAAAACGCTAATTAAGCTTTAAAGCACGTTTTTCAAGAAAACCCAAAAACGTGACTTTAAGTGGTCCAACAGACCCGTAAAAATTATAGTTGAATATATAACTATAATTAAGTATTAATGGGAGCTTATGAACCATTAAAAATAAAGAAACTAGAAAAATCTGAAAAACAGGCCCGGTTAGTGAATAGTGCCAAACTGGGTAAATTAACGAGCGTTTCTTGTAAAAAATCAAAAACTGCCCCGCGACATTATTATAGTGGGGTCGGTTTTAATGAGAGTAACACCCCTCTCTCACAAGCCTTAATTAAGTAATGTCTTATAAGTCACTACAGGACAAGAAAATAAAGTAGAGAGGGTGAATAGTATAAGGAGACTTTATTACCCTCTCTCCCCCACTCTATTATATCACTCACGGTAATTCCCTTCCCCACTAGACCATCACTCCTCTTCTTCTCCCTTTGGAAGCCGTCAATGGCGATTTGCAAAACCTCACCCAACTCCTCTCTTCTCTCCTCTTGTTCAAGGCTCAAATCCACTCCAAACTCCAAAAGATTATACCACAAGATTCCTCTTGGCTTGAGGAACATTCTCCACCTTTAAAAATTGGAAAACCTCCATTTTCATCACCATGGCTGAAGCCATTTTGGAGCTTGAATGTACACCCCTACAACGCTCCTAACAACTACCGAAATCGCAGCGGAAATAACCAACCAAACAATAACTAAACGCTTTGGTGTCACAACGCCGTTAACCACCCACGTGGTTAACTAGGCAGAATAAATACAAGAGTATCGGTCTGATGATCAGACTCCCGAGCATAGAATCTAACATCCATATATAAACATAACCAACCATACCGAGTATTTAATTTACAACACACCTACAACCATAATCATCCACCACTGTTTAACAACGGTACCAAAATGTAATGCCTCGGGAGCACAGGCGCATCCCGGGCTCAACAACCAACATAGACAAAAGTACATCAACGACCTAGGACCTAGAGCCACTCTGCTTCTTCGATCCTCATCCTGCAATAAAATGGAGCCCCCGAGGGGGTCAGCAACCTTTGCTGGTATGGCTAACGCGCAGCCCATCGGCTACCGGGATACGCGCAACCAATTGTCATAATAACATGGCATTCATTTTAGAACATCCAACATATATATATATATATACCATAGCATAGCATAGCAAGGGAAATTGCATAGCATCATAACAATACACAACACCATAAATTCGGTCCTCACAAGGAACCTTCCACCATAGTTAGTATACCATGTGAGCCTAGAGATTTTTACCAATCCCATGTTAAGCTCGTTACCATCCTCGTTACCGTCCAGTTATATAGAACGGTTAACTTATACCCAAGGTGCGTCGGATATAGTGATCCCAAGCACACCGAAATAACATACGTATGCCCCTGTGGCCCGACGTGAGTCAGTAACTAGCTTTGGATAAGCTAAGGGAAGGTAGAAACCAAATTGGAATACCACCTATACATACACCAAGAGAGCCGAACCGGATATGACATCGACCCCCATCCATCACACGCGTGGCCGGAACAACCGGACTCCTCACTCCCCCGATTAGCACTTGTTAGTGATCACACAATATTTTGTTAAGTCACATACAAGCAAACATTTAGGTCTTGTTAGGCAACCAAGGGAAAGGAGTCACAACCTTACAACATCTTAATGTATAACAACTGTAAACTCTTTTCATGCCTTAGTCTTATAAGGTCATAACACACAGAAAAGCAAACAACATCCAAGCCGGTGTAAACCGGTAGGCAACAGACTGCAAGAAAACCATACCTTGGTCCTTGCCTCGTTTCGTTTCCACCTTGAGAGAATCCTATACACATTAGTAACGTCGGTTAATTATTTATTTAACTTCACACTTACTAAGTATTCAACATGATTGTATGACATGTTTTAATGTCTATCTTACCCTAGGTTACCTTCATTATACACCCTAGGGTTAACTACATAAGTCACATTCTTTTCTGTTTTTTTTTTACAAGTTTAGGTCCCGACCGGACTTGTCCATGTCCGGTCGATTCCAGAACATATTTCCGTCAAAATTTTCTACTCCGACCGACCTTGTAAGTCCGGTCGCATGTCCGGTCTATTCCCGAGAGTTTCTCCCCTTTGAAAATTTAGCCCGACCGGACTTGCCAAGTCCGGTCCTATGTCCGGTCGATTCCAGTAACTCAATCCGTACACAAATTACAAGCCCGACCGACCTTGCAAGTCCGGTCCCAAGGTCGGTCCATTCCAGAAGCCAATTCTCGTAGGGTAAACTGGGCCCGACCGAACTTGCAAGTCCGGTCGCAAGTCCGGTCTGCCCAAATCTTTGTTTTCCTTTTTACATTCAACTCCAAACATCACCCCATATAACCCTAGTACCCCCTAACCTCATTTGGGCACTTCAACACAACTTAAGACATCCTTAAACACTCACAAAACTCATTTCTAATTCCTTAAGCCTTTACCCATTTCTTCACAAAATTCCTAACACTTACAATATTTTCTCCTAGTTTTTCAAGTGGTGTCTCATGCCTATGATAACTACTATCCCAAACTTTCTCCTTATTTTAACATCATCTCCCAAGCATCATCTCTCACAACTAACTCCTTATATCCTTCTTGAAACTCTTTTCCTAGTGTACATTTCTCCTTATTTTACCAAAGTTTGCCTGGTATTTACCTAAGTCCCAAAGTGACTTTGGTACTTACTAAGTCTCAAGATCATGCCTAAGTCCTTATTACACTCTAGAGTACTTCCTAGTTCATCAAATTCCTTTAAAACATCATGAACTCCTTATTCATTTCCTAAATTTTCTAACTCACCAAACCTTATGTAAACACTTAGAACTTCTTACTTCTTACCTAAATTTTGACATGGATTCCCCTAGAACATTACTAAGCCTAAACACTTTGCTTTCTCCATTAAACACACAAGAACATCTAGAATCACCAAGAACACTCTCATACACAACTTCACCAAATTCACACTACATTACAATATAGTGCATAATTTAAATTGCATGGCACTTAGGCCCTTAAAATGCATGGCTCTTAGGCCCTTAAGGTGCATAAATCATAAACACTGAATTTCCACAATATATATTTGCCTTTAACCTGCAAATACACTCAACAACACATATGCCTTTTACTAAGCTCTTGAGAACACTTTACTAAGTCATTCACCATTTGCTCTTTAGGTAGTTTTAATAAGCATTTATAAGCTCATTTCTCCTAAGGCATTAAACACATTTGGTTAGTAGATTTACCTCTTTTCCAAAACACTTCCTTCTTGTTTCCTTACAAAACCGTATGGTATTTTGATTCCTTGTCAAGCTCTAAACAATATACAAACACCATAATGAGTATTCAAGCTTTGAGCTTCATCTCATTGTAAACCCTAATTTTACATTGTTTCAAAACATTAATGTAGTTGTTTTACCTTGATCTTTGAAGAGAGTTGGAATATATAACAAGAGAGGACTCCACCTAGTCCATGAAGAGTTGAAATGAAGCTAGAACAAAGTCACACAAAGAGCTATATCAATGTGTATTTTCGCTCAAGGTAAAAACATGGAGGAAACATGACTTTTCTTTGAGATTCCTTACCTAGAAGCAAAGGAGATCAACAATATGTCAAAATACAAGCTCAAGCTCCTTCAATGGTGAAACACCTTGGCACCGAAATGGGGCTCTTGGAGTTTTGAGAAGATAGGAATGAAGAGCTTGATGAGAGGAAGAGATTGGTGGTGTTTGTTTTTGATTTGAACAAGTGAGCAAGATTTACAAGAGGTCAAAGTGGGAGTTTCTATGGTGGTAGTGGTATTACCGAGAGAGAGCAGCAAGAAGGAAGGAAGAAGAAGATTGTGACCGTGGGAAATGAAGGAAGGAAAAGAGAGAATGAGATAGAACTTACTTTAAGAAGATATTTGTAGTAATAAAGTAAAAAGTAAGTTTAATTAGTTTTTCTTACTTACTTATTATATCAACTAGAGAGTGGTGAGTCACCACACTTAGAAAACCGGCCCCTATATTATAATGAGGGTATTTTAGTCTTTGTTTGTCAATTTAATTACTTAATACAACATATGTTATAAACTAGCTTATAAAAATCACTATTCACCTAAACAAGGCACTTAGAAGTGAAATTTTTGATTTCCCATTAATATAGCCACCCAAATGTGATGCTATATAGTACACATATATATTTAAGAGTAATGATGGACATTTAGCCACTCAAAACCCATTTACAAGACAATTTTTCAAAAATGTGCTTTAAGACTTCTTAAAGCACATTTTGTTTTTTAACTTGTTTTCAAGCTTGGTTTTCTTGGTAATTGATTTAATATGTTCATTAATACATATATAAAGTCTTGGTAAGTTCATTAGGTCTTACCCAAGCCTATTCCAAGCTTAGAGCACATTTTAGCTCTTATTGACTTTAAAGCACATTTTGTGTTTGCTTTTGTTTAAATTTGTTTACTAGTGTTTTAAGACTCTTTTTAGTCTTAATAAATCATGTTTTAATGTTTAACCAACATACCAAGGTTTGGGGTATTTCAATCTACCCCCCTTAAAAGAACTTTGTCCCCAAAGTTCATACTTCCCACATATCTCTATTAGAACACGGGAACATCTTATAACACCACACTTCCAAAACATCATTACCAACACAACCATCATACTTACACCACAACGGACTCGAGGTCCAAACCACATAATACCATTCAGACACAACGGTCTGTAACATAACCTAGACAATGTATACATATACATGTCGTACACAACCATAACCGAAACGGCTCTACCCCCCTTAAAAGGGGTACGCCCCGTACCCTATACATATAAACACTAAGAAGCAAACAATGACGGGTGCTTCGCCTTCATCTTTTCTTCCATCTCCCAAGTGGCCTCCTCAACGTCCTGGTTAGACCAGAGGACCTTCACCAGTCTCACAGACTTATGGCGAGTGTCTCGAGTCTTAGTATCCAGAATCCGTACGGGAGTCTCCACTGATCGCATGGTCGGCTCTAAGGTTAGCCTTTCAGGCTGAAGCACATGAGATGGATGAGACATATACTTCTTCAACTGGGACACATGAAATACATCATGTACCTTGCCCAGCTCGGCGGGTAAATCAAGTCTATAAGCTACCGGGCCGATCCGCTCCGTCACAACATAAGGACCCACATACTTCGGGCTCAACTTGCCCTTCTGGCCGAAACGAAATACTCCCTTCATGGGGGATACCCTAAAATACCTGATCGCCTACGGCGAACTCCAGGTCGCGTCTGCGCACATCAGCGTACGACTTCTGTCTATCCTGAGCTGCTTTCATGTTAGCCCGGATTTGGCGAACTTCTGCCTGAACTTGCTCAAGATACTCTGGTCCTATAATGACCGTCTCACTCGACTCATCCCAGCATAATGGCGTGCGGCATGGTCTACCGTACAATGCCTGGAAGGGAGACATCTTGATCGATGCATGATAACTGTTGTTGTAACTAAACTCGATCAGATGTAACTTATCAATCCAGCTGGTCTGAAAGTCAAGTGCACATGCACGTAGCATATCCTCAAGTGTCTGGATGGTGCGCTCACTCTGACCATCTGTCTGTGGGTGAAACGCTGTGCTCAATTTCAGTTCAGTACCAAGTGCCTCTCGTGTAGACTTCCAATATCTGATAAGAATCTGGTATCTCTGTCAGATACAATCGTTTCGGAACCCCATGATGTCTTACAATCTCTTTGTCGAAGAGCTCTGCAAGCTTAGCCACTTTCCAGGTGTCCTTCATCGGTATGAATCGAGCCACCTTGGTCAGTCGGTCTACCACAACCCAAATCATATTTAGACCTCCCCTTGTAGGCGGAAGCCCTACCACGAAGTCCATAGATATGTCATGGAACTTCCACTCCGGCACTGGCATTGGCTGCACCCTACCACCAGGTCGTCGGTGCTCAAACTTGACCTTCTGACAAGTGAGACACCTCAACACATAGTCATTCACATCCTTTTTCATTCCAGCCCACCCGAAATATCTTTTCATACCTTTATACATCTTTGAAGCTCCGGGGTGAATCGATGTCGTAGAACAATGGGATTCACTCAGTATGCGCTCCTTCAGCTCAGCGCTACTCCTCGGTATACACAACCGGCCATTAAGCCTAATCAGGTCATCATCGTGGAGTCTGAAGTCGTACTTCTGACCCTCGAATGTGCCATCAATAAGCTTCTGTCTAATCTCCACCATATACTGATCCGTCATCTGAGCACTCCGCACCTCTTCAACCAAGCCAGTATGAGAGACTAGCGAATGGAGAGAGTGTGCTCGGCGACTCAATGCGTCAGCTACCACGTTTGCCTTACCCTCCTTGTACTGTAAATTGATGTCATAATCATTGAAGAATTCAACCCACCTTCTCTGCCTCATGTTCAACTCTTTCTGAGTGAACAAGTATTTCAAACTCTTGTGGTCGGAATAGATTGTCACGCTTACCCCATACAAATGATGTCGCCATATCTTCAGTGCGAAGACAATGGCCCCCAATTCTAAATCGTGGGTAGGGTAGTTCTCCTCATGCTTCTTCAGCTGTCGGGAGGCGTAAGCCACGACCTTCCCGTGTTGCATCAACACACAACCCATACCCCTGCCTGATGCGTCGCAATAGACCTCAAAACCATCTGGACCGTCTGGTAATGTCAGAACCGGTGCAGATGTCAGAGCATCCTTGAGACTCGTGAAAGCTCTCTCACAGTCGACTGTCCACTCGAATGGTGCATCCTTTTCATCAAGGAAGTCATTGGCTTCGAGACACTGGAGAAGTCCTTCACAAACCTCCTATAATAACCTGCCAGACCGAGGAAGCTCCTGATGTCGGTAACTGTCTTCGGCCTAGGCCAGGTGCGCACTGCATCTATCTTTGCCGGATCAACAGCGATCCCGGCCTCAGAAATCACATGTCCAAGGAATGATACTTGGTTCAACCAAAATTCACACTTAGAAAATTTAGCATACAGCTGATTCTTTCTCAACGTCTGCAATACATCTCTCAGGTGGCTTTCATGCTCACCTCTCGATTTCGAATACACAAGTATGTCATCGATGAAGACTACCACTGATTTGTCCAACTGATCTTGGAACAAACGGTTCATTAAGTCCATGAACTTTGCTGGTGCATTTGACAAGCCAAACGGCATAACTGTGAACTCATAATGCCCATACCTAGTTCTGAAGCTGTCTTTTCGATATCACTGTCACGGATGGCAATCTGGTGGTATCCGGAACGTAGGTCTATCTTGGAGAACACTGATGCTCCCCTCAGCTGATCAAATAGATCGTCGATGCGTGGTAAGGGGTAACGGTTCTTCACCGTAACAGCATTCAGCTCCCGATAATCAATACATAGGCGGAGGCTACCGTCCTTCTTCTTCACGAAGAGGACCGGCGCTCCCCATGGTGAAACACTAGGGCGGATAAAGCCCTTGTCGAGTAGGTCTCTCAGCTGCTCCTTGAGCTCTGTCATCTCTGCTGGAGCCATACGGTAAGGTGCTTTCGCAATGGGTCCGGTGCCCGGAACTAGATCAATCTCAAACTCAACCTCTCGTGCTGGCGGCATGCCGGCAGTTCCTTAGGAAATACGTCAGGAAACTCCGACACTACCGGCACATCTGGGCTAAACTCAGGGTCTCTCTCTATGTCCTGGACATAGCAGAGGTATACATCATTTCCCCGTCGCAACTCATGATACATGGCCATGGCGGTGATGATCTGTGTCGAAGGCTCCCTGGGCCTCTGGCGGTATGATATAGTAACCCCAGATGGACTCCTAAGAAGCAGTCGATGCTCGGCACATAGGATTCTACCCTTGTACCGCTCCAACCAGTTCATCCCGACAATCACATCAAAACCTAGTCCGTCGAACTCTATCAAGTCGATCGGAAACTCTCTCATCCCTGATTCGAACAACAGCATCT